>CM045771.1:48734918-49132418 GCA_025200525.1 Camellia lanceoleosa
AGTTTTCAGTTGTCATTCCTTTTTACAACATCCAAGGAACTCTGTAAATGTCTCATTTTTTATCATACATTTGAGTAAACATTCTCTAATATTTCTAACTAGCACCCTGAATTTGTTATTTTCTATGTTGTTCATAGCATTACAACATTAGTGAATTGACTCTTAAACGAAAATGAAAGAGTGAGAAAGTTTTGGATCAATTTCAAATGAAGTTTAATTTTGAATTCAAGAATTTGAAGTGCCGCCAACCTTCAAATTTGATAGCATAATCGATTGCTTACCCTCCGTTTGTTTCGATGGAAAACATTTTCTTATGTTTGGTTGCGTTCTTGAAATTAATGTAATAATGGTGGCATTAGTGGTGGTGGTAGTCTTTGGCGTAGGGTGGAGGTGAAATTGGAGGTGTTGGAGGTGGCGGTGGCTGTAGTGGTGCGGTGGTAGTGGTGTGGTGGTGGTAGTTATGAGGTAGAGATGGTAGTGGCGGTGGGCTGTGGGGTGGTGTTTGTGGCGGCGGCGATGGTGGTGATGGTGGTTGTCTTTGTGGTGGTGGTGCAGGTGGTGGTAATGTGGTGGCACCAATAAAACTTTAGTTCGGAAAATATTTTTCACCTTTTAAAAGTGAAATATTTTTGCCCAAATAAACTTGTTTTCCATTGACCATAGATAATGTTTTCCATTGTAACTTGTACAAAATGAGAAAATGCAGAAAATATTTTTGGAAAATGTTTTCCGCCAAAACAAATGTAGCGTTAAACAATGGGATTCTTCCACTTTTATTTTATTTTAGTTTTTGGTCTTGAGCAAGAAAAGCGAGTTTTTCCCCAAATGCAAGATGGTAATTAAAGAAAAACTCACGAATATGAAGGTCGATGCCATTTAATTTGTTGCATTTGGGATGGAGAACTTGATTTGTTACCAATTTAATTATTTTGATGTTCAATGGAGCGGTATTTATTGCAATCTTTGGTGGATAATTTTTTATACCCTATCTCCATAATGCGTTCACATTTTCTCGATCTATCAATTGGTCGGCATTCGGTACCACTTGAAGGATGAAAAGATACACGGTATGCTTGTTAGGGCCTTTCACTATCCTCAAAACATGGCTTCCATTCAATGTTATTTCCATTTTGCGAATTTGTACCTATAATATTTGTTTGCGGCATCTACTTGAAAACAAAAACAAAATATGAAATATGCCATGATGACTTTATATTAGGCTGTAATGCTATTATTTTGAGCGGTGTCATGTCCGCCAAGTTGCATACACAAAAGTCTCCTCCCAGAGGAGGACTAGAAGGATGGAGGCTAATGGAAGTGTCTAGAGCTTCCAAGAAAAATTGAGAGATCGTGAGATTCTAGTATACAAGTCTAGAGAATGTACATAGAAAGATCTATAATAGGTTCTAGAGAATTCTTGTAAGCTTGTAGAAGGCTCTGTCAATCTTTGACACCATAATTAATCATTGTTCTAGATAGGGTTGTTCACGGATCAAGTTGGATCGGTTTTGGCCTTGACTCGTCATCCAACTCAACCAGATCAGATTGGAAAAGTGGCCAACCGCTTCCGACCGGTGTATTGTTTGAAACCGCACAAATCGGGTTATTTGATTTGGTGGTTGGATCGTGAAACATGACTAAATACGATTGACCACCAAAAGGAGAAAGAAAAAAAAAAAACAATGAGAGAGATCTGAAAAATCATCAACAAATTTGGAAAAAAAAATAAAACTTAAACAAATAAATCTCACTTTGGTCTCATCAACAACATATTTGAAAAATAAAAATTACAAATGCGAATGAGATAGAGGAAGGAGAGACGGGTGCCGGCTGGCCATGGCCATCACTATATTTGGGTCATCAATTACAGATCTGGAGAAAAAAAAATGCAGAGATGGAGTGCCATAACCATATTCATCGAAGTGGAAATAATAAAGCCATAAAAATAGCAGAGCCACATCCGCCGGAGATGGCTTCATCTTCGTATTCACCAGAGATGGCCTTCATCTCCGTATTCACCGAAGAAAGAACAATTGGTTGTGAGTTATGGTTGAGAGAGAGAGATGAGAGATATGAACCAGTGATATGTCAGAATAAGACTAATAAGGTCTTGGGAAGATGACAAAATATTTCTTGGGAAGATATGAAGTAATCCAAAAGCCTTCCAAATAGTCAGACGTGGATGATATATATATGTATATATATTTTTATAATTTGGTCAGATTGGTTTGAACGATTTCTTTGCAACTCAACCTGTCACTTGACCGAGACTTAGAAAAAATGGGATGGTTTGAACCGCAACTGACCATACACATTAGTGATACTGCCCATGGTAGGCTCAGGTTGGTTAGATCGGATTAGGTATGTATGTCGGGTGGTCTGTTATTTGAACACCCCTAGTTCTAGATAGTTCCTAGAAGGCTAGGTTGCCTATATAAGGGGTGAAGGCTCATTTGCCTCACAACCAACTTGACATCCAACTCGTGAAAGTTTTATACAAAAAATACAAGCATACTCTCAAACTCTCATGTGTGCTAATCTTCTCTCTTGTTCACTAAGGGTTAGGCCGACTTAGCATCACTAGCCAAATTTGTGAGTCACCAAGTGCCACACGGAGCATTTAGAAACAACCAAGGACACAAGGGCCTCTTGATTTTTTTATTTTTATTTTTTAAGTATAGATATATAATCAATCCACTCATAATTTGAACACCTAGCCTAAAGATCTTGAATATCCAATTCGGCCCTTTCAATCTTTGTACACCCAATCCATATTGCACTCACAATATTTCTATGAATGGACAGAATTTTTTAAAACTACACTATACCAACCAAACTTGTAATATCTTGTCCATCCATGTATTTTGTGTTCGGTTCTATCTTTGAGTGGGTATTGATTTCCGACCACACAACCAAACACGAAACTTAATTTGGAGAGTATGCGGCAAAATAAATTAAGTCAACCATCTGCCAACAAGAATATGAGAATACCGCGGTGGTTCGTCCACCCGGGGCACTCTGACGATCAAGTTAGTCAACTTATCTCTCAAAGATATCAAACAAGTACACAATTCACAATTCACAATCAAAAGCATCACAAATAAAAGCATACCTTAAATCCACCTGATGCCTCACTCTTATAATGATCGATGTCTAACTTCCCCTAGAAGTCTTACTTTATAGGACTTTATCCTTTACAAGGATAACTTGTATCACAACTCACAATATTCAGATTAAGATAAACTTACTCAAGAGTTCCATCTCTATCCAAATTGGTAGTTTGATGTTATCTAGGTAGTTTGAGAATCAGTGCAATCATATTTATTCTTTCATGAGTTGTGTCTGTATATCCACGTGGTTTTTTTTCCAATTAATTAGAATTTTTATTTTCTTTTCTTTTTTTGAGAGGAGTGGCATGTTTAATTTTCACACTTATGGTTTATTTGTAATGTTTTTGTTTTTATTATTTATTTAATTTTTAATTTTTGGAAACTAGTAACAAAAGTATGTTTTGGTATATTGTTTTCATTTTCATAGAAGTAAAATTGATTCTAAATCTTTTTAAAACTTGTGGAATTAGAAAATATATTTTATTGTTTTCAAAAACAAGTTTTTACTTCCCATTTCCTCTCATCATCTCTCATACAACTACCATCTACCACCTTTGTTGCAGGCCAATCTCCTGCCACCATTCCATAACTTTGGTGACCCTTCAACTTCTAGTGATCTTGATCACCACCACATCGATGCCTCTCACCATCCCCCACCTTTAGTAACTCATCAACATTTTTCTTTATTTTTGTTTGGATAAATTATAGTAAATCCGCTTAAACTAATTTTATTACAGTTAATTCTTTTTGTTAGGATTTTATTAAAAATTTATAGAAAATTAGATTGTGTAAAATACACGACTCATTTATTGAATTTTTAAGATAATAATATTTGTTATTGATTGTTTTAGGATAATAATATTCTTATTTAGTAATTTCATTTGCACTTTGTCTCCTTTATCTTAGTGGCAATTTGAACTGTCTCTCTTATCTTAGTGGTAAAGTGCAAATGGAATTACCAGATAAGAGTATTATTGTTCTAAAAATTTAATAAATATGTTATGTGTTTTACAGATGATCTAATTTTTTTATAAATTTTTATCAGAATCCTAAGAAAAATAGTTTATTATAATAAGATAATATTTTGTAGAGATTAGCAGTTGAGTTTTGAAATTCAGAAGAGTAAAATATGAATGTCATAATTTAAAGAGATTTATTATAATTTACCCTTTTTCTTTTCATTTATTCTCGTTGGTTAACCTTTGGTAACTCACCATGTTTCTTTGTTTTCATTTTCAAAATGTGTACGCTAAAACAAGGTTACTGAACCAAAAAAAAAAAAAAAAAAAAAACTGCTAGATATTTATGTAGAATAAAATTCATGTTAGTTATTAGATAATTACTATGGTTATCCGAGTAGCAAATGTCATCAAACAAACTATAAAAATATTGTATTCAAGTTCAACTACTCCATTTGGTTATGCTCCATGTAATGCATTTGCTAGGTCTTTATCCATATTGTATTCAATTTCAATACAATTATCTAATTGCGAATGGCTCGTTAAATTAGTTATAGTTTGTTTGATGACATTTGCTACTCGGATAACCATAGTAATTATCTAATAACTAACATGAATTTTATTCTACATAAATATCTAGCAGTTTTTTATTTTTTTTTTGGTTCAGAAACCTTGTTTTAGCGTACACATTTTGAAAATAAATAATAAAAAAACAAACATTACAAATAAACCATAAGTGTGAAAATTAAACATGCCACTCCTCTCAAAAAAGAAAAGAAAAAAAATAAAATTCTAATTAATTGGAAAAAAACCACGTGGATATACAGACACAACTCATGAAAGAATAAATATGATTGCACCGATTCTCAAAAAAAAAAATGATTGCGAACTTCTATTTTACACTACAACTAAAAAAATTTAAAAAATTAAAATTACACCAATCAAACTAGAAGGGGCGTTGGAGCTCAAGAATCAATTGATTGAATGAGAATTGTAAAATGAAATGAATCATAGCACTTGAGCAATAAAGGATGAATTAGCAAAACTTTTTAGGGATAAATAATCCCGAGAATTGTTGCTACCAAGCTCCTGCTACTTGTCGAACTCTCCGAGAGCACAAATCATAAGCTCATGTTTGTTAAACTCCATTCCTAGACATCAAATTTCTTGGGCTGGCGCCATTGAGCCAAACTTCTTGACAAAACACCAATCATGGAGGCTTTAGGTGGACCACCTTTCTTCCCATATAAATGCTTTCCACCCAAATCTGGGAATTTCGGACCTTTACCCTTGCTTCATCAATGCGCAATAAAATGTAATTCACCATACAACTATAAAAACATGCCTAGCTTACACCACTTTAAATCTTGTTCACTCCAGAGAATACCATCTCTTGAAATCTTGAAATCACACTTATGAATAGCTATTATCTACTTTCAATAAATCTTGCTATTTTAAACTTCTCAAATCACAAATAAAATGCAATTAAATTAATCATTTTCAATGTAAGTAAAGAACAATCACTCATCAATTGACAATGGTTTGGACCAGAGAATTTTCCTGGATTGTTCAAATTTATTTGGTTGTTCAAATTTCTCTAGTAGGTCTTTGGTTTGTTTAAATTTCGCTAGTTGTTCAAATTTCTCTGGTAGGTCTTTGGGTTGTTCAAATTTCTCTGGAAGCTTTGTTATTGCCTCATGCTACCTCCAGTTAATCATTTGTCATGTTGTGTATTTGTGTTGATGTTATCAAAGTGCTCTTGCTTATATGGCTTTCATGGTGCTACTACAACTACTTATTTGATGTAGAAAGAAGATGATGATGATGATGATGACGATAATGATGATGAAGGCTATCAAAGAATTTCTCTGGAGAAAGAATTTGAATTTGAACTCAGAGAAATTGGTCTAAGGTCTGTCAAAATGATTTCATAAAATGATATTGTGATCCAGAGAAAATTGGTTAAAATGAATCTAGAGAAATTTGAATTTTCTCTGGTTTATAAATGAACCCAGAGAAATTTGAATTTGAATTTGAAACCAGAGAAAATTGGTCAAAATGAACCTAGAGAAATTCTTTGGGAAGTCCAAAATTTCTTTGGAGCGAATTTCTCTGGATAGAATTTCTCTGGATTAAAATTTCTCTGGATCAATGTTGAGGGACCTTAGACATTGATGATACAGTTTATTCTAGTGGATTGGCCGAATCGATCCAAGCTCTTCGATTCCAAGTCTTGATGGCAGAACCCACTGGGATAACCTGCAAACAAGTTCAACGGGGAACGGGGTAGTCCCCCAGTGAACCCTCCGACGAGCAAGTTAATAGATGGAATGTAGAGAGAGAGAAAAGGATCAGAGATAGGGAAAGCTTAACCTTCTTCTTGTCTTCAATCTTTGCTTATATCCTTTGGTAATCATTTCACTATCCCTGCCGACCTGCCCTCATCGCCGAAAGCCTGTGCTGTAGCTTACCTTGTTCAGGGTAAGGGGGTGCTGTTCCGGCTGAGGGGTGTTGTCGCAATAAATGCTGTGATGGGTTGCATTAATGGTGATGTGTTGTAGCCATAACTTTGCAGATCTTTGTCTGTTGATGTGGCCTGTGCTTCACCTGCCGTGTGTCTGAACATCATTGGCCCTCCATGCCCAGTTGGCCTCCGGCTGTCTTGGGCTTTGCCAGCTGGGTTCTGCTATGGGTCCCAAGTGGTGGGCTTGGGGTTGTTCACCGTGGGCTGTGGTCCTCATGGGCCTATCCATGTCAGACATTATGAAAATATTGAATGTTCTTTATACTATAAAGTCTTAATACCAGGGACCCTAAAAAAAAACTCCATGATTTATTGAACGTGAATTATAAATATTGATAATTGTATTTTATTTTATTTTATATTATATTTTTTTGCATAATTTTAATTAAGTTTTTCAATAAATACACTGAATAATACTTTTGAATCCACTAATTTATCTACTTGTTATACAGACATAAAATATCATCATATTCAAGATGAGACCGCATTATATACATTTGACCCGTAAATCAGATGTTTTACGACAACCATTCAAAATTTGCCACGTTAGCCATTCCATGGGTCCACAACAAATTTTTCTCGAGAAAATTACACATTAGTGGACTTTTTATAAAATAGTTACAAATTAATGAATTTTTTTATGAATTCAATTATTAATATTTATAAATTTTGTTATTAATTTAATTTGTTTTTTTAAATGCACTGAATATGAGATCCAAAAAGAAAGATCCAATAGCTGATACCAATGATTTCAAACCTGGATCGGACCGGCCGGTCGAACCGGGAACCGGGCCTTGTTCCGGTCCGGTCAATCCCCTAAACCCGGAGTGGGGCCGAAATCGGGAAAAACCGGTGATCCAGTGGTCGAATCGGTAAAACTGGTGACCCAGATCGGTTTGGGAGGGTCAGACCGGTCTCTTTTTTTTTTCGGTTGTACTTTTTTTCTTTCTTTCTTTTCTTTCTTTCTTTCTTATATATATATATATATATATTTTAAAATTTTGACTAAAAATTCTTATTTCAAAAGTCTCCTTTGATAAGGAAGAGTCTCATTGAAAACTTGAGAAGATTATGAAAGTCTATTCATATTTATAGGAAAAGATTTTTCAAAGAGAAACTACAAAATTTTATATGGGATTCAATCAAATTATTTGAAACATATTGCTTGGAGGGAGAGTTGCAAATTTCATTTCCCTCCAAAATTATTATTATTATTATTATTATTATTATTATTATTATTATTATTTTTTTTTTTGTTACAAGAAAATCTTCCCTACCATCCCGCAGGTCCAAGGCAGCGTCCTTTACAGAGATCACCAGGGTGTCCTTTTAGCCGTTCTGAGCGAGGAGACTATAACCTGAGAATTTGCCCCGATCTCCCAAGACAAGCCCCGCTTAAGTCAAGACTCGCACAGAGGGGGACTATTGAACCCACACCAAGTGCTGATTAGACAACTTGAGCTCCAACCTTCTAACCAACTGTGCTTCGCCCAGGAGATTGGCCCAAAGGGAAAGGAATTGAACTCAAGACCTTGGGGCTCAAACCCCAAACCTTAACCACAATGCCACCCACCCTTCGGTACCCTCCACAATTAAATTTAACATTCAATCAATTTATTTGGAGGAAATGTTTAAAAAATTTAATTTCTTCAAAATAAGTGACTTTTTTTTTATTATCAATTATGACTTTATTAAATATTATTAATAAATACTATGCAACAATTTTTATTTTTATTTGATTATTTATATATATTTTTATTTATTTATAACTTATAATTATATTTTTTAATTTAAAAAAATATTAATTATGACGTCACGGTTCGATCGTTTTGACGCGACGATTGAACTAGTGACCCGTCCACCTAATCACTTTTCCAACTCGCTCACCGATCCGATTTTGAAAACATTGGCTGATACTAATTTATGTATGGTAGTACAAGAACAAAAAGGTCTCGGACCCCCAATAAAAGCCACCCCTAGTGACCCCCAGTGCCACGTGGCACTGTGGGATTGGAAGGAAAGAAAAAAAAAAAAAAAACTGGCGAATGGCGCTGCGCCACGTCACTGGGGGTCGACCCCCAGTGGGGGTGTGTAGCAGCGCTGGTACAAGAATACCACCATTTGCGTACGATAGTTGGCGCCCGCGGACCACAGTCCTCTCCCTCTACCTGTAGGGTTCCGAAATCTCACATCGTCTTCTCCGGCGAATCTGCTTCCTAAACCTAATTTTCCAAAATCAATTTTTTCGGCCATTCCAGGTCATCATCCTCTCTTAGTCCCCCTCCCCCTCTCGCACCCCCAAGGCAGCGTCCTTTACAGAGATCACCAGGGTGTCCTTTTAGCCGTTCCGAGCGAGGAGACTATAACCTGAGAATTTGCCCTAATCTCTCAAGACAAGCTCCGCTTAAGTCAAGACTCGCACAGCGGGGGAGTATTGAACCCACACCAAGTGCTGATTAGACAACTTGAGGTCCAACCTTCTAACCAACTGTACTTCACCCAGGAGATTCGCCCCATGGGAAAGGAATTGAACTCATGACTTTGGGGCTTAAACCCCAAACCTTAACGACAATGCCACCCACCCTTCGGTACCCTCCACAATTAAATTTCACATTCAATCAATTTATTTGGAGGGAATGTTTAAAAAATTTAATTTCTTTAAAATAAGTGACTTTTTTTTTATTATCAATTATGACTTTATTAAATATTATTAATAAAAACTATGCAACAATTTTTATTTTTATTTGATTATTTATATATATTTTTATTTATTTATAATTTATAATTATAGTTTTTAATTATATAATATTAATTATGAAGTCACGGTTCGATCGTTTTGACCCGACGATTGAACTAGTGACCCGTCCACCCAATCACTTTTCCAACTCGCTCATTGATCCGATTTATGTATGGTAGTACAAGAACAAAAAGGCCTCGGACCCCCAGTAAAAGCCACCCCCAGTGACACCCAGTGCCACGTGGCACTGTGGGATTGGAAGGAAAGAAAAAAAAAAAAAAACAAACAGGCGAATGGCGCTGCGCCACGTCACTGGGGGTCGACCCCCAGTGGGGGTGTGTAGCAGCGCTGGTACAAGAATACCACCATTTGCGTACGATAGTTGGCGCCCACGGACCGCAGTCCTCTCCCTCTACCTGTAGGGTTTCGAAATCTCACCTCGTCTTTCCTGCGAATCTGCTTCCTAAACCCAATTTTCTAAAATCAAAATTTTCGACCATTCCAGGTCATCATCCTCTCTTAGTCCCCCTCCCCCCCTGCTCCCCCTCTCGCACCCCCAAGGCAGCGTCCTTTACAGAGATCACCACGGTGTCCTTTTAGCCGTTCCGAGCGAGGAGACTATAACCTGAGAATTTGCCCCGATCTCCCAAGACAAGCTCCGCTTAAGTCAAGACTCGCACAGCAGGGGAGTATTGAACCCACACTAAGTGCTGATTAGAAAACTTGAGGTCCAACCTTCTAACCAACTGTGCTTCGCCTAGGAGATTGGCCCAAAGGGAAAGGAATAGAACTCATGACCTTGGGTCTTAAGCCCCAAACCTTAACCACAATGTCACCCACCTTTCGGTACCCTCTACAATTAAATTTAACATTCAATCAATTTATTTGGAGGGAATGTTTAAAAAATTTAATTTCTTTAAAATAAGTGACTTTTTTTTTATTATCAATTATGACTTTATTAAATATTATTAATAAATACTATGCAACAATTTTTATTTTTATTTGATTATTTATTTATATTTTTATTTATTTATAATTTATAATTATATATTATTAATTATGACGTCACGGTTCGATCGTTTTGACCCGACGATTGAACTAGTGACCCGACCACCCAATCACTTTTCCAACTCGCTCACCGATCCGATTTTGAAAATTGGCTGATACTAATTTATGTATGGTAGTACAAGAACAAAAAGGCCTCGGACCCACAGTAAAAGCCACCCCCAGTGACCCCTAGTGCCACGTGGCACTGTTGGATTGGATGGAAAGAAAAAAAAAAAACTGGCGAATGGTGCTGTGCCACGTCATTGGGGGTCGACCCCCAGTGGGGGTGTGTAGCAGCGCTGGTACAAGAATACGACCATTTGCGTACGATAGTTGGCGCCCACGGACCACAGTCCTCTCCCTCTACCTGTAGGGTTCCGAAATCTCACCTCGCCTTCTACGGCGAATCTGCTTCCTAAACCCTATTTTCCAAAATCAATTTTTTCGGCCATTCCAGGTCATCATCCTCTCTTAGTCCCCCCCTCCTCCCCCTCCCCCTCCCCCTCCCAAGGCAGCGTCCTCTACAGAGATCACCAGGGTGTCCTTTTAGCTGTTCCGAGCGAGGAGACTATAACCTGAGAATTTGCCCCGAACTGCCAAGGCAAGCTCCGCTTAAGTCAAGACTCGCACAACGGGGGAGTATTGAACCCACACCAAGTGCAGATTAGACAACTTGAGGTCCAACCTTCTAACCAACTGTGATTCGCCCAAGAGATTGGCCCAAAGGGAAAGGAATTGAACTCATGACCTTGGGGCTTAAACACCAAACCTTAACCACAATGCCACCCACCCTTCGGTACCGTCCACAATTAAATTTAACATTCAATCAATTTATTTGGAGGGAATGTTTAAAAAATTTAATTTCTTTAAAATAAGTGACTTTTTTTTTATTATCAATTATGACTTTATTAAATATTATTAATAAATACTATGCAACATTTTTTATTTTTATTTGATTATTTATATATATTTTTATTTATTTATAATTTATAATTATATAATATTAATTATGACGTCACGGTTCGATCGTTTTGACCCGACGATTGAACTAGTGACCCGTCCACCCAATCACTTTTCCAACTCGCTCACCGATCGGATTTTGAAAACATTGGCTGATACTAATTTATGTATGGTAGTACAAGAACAAAAAGGCCTCGGCGGTAAAAACCCACGGTGACCCCGATTGCCACGTGGCCTTTGAAGGAAAGAAAAAAAAAAAAAAGCGGCGGATGGCGCTGCCACGTCCGGGGTCGACCCCGATTGGGGGTGTAGCGTATTTGGTACAAGAATACCACCATTTGCGTACGATAGTTGGCGCCTATGGACCACAGTCCTCTCCCTCTACCTGTAGGGTTACGAAATCTCACCTCGTCTTCTCCGGCGAATCTGCTTCCTAAACCCAATTTTCTAAAATCAATTTTTTCGGCCATTCCAGGTCATCATCCTCTCTTAGTCCCCTCCTCCTCCCCCTCCCCCCCCAAGGAAGCGTCCTTTACAGAGATCACCAGGGTGTCTTTTTAGCCGTTCCGAGCGAGGAGACTATAACCTGAGAATTTGCCCCGATCTCCCAAGACAAGCTCCGCTTAAGTCAAGACTCGCACAGTGGGGGAGTATTGAACCCACACCAAGTGCTGATTAGACAACTTGAGGTCCAACCTTCTAACCAACTGTGCTTCGCCCAGGAGATTGGCCCAAAAGGAAATGAATTGAACTCATGACCTTGGGGCTTAAACCCCAAACCTTAACCACAATGCCACCCACCCTTCGGTACCCTCCACAATTAAATTTAACATTCAATAATTTTATTTGGAGGGAATGTTTAAAAAATTTAATTTCTTTAAAATAAGTGAATTTTTTTTTATTATCAATTATGACTTTATTAAATATTATTAATAAATACTATGCAACAATTTTTATTTTAATTTGATTATTTATATATATTTTTATTTATTTATAATTTATAATTATAATTTATAATTATATAATATTAATTATGACGTCACGGTTCGATCGTTTTGACCCGACGATTGAACTATTGACCCGTCCACCCAATCACTTTTCGAACTCGCTCACCGATCGGATTTTGAAAACATTGGCTGATACTAATTTATGTATGGTAGTACAAGAACAAAAAGGCCTCGGACCCCTAGTAAAAGCCACCCCCAGTGACCCCCCAGTGCCACGTGGCACTGGGATTGGAAGGAAAGAAAGAAAAAAAAAAACTCGCGAATGGCGCGCCACGCCATCAGGTCGACCCCGGTGGGGTGTGTATACTGCAGAATACCACCATTTGCGTACGATAGTTGGCGCCCACGGACTACAGTCCTCTCCCTCTACCTGTAGGGTTCCGAAATCTCACATCGTCTTCTCCGGCGAATCTGCTTCCTAAACCCAATTTTCCAAAATCAATTTTTTCGGCCATTCCAGGTCATCATCCTCTCTTAGTCCCCCCCTCCTCCCCCTCTCCCCCCAAGGCAGCGTCCTTTAAAGAGATCACCAGGGTGTCCTTTTAGCCGTTCCGAGCGAGGAGACTATAACTTGAGAATTTGCCTCGATCTCCCAAGACAAGCTCCGCTTACGTCAAGACTCGCACAGCGGGGGAGTATTGAACCCACACCAAGTGCTGATTAGACAACTTGAGGTCCAACCTTCTAACCAACTGTGCTTCGCCCAAGAGATTGGCCCAAAGGGAAAGGAATTTAACTCATGACCTTGGGGCTGAAACCCCAAACCTTAACCACAATGCCACCCACCCTTCGGTACCCTCCACAATTAAATTTTACATTCAATCAATTTATTTGGAGGGAATGTTTAAAAAATTTAATTTCTTTAAAATAAGTGACTTTTTTTTTATTATCAATTATGACTTTATTAAATATTATTAATAAATACTATGCAACAATTTTTATTTTTATTTGATTATTTATATATATTTTTATTTATTTATAATTTATAATTATATAATATTAATTATGACGTCACGGTTCGATCGTTTTGACCCGACGATTAAACTAGTGACCCGTCCACCCAATCACTTTTCCAACTCGCTCACTGATCTGATTTTGAAAATATTGGCTGATACTAATTTATGTATGGTAGTACAAGAACAAAAAGGCCTCGGACCCCAGTAAAAGCCACCCCCTGTGACCCCCAGTGCCACGTGGCACTGTGGGATTGGAAGGAAAAAAAAAAAAAAAAAACTGGCGAATGGCGCGCCATCCATGTCATCGGGGTCGACCCCGGAGGGGTGTGTATTTGCAAGTACAAGAATACCACCATTTGCGTACGATAGTTGGCGCCCACGGACCACAGTCCTCTCCCTCTACCTGTAGGGTTCCGAAATCTCACCTCGTCTTCTCCGGCGAATCTGCTTCATAAACCCAATTTTCCAAAATCAATTTTTTCGGCCATTCCAGGTCATCATCCTCTCTTAGTCCCCCCCTCCTCCCCCTCCCCCCCCAAGGCAGCGTCCTTTACAGAGATCACCAGGGTGTCCTTTTAGCCGTTCCGAGCGAGGAGACTATAACCTGAGAATTTGCCCCGATCTCCCAAGACAAGCTCCGCTTAAGTCAAGACTCGCACAGCGGGGGAGTATTGAACCCACACCAAGTGCTGATTAGACAACTTGAGGTCTAACCTTCTAACCAACTGTGCTTCGCTCAGGAGATTGGCCCAAAGGGAAAGGAATTGAACTCATGACCTTGGGGCTTAAACCCCAAACCTTAACCACAATGACACCCACCCTTCGGTACCCTCCACAATTAAATTTAACATTCAATCAATTTATTTGGAGGGAATGTTTAAAAAATTTAATTTTTTTAAAATAAGCGACTTTTTTTTTATTATCAATTATGACTTTATTAAATATTATTAATAAATACTATGCAACAATTTTTATTTTTATTTGATTATTTATATATATTTTTATTTATTTATAATTTATAATTATATTTTTTAATTATATAATATTAATTATGACGTCACGGTTCGATCGTTTTGACCCGACGATTGAACTAGTGACCCGTCCACCCAATCACTTTTCCAATTCGCTCACCGATCCGATTTTGAAAACATTGGCTGGTACTAATTTATGTATGGTAGTACAAGAACAAAAAGGCCTCGGACCCCCAGTAAAAGCCACCCCCAGTGACCCCCAGTGCCACGTGGCACTGTGGGATTGGAAGGAAAGAAAAAAAAAAAAACTGGCGAATGGTGCGGCGCCACGTCACTGGGGGTCGACCCCTAGTGGAGTGTGTAGCAGCGCTGGTACAAGAATACCACCATTTGCGTACGATAGTTGGCGCCCACGGACCACAGTCCTCTCCCTCTACCTGTAGGGTTCCGAAATCTCACCTCGTCTTCTCCGGCGAATCTGCTTCCTAAACCCAATTTTCCAAAATCAATTTTTTCGACCATTCCAGGTCATCATCCTTTCTTAGTCCCCCTCCCTTTTTTTTGTTTATTTTTAATTTCTGTTTACATATGCATATGCACACACACACACACACACTGCTCCATTTTTTGAATGATTAATCCATTTAAAATCTATTTAACTAAAGTTAAAGTTTTTTTATTTTTTATTTTTTGGCTTAAATTAAGTTATTTAAGCAGTAGTAGAGTGAGTGAGCTCAAGTTGAGAGCAATGGTGATAGTGGTGGTGACATTGGTGTTGGGCATCTTATTTGGGGCTCTATTTTTGATCCCTAGACATCTTAAATCTGGTAATTCTAACTTGTATTCTTGTGAATCTAAGTAGATGATGTTAAATCTGGTGTCAATCTCTCTCTCTCTCTCTCTCTCTCTCTCAATGTCTCATCTTACTTATTGAATTCTCTCAAGTTCAGGTCACAGCAAAAAAGATCTATCAAATGCAATCAACAAGGTACTTCTTTTATGCCATTATTTTTTCTGATTTGTATTTTAATTATATATCTACATAAATAAACCAGAGACTCTGAAATACATAAAACAGTGATGCTAGGGAGCTCGAAAGCAGCTCCCCTAATCCCCATTTTTTTTTTCTTCAACAGAAGAAGAAGAGGGCAGGGAAGAAGAAGGGAGGAGGAGGACCGGAGGGGCCTAGAAAATGGGCTGGAAGCGGAGGGCTGGAGGTCGTCGGCGATGGAAGAGGCGATGACGCATGGCGCGATGGCGGATCTGAGACGATCGGACGATGACGATCGGCGGCTCTCTCTCCCTCCCTCCCTCTGCTTCTCTCTCTCTCTCTCTCTCTTCTCTCTTCCCCTCTGCTTCTCCCTCCCTCCCTCTGCTTCTCTCGCCGAAAATGGAAGAAAAAAGAAAAAAAAAAAAGAGAAAAAATCCCCAAAACAACGTCGTTTTGGGGATTAGGGGGATTAGGGAGAGCCAAATTCGAGCTCTCAATCATTATTCTACATAAAATATATACCACACACACGAAAAAAGATAGTGCTGCTAAAGCTTGATCAATATGTAAGCATTGAAGAAAAAAAAAGGAGTTAAATTTCTTGGTTGCAATTGAAAGATTTGATAGAGACTGAACTTCTTTCAAGCTAATGTGATTGTTGGTTTATGAAATTGTATTCCAATAGAAGGTGGGAAAATCAATGATGCATATATATTGAAGTGTGTATGCTTTATAAGACGTTTAGGCTATGTTTGGATGGCAAGATTTTTTAGGTGGAATGGGAATGTAATTCTAGATCCTCATGATTCTAATGTTTGGAATATAATAGAATAATAATGTGATTCCTGATTACCTACTCCACCAGGAACCACATTCCCACACTAAGTTGGTTGGTAGGACAACACACAAGGTTGGTAGGACAAGCCTTACAGGTCTGGGTGCACCCAATGTCAAGAGTATGAGTTCAAATCCTCGCCTATGTGTGAGTCCACAACTTACCGCTACATGGCTGAGTGGCCATGCTATGTAGCACCACCTAAGGGTGACCTTTGAGGGCTTGACTCCCTTAGGATCTAGCCCAGATGTCACCCCAATGTGGTTAGGCCTTTTTCCATTCCGACCTCCCTTATGGTAATCTTATATTCCAGGAGGAATGTTATTTGAGAGTAAAGAATTCCTAGCCAAACCAAACAATGAATAACATTGACATTGGAATCCTATTTCTAATAGTGTGATTCGTGTTAATGAGATTCATATTCCTTCTATTTGATTCTTCTCATCACAGTCTTAGGTTGTATTTGGATTTTAGATTTGTGGATGGAAAACAAAAGGGATGAGAAATTTCACTTTTCCTTTCCTTTTTCTTTCCATCTACAAGTCTCTCAATGAATCCAAAATCTAAATGCTGCATTAATCACTTTTTTATGGGAAATAATCTAGTGTCATTGTAACTGTTGCCTGTAAAGTTGGGGTAGACTAGTCTTCATGCATTACTAGGTCTGTGTGGTAAAGATACCTACCCCAAGCCTTTCCATTAACCCACAAAACTTGGAAATCACAATTCTTAAATTGCTAGTTTTAAATTCAAAAGTGACTATACTCTAAACTTCATCTATGGACCATATGTTTTGAGAATGAGAATTTGTCCAAATGACCTAAAAGCCATAGTTTGCATCTTTTTTGTATCATGATGGAATGTACATGTGCAATGATTATGACTGTTCAATTCTGCTATCCCCTGCTCAGGACTCCGAAGCAATACAATGTCAAACTTTGATGACTATATTGTGGTAGAATAGAATGGTTTTACCTTCTTTTTACTTTCCTGGCATAATTTTAAAGAAAATGACCCCGTGTAGAAATCTTGATCAATGCGATGAGTGGTTCATTTTTTGTCTTGTTGTTTCTAGGGAAATTCATCCAGATTTCAGTATTGTCCTTCTCATGTCTTTTACTTTTTATTTTTGGCTTGTAGGCATCCAAAATGTACAACAAAGCTGAAGTGTCCTTGCATAACAAGGGGACAGATTGTTGGATCATCATCAAAGATAAGGTCTTGTCACATTTATTGGATTTTGATGCATCATATAGATAATGTGGTCAGAGCAGTATAATTGTTTTCTCTTCTTTCTTATTTTCCTTTTACTTTTGTGTTCCATCCATGTTCAAATTAAGTAGGTGTATGATGTTACCTCATACGTGGAGGAACACCCTGGTGGTGATGCCATCCTAGCACATGCCGGAGATGATTCAACTGAAGGGTTTTATGGGTAAGCATCTGTTTTTAAAACGGTTTTCCTCTTCACTCCTCATTTTACAGTTATACGAATTACTTACCTATTTCTGTCAGAAATTAATATAAAAAAACATTTCTTTGTTGTGCTTCATTGCCAACATTATAATTCCGAGTTATCCTATTAGATCAATCATATATATCCAAAAAAACAAAAATAAAAACTTTTGATCCTGGCTGCTTTCAGAATTTTTATTTCAAAGTTGTCCACCTATGCTTTTGTTTTGTAGTCATGTTATGCTTACAATCTATCATATTCATATACATGTGCAGTCCTCAGCATGCCACCAGGGTATTTGATATGATCGATGATTTTTACATTGGAGATTTACATTGGAGATTTGTGAGAATTTATTTATTATTCTTGGATGTTGTCTGCCATTTTTTTTTTTAACCTTAAACGCAGTTCTTCAATTTTTTGCTTATGTAGTAGTTTATTGAAACAATTATTCTATCGACCCCATTTTAATCAAAGTAACATAAGTTAGTTGAGTAGTCTTTTGTAAATTGCAAACAACAGTGAAACACTGTTCAAGCTAACACAGAGTTGCTAGATATATAAATGCGTAGAGAACAAATGTTTTACAGATGGCCATGGTGCAGGTTGATCATAAACCTACTCTTGCCCAACTCATTATCTATCTTTGGATGGGTCTGGATTGAGCTTGGAGCATTCACATATTGCATTGTTCATGTGTTACATTACATATCTCGCATCTATTACGATTAGAGGTGTAAGGAAAACTGCCCAAACCATTTAGACTGATCGAACTGGTCAACAACAGTTGGCTGTGGTCAGTTGACGAGGCCAATGATTTGTATGGTTTTCAAATAGTTAAAAAATAAATAATAAAAAAAAACTCTTTGTGATTATTGAAACCAACTGAATCATTTTTATTCGCTGTTTCATTGCTTTTGGGGGGAAAAAAATATTGTATTCAAGTTCAACTACTCCATTTGGTTATGCTCCATGTGATGCATTTGCTAGGTCTTTATCCTCTTGTTTTAAACCAAATTAATCACATCAAACCCCTGCATCAATCCGAATTGAACCAAACCAATGCTCACGGTACGGGGCAGCTTTTATATGTTACAGTCTGTTTTCTATGAAGGAATTTACAAACCAATATCTTTGGTTTCAGTGTGCAAGTCTCCATAAATACTGATCATACCAAACCAGTGCTCACAGTTCGATTACGATGGAGTGCGATTTCAATGTCTACTTCTCCATAAACACCGGCCAAACCAAATGAACACCCCTAATTTATGATAGAAACATTGATTGTTCTCAAGGTTAATCTTAAAAGGCCATGTCTATTTCTCTTGCTCGCTGTTGGACATCGTGGATGCATATCCTTAGTCAACCATTTTTTACAACTGTTAGATCTCACCCTTGCTTCCGACCTTGAAGTTTGGTTTAGTTTGTACAAGACGTGGATTTCAATACAATTATCTAATTGCGAATGGCTCGTTAAATTAGTTATAGTTTGTTTGATGACGTTTGCTACTCGGATAACCATAGTAATTATCTAATAACTAACATGAATTTTATTCTACATAAATATCTAGCAGTTTTTTTTTTTTTTTTTTTGGTTCAGAAACCTTGTTTTAGCGTACACATTTTGAAAATGAAAACAAAGAAACATGGTGAGTTACCAAAGGTTAACCAACGAGAATAAATGAAAAGAAAAAGGGTAAATTATAATAAATCTCTTTAATTTATGACATTTATATTTTGCTCTTTTGAATTTTAAAACTAAACTGCTAATCTCTACAAAATATTATCTTATTATAATAAACTATTTTTTTTAGGATTCTGATAAAAATTTATAAAAAAAATTAGATCATCTGTAAAACACATGAAACATTTATTACATTTTTAGAACAATAATACTCTTATCTAGTAATTCCATTTGTACTTTACCACTAAGATAAGAGAGATAGTACAAATTGCCACTAAGATAAAAGAGACAAAGTGCAAATGAAATTACTAAATAAGAATATTATTATCCTAAAACAATCAATAACAAATATTATTATCTTAAAAATTCAATAAATGAGTCGTGTCTTTTACACACAATCTAATTTTTTATAAATTTTTAATAAAATCCTAACAAAAAGAATTAACTGTAATAAAATTAGTTTAAGCAGATTTACTATAATTTATCCAAACAAAAATAAAGAAACATGTTGATGAGTTACTAAAGGTGGGGGTCAGTGGTGAGAGGCACTGGATGTGGTGGTGATCGAAGATCACTAGAAGTTGAAGGGTCACCGAAAGTTATAGAATAGTGGCAGGAGATTGGCCTGCAGTCAAAGGTGGTAGATGGTAGTTGTGGCCAGAGATGATGAGAGGAAATGGGAAGTAAAAACTTGTTTTTGAAAACAATAAAATATATTTAGAATCAATTTTACTTCTATGAAAATGAAAACAATATACCAAAACATACTTTTGTTACTAGTTTCCAAAAATTAAAAATTAAATAAATAATAAAAACAAAAACATTGAAGGACCCACCTTTCTCTGAGGGCAAAATTAAACATGCTACTCCTCTCAAAAATAGAGAAGAAAAGAAAATTTCTAATTAATTGGAAAAAAAGCCACGTGGATATACAGACACAACTCATGAAGGAATAAATATGATTGCACTGATTCTTAAAAAAAAAAATGACTGCGCAACTTCTCTATTTTACACTACAACTAAAAAAAATTAAAATTACACCAATCAAACTAGAAGGGAGCGTTGGAGCTCAGGAATCAATTGATTGAATGAGAATTGAAAAATGAAATGAATCATAGCACTTGAGCAATAAAGGATGAATTAGCAAAAACTATTTTAGGGATAAATAATCCCCGAGAATTGTTGCTACCGAAGCTCCTGCTACTTGTCAGCACTCTCCAGGAGCACAACAATCATAAGCTCATGTTTGTTAAACTCCATTCCTAGACATCAAATTTCTTGGGCTGGCGCCATTGAGCCAAACTTCTTGACAAAACACCAATCATGGAGGCTTTAGGTGGACCACCTTTCTTCCCATATAAATGCTTTCCACCCAAATCTGTGAATTTCGGACCTTTACCCTTGCTTCTGTCAATCTGCAATAAAATGTAATTCATGATACAACTATAAAAACATGCCTAGCTTACACCTCTTTAAATCTTGTTCACTCCAGAGAATACCATCTCTTGAAATCTTGAAATCACACTTATGAATAGCTATTATCTACTTTCAATAAATCTTCTTATTTTAAACTTCTCAAATCACAAATAAAATGCAATTAAATTAATCATTTTCAATGTAAGTAAAGAACAATCACTCATCAATTGACATCCCATTGACTTGCGCAATCCATTTTTTACAAATTTTATGTCTGATTCAACATAAGTTGTATTCACAAAGACAGCTATCCTTTTGGTACACCTTTATTTTATTTGAGAAATTCCAAGAACATAGAAACCAAAGTGTGGGGAAGCATTTTGAGAATGACGCCACATGGCCAAGATGCCTTCAAGATGTCGGCCGAGGTGCCATGTGGGTGGGTCATTTTTGCCGAGGTGATTGCGGCGTTGGCGAGGTTCGGTGTGATAATGCCGGAATCCGAGAAATTCGGATAGAGGACAAGAATCCTAAATGACATCAAACTACCTATTTGGATAGAGATGGAACTCTTGAGGAAGTTTATCTTAATCTGAATATTGTGAGTTGTAATACAAGTTATCCTTGTAAAGTATAAAGTCCTATAAAGTAAGACTTCCGGGGGAAGTTAGACATCGATCATTATAAGAGTGAGGCATCCCGTGGGTTTAAGGTATGCTTTTATTTGTGATGCTTTTGATTGTGAATTGTGTACTTGTTTGATATCTTTGAGAGAAAAGTTGACTAACTTGATCGTCAGAGTGCCCCGGGTGGACGAACCAGCACGGTATTCTCATATTCTTGTTGGCAGATGGTTGACTTAATTTATTTTGCCGCATACTCTCCAGCTAAGTTTCGTGTTTGGTTGTGTGGTCGGAAATCAACACCCACTCAAAGATAGAACCGAACACAAAATACATGGATGGGCAAGATATTACAAGTTTGGTTGGTATAGTGTAGTTTTAAAAAATTCTGTCCATTCATAGAAATATTGTGAGTGCAATATGGATTGGGTGTACAAAGATTGAAAGGGCCGAATTGGATATTCAAGATCTTTAGGCTAGGTGTTCAAATTATGAGTGGATTGATTATATATCTATACTTAAAAAATAAAAATAAAAAAATCAAGAGGCCCTTGTGTCCTTGGTTGTTTCTAAATGCTCCGTGTGGCACTTGGTGACTCACAAATTTGGCTAGTGATGCTAAGTCAGCCTAACCCTTAGTGAACAAGAGAGAAGATTAGCACACACGAGAGTTTGAGAGTATGCTTGTATTTTTTGTATAAAACTTTCACGAGTTGGATGTCAAGTTGGTTGTGAGGCAAATGAGCCTTCACCCCTTATATAGGCAACCTAGCCTTCTAGGAACTATCTAGAACTAGGGGTGTTCAAATAACAGACCACCCGACATACCTAATCCGATCTAACCAACCTGAGCCTATCATGGGCGTGATCGATGCGTGTATGGTCGATTCTTGGTTCAAACCATCCCATTTTTTCTAAGTCTCGGTCAAGTGACAGGTTGAGTTGCAAAGAAATCGTTCAAACCAATCTGACCAAATTATAAAAATATATATACATATATATATCATCCACGTCTGACTATTTGGAAGGCTTTTGGATTACTTCATATCTTCCCAAGAAATATTTTGTCATTCTCCCAAGACCTTATTAGTCTTATTCTGACATATCACTGGTTCATATCTCTCATCTCTCTCTCTCAACCATAACTCACAACCAATTGTTCTTTCTTCGGTGAATACGGAGATGAAGGCCATCTCTGGTGAATACGAAGATGAAGCCATCTCCGGCTGATATGGCTCTGCTATTTTTATGGCTTTATTATTTCCACTTCGATGAATATGGTTATGGCACTCCATCTCTGCATTTTTTTTTTCTTCCAGATCTGTAATTGATGACCCAAATATAGTGATGGCCATGGCCAGCCGGCACCCGTCTCTCCTTCCTCTATCTCATTCGCATTTCTAATTTTTATTTTTCAAATATGTTGTTGATGAGACCAAAGTGAGATTTATTTGTTTAAGTTTTATTTTTTTTTCCAAATTTGTTGATGATTTTTCAGATCGATCTCATTGTTTTTTTTTTTTTTTCTCCTTTTGGTGGTCAATCGTATTTAGCTGTGTTTCACCCGATCCAACCACCAAATCAAATAACCCGATTTGTGCGGTTTCGAACAATACACCGGTTGGAAGCAGTTGGCCACTTTTCCAATCTGATCTGGTTGAGTTGGATGACGAGTCAAGGCCAAAACCGATCCAACTTGAGCCGTGAACAACCCTATCTAGAACAATGATTAATTATGGTGTCAAAGATTGACAGAGCCTTCTACAAGCTTACAAGAATTCTCTAGAACCTATTGTAGATCTTTCGATGTACATTCTCTAGACTTGTAGACTAGAATCTCACGATCTCTCAATTTTTCTTGGAAGCTCTAGAAACTTCCATTAGCCTCCATCCTTCCAGTCCTCCTCTGGGAGGAGACTTTTGTGTATGCAACTTGGCAGGACATGACACCCTGCTCAAAATAATAGCATTACAGCCTAATATAAAGTCATCATGGCATATTTCATATTTTGTTTTTGTTTTCTGAAGTAGATGCCGCAAACAAATATTATAGGTATAGTCCACAAAATGGAAATAACATTGAATGGAAGCCATGTTTTGAGGATAGTGAAAGGCCCTAACAAGCATACCTGGTGTATCTTCCCATCCTTCAAGTGGTACCGAATGCCAGACCAATTGATAGACTGAGAAAAATGTGAACGCATTGCGGAGATAGGGTATAAAAAATTATCCACCAGCATTGCAATAAATACCTGCTCCATTGAACATCAAAATAATTAAATTGGTAACAAATCAAGTTCTCCATCCCAAATGCAACAAATTAAATGGCATCGACCTTCATATTCAGGAGTTTTTCTTTAATTACCATCTTGCATTTGGGGAAAAAAACTCAGTTTTCTTGCTCAAGACCAAAAAACTAAAATAAAATAAAAGTGGAAGAATCCCATTGTTTAACGCTACATTTGTTTGGGCAGAAAACATTTTCCAAAAATATTTTCCGCATTTTCTGTCAGTTTGTACAAGTTACAATGGAAAACATTATCTATGGTCAATGGAAAACAAGTCTATTTGGGCAAAAATATTTCACTTTTAAAAGGTGAAAAATATTTTCCGAACTAAAGTTTTATTGGTGCCACCACATTACCACCACTACCATCACCTCCACCACCACCACAAAGACAACCACCATCACCACCATCGCCACCGCCACCACAAACACCACCCCACAGCCACCGCCACTACCATATCTACCTCATAACTACCACCACCACACCACTACCACTGCACCACTACAGCCACCGCCACCTCCAACACCTCCAATTTCACCTCCACCCTACTGCCAGCACTACCACCACCACTAATGCCACCATTATTACATTAATTTCAAGAACGCAATCAAACATAAGAAAATGTTTTCCATCAAAACAAACGGAGGGTAAGCAACTGATTATGCTATCAAATTTGAAGGTTGGCTGGCACTTCAAATTCTTGAATTCAAAATTAAACTTCATTTAAAATTGATCCAAAACTTTCTCACTCTTTCATTTTCGTTTAAGAGTCAATTCACTAATGTTGTAATGCTATGAACAACATAGAAAATAACAAATTCAGGGTGCTAGTTAGAAATATTAGAGAATGTTTACTCAAATGTATGATAAAAAATGAGACATTTACAGAGTTCCTTGGATGTTGAAAAAGGGAATGACAACTGAAAACTTTGCATTTACTGTTTCTGCTTTTAGAGAGAGAGAGAGAGAGAGAGACTTACAAGGCACCAGTTATATGAAGCAAGCGATAGTGGAGGCGCCTCTGGAGATAACAAGTTGCATAGTCGGACTTCTATTCTTGTTAAATTCCACATAGAGAGAAGTTCTACAAAAGTGCATAAGGCTAGGCCGCCTACTAGTAATAACCCTGAAGAAAATAGTTGATAAAATTGAGAACAAGTACTTTCACTGCGCAGAAGAATTAAGTTTAACTCCCAACATTTTAACAAAATTCTCCAGCTTGACATTAAATTATGTTTGGATGGTAGGAATCAAATAGAGGAAATAGGAATCACATTATCAGGAATCACACAGTGTCAATGTTATTCATGTGTTTGGATTGGTTAGAATTTAGAATCCTCTTTCTAAAAATGATTTTAAAAAAAAAAACAAAAAAGTTTAACATTAAAAATTGTAGGCCCAACGAACATTTTTACTCATAAAACAATCCACATTCCTACAGGTATGTGAGATTAACATAGGGGAAGGGAGGGATCAAATCCTTGAAAATGTGATTCCTGGTGGAGTAGTTAATCACAAATCACATATTTATTCCATACCAAACATTGGAATCATGAGAATCTGGAATCACATTCCTATTCCCCTCAGAATTCCCGCCATTCAAATATATTAATTTCTAAAGTTGAAACCTACTTATTTTGTGCTTGGATCATGGATTTGAGTAGGGATTTGGAAAGGGAAAGTGAAATGGAGAAGAAAAAAAAAAAAGGCTTATATTTCATCCATGTTTTCTTTTTTCAAATCCTTACTCAAATTCATGATCTACAGTCTTAGTGAAAGTTAGTGTTCTTACCACGAGAAGTAAATTCTGTATCATCCCCAAGTGAATACCCTTTAGAATGAATTCTTAATACTGCGGCAACATGAATCACAGCCATAATATATGGTGATACAAATCCCCATGATAGATAGCAGTGGGAAGAAAATAATGCACGGTTCATTATCCAGTTAACCTTCGTGGTGTATGATTCCAGAACAAATGTTTGCTTCCTCAAGTAATTCCAGTATCTGCACAGATAGAACATTCAAGATGAAATTAAGCACTTTATTTGAGATGCCTGTCTTCAAGTAAAAACATTCTCGGGCTGTGCATTACAAACCTTCCAAAACTAAGATCACTTGCAAGGGGGTGAGGGAAAACAGCAACCGGTGGTGATGTAATGAGCCTCTTATGAGCCCCTGGAAAGAAGCAAGTACATCAGTGATTAAAATTAGTGGCCTAGCATCTAGAAAATACCAAATTCTGAATGACGGGAATAGAAGAAATGCGTTTGTAGATTTCTGCCGACCATATATGTATGAAGACCCAAAATATGATAATTTCATATAGTGTCAAAGCATCCAATATGCAGCAGATATAGAGTGGTTCACCACTAAGGGCAGTAATTTCCACCAGTCATCCAATCTTGAAAATTATTTTCAAGAGATGAAGAAAGAAGCCGTTATAGAGTTAATCAGAAGTTCTTGGTGTCACATATATAAGTATGGAACATTCAAATCATTCAAAATTTGAAGTATAAGTTTGTAATTGTTTCATTTGTCGTGTCACTTGAAATTTCCACTTACAGGATATTTTTTAGGGAAAATATCAAACAAGTCTTATTTTTTCAATGAAATTTCCATTGAATCCTATTAACACTATGTTGATGTGTTAATAGGACTCAATGGAAATTTCATTAGAAAAGTTGGAGACCAAAAAGTTAGAAGGGAGAGAGACCACTACCCAGTGCAGCCTCCCTATGCAGGTTCAAGTTTGAGAGGCTACTTTGTGCAAATAATTCCAATCAAAATAAACTTAAAAGATTTACAGTTTTTTTTAAAAAAATAAATGTCTCTCAAATGGGTAGAAATAGAATGTAATACACTTTGATAATTCGATGCATTGGTAAGCCTGTTTGGCCAGAGATTGGGAGGAAAAGAAACTTAGATGGTGCAAAATTATCAAGCAAAATGTGGCTTTTAAGTCTAAACGTCTAATCAAACAAGTTTAAAAAAGTATAGCACCAAAATACAATACCAGCTATAGCTGCAAGAGTCATGTCGTCAGAGTATCCTCCATCCCGAAGTTCTGAAACCACTCCATGACGGTCAATTCTAAAATCATCTGCATGCATCTGAGACAAAATATGTGCACATAAGGAAAGAAAAATCTAGAACAAATGCATTTCCATAATAAGCATGCTGCAGTTAAAAGGATGTAGTTGGTATTTACCATCATGCATCCTCCCCACAAAAAGAATGTCTTCCCACCAGTAGCAAACCCCATCGAACAAGGCTGTGAAAAAACAGTTGTCAGTGTTAAATCATCAATTTGTAAACGAGTGAAATTGTACAATGGCATAAAACGACCAGTAAGGCAAACCCACTAATAGATGTCAAGATAAGAAGCATAGACAGAGACGTGACACGTCACAGACAAGCTCTGACAAGTAAATGTTCAAAAAATGTAAGACACGATAAGTGGGGGGCATGTGCGAAATGTATAATTTTATATATTTATTATACTTCATTTTTTGATCGGCTTTATTATATCCCATATATAAGGATAAATAATTATAATACAATATATATATATGAATATTTAAGTCTAAAGATAATAATTCTTAATGTCTAAAGGAGGAGAATATGTATCAATTTACATTGCTTTTGTTTTATCATTGGATTCCAGGTTATTTTATTCAAACTTGAAATGTCTTTCATGTGTGACTTAAGTGTTGGGAAATGTCTGACGAGTGTTGGTGTCGAACACAACCTATTACCTTTTTAGAAGTGTTCGTGTATATTAGATGTCAAACAATATCACTCCAATAATACCCAATCATATATTTATTCGAGGACCTTGATTGCTTCTAATTCAACTGCTTCAGATCTCTTGGAACACAAAAGCACTGACAAAGAGGTGGTCACAAATTACACCAAAAGAACTAATGATATTTAAACTCCACTTTTGCAATTCAAATCTAATGGATTTATAGTTTGTAATCGAGTTATTGAGTTTTCTTCATGGATTGCATATTTAGGGAAGGGAGAGGATTTTTTTTTTTGTTTTTTGTTGGGGGGGGGGGGGGGTTGGAGTAAGAGCTCCAAAGGCCTTTTTTTGGTGTCTTCATTCTATCAATCTTTGTGTGGAGGTGGAGGTGGGGTGGGGGAGTTTCTTTGGCGTCAGGTTTGGGTTACAGGTGTTCCTTCAAAGGTGGTTTCCTTTGTGTGGATGGCGGCCTTTCGTTGTATTCTTACGATTGACAATTTGGTTCGTCGCGGGCATATTTTATTTAATAGGTGTTGTATGTGTTGTGGTGATGTGGAATCAGTGGATCATTTGCTGATTTAATGTCCGGTATAGCTCATCATTTATGGGGACTTGTCCTTTCTACTTTTGGAGTTATGTGGGTGCAGCAGGAAAGGGTTATAGAGGTTCTTCAGAGCTGGGGTCGGACTCAGGTTGGGAAGGGACGTCGTAAGGCTTGGGCTTTAGCTCCGTTGTGCTTAATGTGGTTGTTGTGGTTGGAGCGGAATCGGCATCGTCATCTTTTCCAAGTGGTTGTTCCTTCAATGTCTTGGTTAGAAGATAGGCTTTTGCAAGTTCTATATGGCTGGGTGTCAGGCCGTATGGATCCTGACTTGTTTATCTTTTTAGATTTCCTTGATGTGACTGGCTAGTTTGTTTGTTTCTTTTTGTGGGGTTCTGTTTTTGTATTTTTTAGCATCTTTTTGAAGTTGTTATTTATCCCCAAAAAAAAAAAAAAAAAATTAACATCAGAAACTTGAACTCATCGTGTTAACCCTCTCGTAATTACAAATGTGATTCATTTCTATTAACTAAGAATTAGAAACACGGATACAGGACATAGATTCTCAAAAAATTGGCACATGGACATGGTAAAGATATAGCAAAAAGAAAAATATTGTATATACATATATTTTACTATGTATAAAAAAACTAAAAAATAAAAAATAAAAAATAAAAAAATAACGCCCAAATAGTACACATTAATGTGTTTGAGAGGAGAAAGATTGGGTATACACCTAACATTTGGCATAGTGCACAAAGTGGTTGTCCCAAGACTTGAACCCATAACCTTAAGATTATTAGGCCAAGATTTTACTATGTATATGAATATAAATTTAAGATACATAGATATGAGATATCGATGTATATGCGAGTGTTTTTTTTTTACTTGATTCCTCTTTATTTCCGTATATTTTACTTTGATCCCAAATGAACTTTCCAAAAATAAAAACCTTCAAAAGTGTCCTGAGCATGTCCAAACACAGGGCAGGGCACAAGTGTCCAAGAAGTATTCCCCAACGTGTCTTAAAAAAAATAATAATTAAAAAAATTCACACAACGCCATGTTGGTGTCCCCACCGTGTCGGACAATGGGCATTGCACCCATCTTGGAGTGTTGGTGCTTTTTAGAATTCAAGTGATGCTTGGTATGTCTTGGCAAATTGCTTTATAGATACAGTGTCATGTGGGGACAATACATAGCAACCACATTCATTTCTCTCTACTTGATAAATACATACTACCACTTATTTTTACACAAGTTATATGGGACAAACAAAGTAATATGCCAGCAGGCTGGAAACAAATAAAATGCCGAATGCATGCATTGACAATGAAACATAAATGAAAATGAAAGTGTTTAGTAGGTGTTATACCATATGATATTCATATATGCAGTAACTTCCTAAACTTCCAGAAGGCAAATCAAGAGGGTATCCAGTTTGAATAAAAATCTGCACATCATTAGCAAAAACAATATTCCTACGTGAGGAGAGTGGGAAAAATCTAAATCAAAGCTACCAACTTAATATACAGATAAAACAAAACATGTGTGTTAACATAACCATACCTCAGGATTTTTTACCATCTCAGTAGTGAGAGCTCCAATTGACCCAGGATGCAGCCTAACGTCATCATCTAGAAATAACACATACTTGCTGTCTTTGTGCATTCTCTCTACGCCAATCTGCATAATTGCACCAGAATGCACTTCATGAGCTATAATAAGATGCATGCTTCCGAAAAAAATGACTTGACAAGAAAATATAGGTAAAAGACAGATACAACTATAAATAGGCTCCAGTTTTTACACATGAAGTCCTATCCAACCTTTATTTAAAAGTTTAAATTAGCTGGAGTTTGGGAACATTCTAAAAGATAAAATCACATTTTATCAAAATGCAGAAAAATAAGCAAACATACAATGCATATGAGAAAGATGCTGAATATTAGTCGGTTCTTTATGAAGACTACAAAGTAGTGAACTTGTTACTTACCAACTGATTGTGAATTTTCTGACTACAAGTTGTTGACAAACCAGCTACAACTATCTTTGCATCAACATCATCCTGCACACAAATGGGAACAAGTCATGACAAAACATAAGTAGAAGAAACCATACCCATCCTGCAAAAAATTGAGAAGTAACAATAAAAATAATCAAGCATAAAGCATGCTGTAATTACACAAGTAGCTAGCGCATATGATACACGTACATCACAGTAGAAGACCATGGGCTGACTCATAATAAGCAAACCATACCAAAAATGCCAGCTCTTTCAACAATTACACAACACAAAAATTGTGCTGCTATAGAAAAGACAAACAGAAAATATTACAAACTAGATATTAGACAACATCTCGTTGTTCCTTGCTGAAAATTTCTATCACAATTAAAAGAAACAAAGAAATGATATATTTCTGTTCTCAATATCTTAACAAAAACAAATAATAAATGGCAAGCAATCATGATACAACAAAATACTCACCATAGTTGTGTCCCTTAAACAATCAAAGACATAAACTTTGGTTGCCAAATCATCATAATACAAAGAGCATTGACAACACAATACATACCCTATAATCTGCTAGTAATCGATTTACGGCATGGTAAGCAGGGTCTTCTGTACTTTCCACAACGAAAATGAATTCCAAAGGACCACCATATAGAGACGTGATCTGCATTTGAATATTCATGAGATAAGAAGAATATGAGTTAATTACACTATGCCTCCTTTATGTTTGGTCATTTTCTCACTTTGGCCCTTAAAGCTTATTTTTCCCACTTTGGCCCTTAATGTTTCAAATTTTTCCCAATTTACTCCTAAAGCTAACTTATGCTCAAAATTAGACAAAAATGTCATAATAACTATCAGGTAACATAAAAAATATATTATTATATTGGGGTTTAATTTAAGTTTATGTTAGAGATGTGAGTTATATATAATAAAATATTTTTATGTCACGTCACTGTCAATATGTCATTTTCTGTCTAATTTTTAACAAAAATTAGCTTTAGGAGTAAACTGAGAAAAATTTGAAACATGAAGGGCCAAAGTGAAAAAAATAAACTTTAAGGGCCAAAGTAAAAGAGTAGCCAAACATAAAAGGGGAAAAGTGTAATTTACCCTAAGAATATTCACAATTAAGGAAAAAAGACCACAGAAGTTTCAAGTTTTAAACAAAATTTTTAAAATACCTTCCAGACTCTTAAAGAATTAGTATTTCAGAGAAATACCTCTGTTGTCAAGGTGTTTTTACATGCATCTAATTAGGCAGTAATACATGAATCATAACTTCAAATAGAAACTAAGATCCAGTTGTAGCAAATAATAATTTGTGTCAATTTTCTTCACTTCGTCTTAGCATACAGACCAAATACTTGCAACTATCGACTCTTCAATGAGAGTATGTCTGGCTACACTTATTTGCTTATAACTGGACTAATGATAAGAAACAAACCAAGAAAAAACAAATACCAAAGAAAAGTAATCAAGTTCTTCACTGTTTTCCTTTTTCAGCTTTAAAATGGGAAAGAAAAAGGAACTACTAGGTAATATGTGTGTTCCTGATAATGTACCTGACTTCTCCAATTATGTAGATTGTGCTCTCCAAAGCCTTTCAAAGGCATTACAACAGTCACTCTTGGCAGATTGACCTGATTAGAATGCTCAAGCGCATTAATATCATGAGAAATAAATGCAAAGCTATTGCCACCTCTCAAACTAGCTTTCATCCTTCTAATCTCTCTACTCCTGTCAGAAGACACAAAATGTTACAAAATCTAAAATTTCACATAGTAATTTTTTTATCAAGGTTAAGGGCAGAAACTGATCCGGGAACTTAAAGCCACATTGTCACCTAACTTTAGAAATTACAGCTTGATACCTGACATAAGCAGCACAAGCCCACCCAAGAGCAAGAGTTAAGCAGATAAAATATCCCTACAGCACAAACAAAAGACACAGATTGGAACATGATCATGCTGCAACATCATGTTACAGTGCACAAAAGTATGAGCAAAGAACATAAATTTGAAGAATAAGATACTATCACCTCACAAAGCACGAAGAGTCAATTATATCGTATATTTGATCCATAAACATTATCATTTTCAAAATAATGCATAATAAGTCCATACCTGACATAAAGTAAATAAAAAGAAAAAACCAGCAACATGCCCATGTAATCCAATGTGTCCTGTAATATTCTTCTAAACTGAGATCTATTAAAATTCATGATGAATCTAGTGGCTATAAAATGGTTGATATCTGTGCAACTAATCCTATAATAGCGATACTATCTTTAGCTATATTCATTGCACCAACACATGACAACCAGGGCACCTATAGGCACCAGCTTGTGCAAAAAATTTTTATCATTGAAGTCTCCTTGTCGGGTAGTTCATACCCATGTCAGCCACAATACCTTTGTCAGCATCACTGTGATACTCATTGAGATATATCAAAGTAAATCAAATTTTCAAAGAAACTTCAAGGGCTAAGACCTTACAGATTTGGTTTTACAAGTAGCGACAAGTAACCTCATCTAGTTAGGGAAAAGCAACAGCATCAAACAACTGCTAAACCTACAAAGCAACCTCCTATCTTACCTAGTTATTTTCCTTATATACGAGAGCAGATTCTATATGAGTCCATCCTTAAGAACCCAATTTGGTTGCGAATTACAAAGTACAAAACAGAAGAATGACCCCACGCCTTTTCCCAATTAGTCATGAATGAGAATTGCATTATCAACTAAGAGCAAGCAAGCAGAATTCTAAAACAAAGACCTTTACCATTTTAAGATGATCAAAGCTAATCACTTGATCTCTAGGAACTACATCAAACTTTCATATTCTAATGTGATAATGGTAGAAATAAATTGACCAAAATATTAGTAGCCAATCTAGAGGATATGGAAGGACACCTCTACTAGAGTTGAATTTTTTAATCACTTTTGGCGAGCAGCTTATCTTTAGAACTTTATTCCATTGACCTACACAAAGATCTTCTCACTCCAAATTTCATTCTAAAGGGAATGCCTCTTTTTATTACAAGCAATATTTAGAAAACCATAATCAAGGATGCAGACTTCAGTCCTGTCATGAAAATCATATGGCATGTATAAAATAATAAAAAAATGTTCCAATAGCTTAACCCGTTGAATATAAATTAACAATGGCCCTTGTATTATAAAATTAAAGAAATAACACACATTGAAGGGAAAGGTGAAGCAATTAGGGCTAAAATCCTACGATAGTTATTCAGTTATACAGGCATGCATGTAACAAAGAATTGCAGCAAACAAATTAACAAATATTATGACCACTTTACACCAAAGAGTAAATGGTCTTAAAAGAGTGACATGTGGAACCTGAGGAAATTACCGAGTCTTTACATAAGAACCAAAGACTCCTTTGGATATGCTATTCTAAATATTTAGCAATTATAATTTCTACCTCAGTGGGTAGTTTGGGCTGATCTAAATAAGTGTACTTTTTAATTTTTCACAAAAAGATGTGCAGAAAAGTAGAGAGGTGATGTGACCCAAATAAGTGCACTTGTCTAAATAAGTGCAATTATTTATGGGATACCAAACAAACTCGCAGTTTCAAGACTTTAAACTTGTAAACTGTTAACTTTGGCTTACAAATAAAGATAACTATTATATTCAAGCAGCTCGAAACTCCTCCATCTTAAGGTTTGTCCATTCAGTTTGATTCGCAGAAGCACAATAACCAACCAATTAATTGATGCCCAACACCATTGCTTCCATCTTTTAAAGTTTTACTAATATGGTGCAAATGTTTTGCCTATACCAAACCACAGAAGAAGACGAAAAACACTTTGTAGAATATGAACACAGGTCCAAGCTGGTAGATTAATTATATATCAAAGAGAACACTCTTTTAACGTCCAACTGGCATGGTGAAAGAATACTCAAATGATTAGCACACAGATAAAAATAAATTTTGGTTTTTGTGCTTTTGGAAACAAAATATTGAAAAGTTCAAAAGCACCTATTATTTTCATTTTTGTGCAATAACGTTTTAAAAAAATAAAAATAAAAATTTAAAATCACTTACTGACTTTTTTTAAACTGGGTTATTTGAAGAAAATTCTCTCAAAAACAGTTTTCAAAAACAGTAGATCCAACAATTTTTGTATTTTCCATAAAATGAAAACAATACCAAACAAGTCAAATTTTCATATTTCGTCCTCAAAATTTATGAAATTTCAAAAGAAGAAAACAAAAAAAATTCATTTGTCATATTTCATCACGATTCTTGAACCAAACCTTTTAGTTCCTTCAAGGATATTCCTCTCTGATACTAAAAAACAAACATGGAAAATAATAATAATTAAGGAAGAAGCACACATCTGCCACATTAAGCTATTAGTAATATGGTCCCCATTGAACACATAAAGATCAAAAGTGCCAGCATACTGACTACTTTACAGCTCGGATCGTTTTATTGGCAACAAAAGCTAATGTAATAATGACAAACAAAAAGATGCTTTCTCGAATAATTCAAGAATTCAATATCAGCACAGTAAATGTCATTATAAATGAGCAAAACAACTGTCATTCCATTGGCCCAAATTCGCTATAGTGAAAAATCCACAATTCTGGCCAAAATTCAGGCAACTACCTCGCTATGCCACAAAGTCCTAATCACAGAGCCTTGTTCTAGCTTTTCCTTTTTTTCCAGAAATTATACTATGCCACAATTGTCTAATGTCAAATCTCACAGATTGAGCTCCTCAGATCAAACAATCAAAAAAATATAGTTAATACAGAGACGCTCAATACACAACCTGAGGACCAACACAACTTCCAAGATGTGACACCAAACTTAAGGATTGGACAAAACATTACATCTAACCTAAAGATTAATCTCTCACAATATGAGAGGCTAGGCAAAACTAACACACCCATAAAGTAATGAATTCTAATAGAACAAAATTAGGAAAATTAAAATTGAAAATTTTCCTTTGAAATTCACAATTCCAAACATAATTAATATTACAATCCGCTGGGTTGATTAAAAAGATACAATGGGGGAAAAACCATATGAATGATTTGCATCGTAAATGTCCCTTGATTTGCCCTCTAGAAACAAAAACTCAACTAAAGTTTAGCAAAGAAGATTATTTGGATAAGTAATCTCCATTTCAAAAAAAAAAAAAAATTCGTGGAAGTTTCTTGTTTTTGCAATTTACTCAGTATTTTCTCGGCAGCCAAACGCATGCCTAATTCTCAGATCCGAACCGTACAAAAATGAGAAAAAAAAAAAATCTCAGCTTTTTTCGATTATCACCGAAAACAAACAGTGAAATTGGAAAAACGAACCTGGAACTGAATAAACATGGCGAGAGGGCTACAAAAAGCTCTGCTAGAAGAGATGATAAAAGAATCGAGAGAGTCTAATGGCGACATTGTCTCCATACTTTCTATGCCCTTCTGAATTTGTCTCTGTGGTAGGGCAAGAATGAGACCAAGAAATGCCCTAGATTTCAGTTGCAAATTACAGTTTCTCTCTCTCTACATGCACTCCTTTCTCTCAGATCGCCATGGATGGAAGGGGAGAGGAGAGAGAAACAGGGTAAAATGTGAGAGAGCGCGTAATTTTATATTTTTCGAAGGACAGCCTAGCGCGTCGTAGATACACCGTACACATGGAATGAGGATCCTCTCCTTGCAGGCTTGGTGTTTGCAACTGTCCTTGAAGGCCTTTGGGTCTATTTTTAGGCCTAATTTTGATAATTCGAACTGTTCATATTTTTTGATTTATTCAGTATATCATACCTATAAAAAATCAAGTTGATCTGATATCGGGAAGTATGTGTTCAAAAAATTGAACTAAAAACTATTTTTTAAATAATTTAATAAACAGTTTTCCGAACATATACTTTCTGATATCCGATCAATTTGATTTTTTACAGGTATGATATACTGAATAAATCATAAAATATGAACGGTTCAGATTATCAAAATTTAACCTAAAAGTAGACCCGAAGACTTGCAAGGACAGATACAAGTACAAGCTTGCAAGGAGAGAACCTTGGCTCGTACACATGATGGGAGATAGATGAGGTGGTTACTGGGGTGCAATTTGGACGGTAGAATCCGAGCAACTCAAATTGAGTTCAAATTTTTTTTTTTTTTTTTAGTGACGGGAGATGTTTTTAAATTTGATACGAATTTGAGTAAATATTTAGAAATTTAAATTAAATTTGAACAAATTTAGGTAAAAATGTCAAACCATTTGAGTAATCCGAAATCTAAATTATACATATATAAATATATAAAAATATTAAATATATATAAATTATTAGCCATTATATGATATTAAAATAATTTAGATTATTAAATCATATATTTTTTTTTGGTACAACGGAAAAGGAAGGTGATTATTAAATCATATTGAATATATATTATATATATAAATAACATAAAATCTTATTTTTTGGGCAAATTATATATATCCCCTCGAGATTTAGTAAAATTATAGATATCCCTGAGGTTTGAGAAATTACAGATACTCCCTGAATGTACTATTTGCATAACAAATTATGGGACAAATTGTTATGAAAATATAAACCTCATGGGGCAATTTGTTATGAAAATATAAATTTCAGAGAGGTATCTATAATTTCCAAAACCTCAGGGGTATCTGTAATTTAGCTAAATCTCGAGGGAGGTATATGTAATTTGCACTTTTTTTTATTTTATAAAATCTTATTTTTTTTTTATTTTCACTCATAAATTGTAAAAATTATTATAGGAGCATCTCTCTTACTTATATAAATTATTTGTTTTGATAGTATTAATGATTTTTTATTAAAAAAATGTAAATAGAGTCAAATTTTAATAATTTAGCTAAAAAAAACTGAAATTTATTTACAAATTTGGGCAATCAGGCAATTTGGGTTTAACTCGGGTCAGGTTTGGGTAGGCAACCTCGAGTTATAATTCAGGTCTGGACGAGCTTAAATAGATCTCAACACAACTTGAGTTAGACTTGGACAACCTCTCAATCTGACCAAACCCGCCCTAATTGCACCCATAGTGGTTACATGTTAGGAAAAGAAAAATGCGGCAAACCCCCAGCCCCAATGACCCCCAGCCCCACGTGACTGTGGGTGATTGGAAGGAAAGAAAAAAATAAAATAAAATAAAATTGGCCAATGAAAACAAACTAAGGGTGCTGGGGGTGCCCCCACTGGGGTCCCTAGCAGTGTTGTTTGGAAAATTCTAAAAATGTCAATGCTTAGGGAAAATAATGGTCACTTTGGCAAAATATTTATATTTTCGAGTTATTATTTATTTATTTTTATTTTTTAACACAAAATTATATAGTTTGTTTGGTTTCAATTTTGTAAATTTAATTTTTTTAAAATTGAGTTTTTTATTTTTCGTATTTTTTTATTTTTAGTGAATATTTTTAAAAATTTAAGTAATTTTTTTACTTTTTTAGATGCACCTTACTTGGATGTATCTAAATAATAAAATATTTGTGAAAAAAATATTTTAAAAAATTAATAAATACACAAAAATATAAAAAAATATATTGAATTTTTTTTTTTTTTTTTTTGCATTTTTGGTATTCAGTAAAAAAAATTTAAAAAAAAAATCACAAATATTATACTTTTTAGGTGAAACACTAATACATCCCAAAATGTGATCTTGTGAGCGGTTTAGTCTTCCTTTTTTCTTATGAATCCAAAGGTCCTATTAAAGTGGAAATTACACAAAAAGGTAATCACATGTTTGGGTTTAATTTTTTAATGATAAAAGTGGATTTCTCCAAATATAAAATTACACATTTAGGCAATCAGCTTTGTAGAGATTTTGGATTTTCCCTCATCATGGAACAAATCTCACATTATGAACAAAAATGTAACATTCCAATGTAACACTCCAATAACGTGACACTCTAATGTAACATACTAAAAAACTCATTGGTGTATTTTTCCCAAACGTAACAACGTAACACTCTAAAAAAAACTCTCCAAATGTAACAACGTAACACTCCAAAAAAAATTCTTAATGTACTTTTCTCAAACGTAACAACGAAACACTCTAAAAAAACTCATTAGTGTACTTTCCCTCCTTAATATATTTTTTTCAAATATAACACTCCAATGTAATAAAAAAAAAACTCCTTAATGTACTTTTCTCAAACGTAACACTTCAATCAATATAATTTCAAACGTAACACTCCAACATAACACATAAAAAAAATATTAAAAAACTATTTAATGTACTTTTTCCAAATGTAACACTCATAGTTTGAAAATTATATGTGTAACGCCCCAAAATAATTACAATAATCCAACCCACAACACTAGTATAAGGTAACACAAATGAAATGATAAACTTCCATTAATCAGGGTTAATAAACAAAAGGTGACGCATGCAATATACATTCATAAATAGCTCATCCTAAATCTACAGTATGTGTTACAAGTAGTAAAAGAAATGAAATCTAAACAGATATTCATATGCCTTAAGGCTTACATCTTTCTAAGTCACTGCTTGGTTACAACAAAAATGAGTTTAGCTCAACACAATTAAAGCCCTTGGCTATATAAAATAAATACAACAAAAGAGAAGCTCTTGCTCCAAATCTCTTCAAGCTATTATCTTGGCGGACGCATATTACCGACACTTGAAAATGGTTTTTCCAAATAGGGTGAACCAACACCTACTAGAAACAACCATTGTACAAAATACTAGACCTATTTTGCCCTTTTTTTAGACTTATATGGTTTTTTGTACAATAGTATCTTGAAATTGAGCCATAATTTTAGACTTATATGGTTAAATTCTTACAAGCTCCATACCACCAAATTTTGCCCTTTTGCCCATATAAGTCTAAAAAAAGGGCAAAATAGGTCTCTAACTAACACAACCATTGTACAAAATACTTCCATTTTGCCATTTTACGGATATTTCGTCTGCAGAAATTGACATCCATGTATACGCGCGATTTTTGAGACTTTCATCCTGGACACACTAGCTAACTTAGTTCAATGGAGTCCATCTCCTTTCTTTCCCGAAACATGGAGTACATCCCCTTTCTTCTCCCAAACATCATACATTTACAATGTATCAAAGACATAGTCATTTTCAATGACAACGGATAAGTGATTAGTCTCAATTCACCTAATCCTCATGCAATTTCTACAACAATCATGGCTATCCTCCACCGATAACCCAAAACAAATATTTCTAAGTAGACATACAATCTCCAAGACAGATAAATTATCCAAAATTCCATAGGTGAGAGGTAACACATATAAGAATAGGTCTAAAAAAATATTCTTTACATAAGTGATTATTGTTCCAAATCATCCCAAGTTCCAATATTTGTTCCAAATATTCTCACTTATAAAAAAATTTCAATATTCTTTACACATCAACAAATAACTAAGTTAAAACTCATAAAAGAGTGTAGAAAGTCCCTAACTCGAAGCTAAAGATCATAGAAGCAAATGGAGGAACTTCAAAGACGTCAAAACCAAGTTTTGTTCGGACCAAAATGGGGCTCTTGAGATGCTCTATCTTTTTCCCAAAGACACTAGGGTTGAGAACCCAATGGATCTAGGTGTTTTAGAAGAGAGAAGATGAGTTTGGAGAGAAACTCTAAATCTAAGGTTTTTGAAATGTTTAAAGAGAGAAAGAGATGAATAAATGATGTAAAATGTGACTTTTACGAACTAATATATGTACAGTCCGCTCGAGCACAAGAAGTGACACTCGAGCGTTAGACATGATAAGTTGTTCCACTCGAGCGCAAGAAGTGACACTCAAGCGCAGAATACACACTCGCAATAGTTTTGCAGACAACAGACCAATATTGCTCAAGTGCAAGAAATGCCGCTTGAGTTGAGACCGCTCGAGTGTAGAATACACTCTCCCAGTAGTTTTGCAAACTTACAAAAGTATTAAGAGTTCACAAAGTCCGCTCAAGCGCAAGAAGTGTCGCTTAAGCGGATGAGTAAAATTCTAGGCAATAAAAGTTTAAAAACCAAGTAACCAACATGTTCCAAACGCAACCACAACAATCCAATAGCCAAATTTAAGGAAGTATAAGGCAAACAAGACATGGGCAACAATACGAAACCACAAAAAACCCAAGTCCAAGATACAAAAAAGGTCAGGTTATAACCATAATCGCTATAATACATTTATCCAAAACTTACTAATGAATTTTTGTACTCTTTTTGGAATGGTTTGAAGAATCTCACATCTTCTTTTTTGGAGTGTTCCATTAGAATGTTACGTTCGGAAACACTAATGAATTTTTTGTGTATGTTACATTAGAGTGTTACACTAAGGAGTTCTTTTGGAGTGCTATATTAGAGTGTTATGTTTGAGAAAAGTATACTAAATATTTTTTTTTTGAAATGTTACATTGGAGTGTTATTGTTTAAAATGATACATTTGTCCAAAACTTATTAAGGAGTTTTGTACTCCTTTTGAAATGTTTAAAGAATCCCACATGCTTTTGGAATGTTTGAAAGATCTTATATTTCAAGTAATTTTTATATTCATTTTCAAATATTTTCCAAATAAAAAAGGTTTCCATATAAAAATTAATCCTAAATTTAATTCCCATAAATTGTATACCTTACTTTTCTAACACAAAAGAAAAAAAGAAAAAGAAACATAATAGAAATAGGATATGGGGCCACTGCTGTGGCCTTTGGCACAGCAGTCACTGCTGTGGCTGATTTTGTGATACATTATGAATTTATTTTTATAATCTGAACCGTTAATGTTGTAGGGTTTGTTGAGTACTTCATGCCTACCAAAAATCATATTAATCGGATATCAATAACTATATGATCGAATTGCATATTTTTATACTATTTTTCAAAAGAAAAACTTCTTGTTTATTTTTTTGGTTATCAATCATATAGTTATTGATATCCGATTAATATGATTTTTGGTAGGAATGAAGTACTCAACAAACCCTACAACATTAACGGTTCAGATTATAAAAATAAATTCATAATGTATCACAAAATCAGCCACAGCAGTGGCCCCAGATCCATAGAAATAAGGGAGACTTATTTATAAGTCCTTTTTCAGAACCTTATGCTAGGCTAAGTCCTGTGTAATTTCTTATAGAGTCTCAAGTCCTATTTTCATAAGAATGTATTCCACAAGATCCTAATTTTTTTACCCCTTATTTTCACACCTTCCCTTGTAATTCTCGCATTTTCACACCTTCCTTTCCACAGGCCCCTCAGACTCTCCCACTGAATTCGAAAAGATTGAATCAAACAGAGTCTTGCCCTGTTCCGAATTCCTAAAAAAATTGAAAACAAAAACACACAAAACAAAAATGAAAACGAAATCAAAATTAAAATTGTTCAGCACCACAACAAATAAGCATTATTTTCCACAGAAAATCAACATCAAATGAAGTGGGTTTTGCTCTTCCGGTGTCTCTGTCCAAAAACACCTACCTAGTACTTTTTCGATTTCAGCAACAGAGGGTTGTTTCTGTTTTTGTTTTTGTTGTTTCTGTTTTAATTGGAGATGTTTTCCTGCTGTGGTTGAAGGGTTGGGAGTGTTTATCCTATGCAATGGAGGCTTTGGATTGGTACGAGGAGGAGGGGGGTTATTGTTGGATAGAGAGAAAATAAAAAAAGAAAAAAAAAGAAGATTGCAAAACAAAATAAAAATATATTAAGATTATATATCTATTTCAAATCAAACAGATTAAAAAAATAAAAACTTTTTAAGTTTGCGAAACGTAACGTGACACATTACGTTACGTTTATGTAAATGTCACATTACGTTTATATAGGTATCACGTTACGTTACGTTTATGTAGGTGTAACATTACGTTCATATTGGTGTCACGTTACGTTTATATAGGTGTCACGTTACGTTACGTTTACGTAGATATGTCACGTTACGTTTATATAGGTGTCACATTACGTTACGTTTATGTAGATATGTCACATTACGTTTATATAGGTGTCACGTTACGTTTATGTAGATATGTTACGTTACGTTTATATAAGTGTCACGTTATGTTATGTTTATGTAGATATGTCACGTTATGTTTATATGGGTGTCATGTTACGTTTATGTAGGTGTCACGTTACGTTACGTTTATATCAATTTCCTATATATGGTTTTATTACTTATTTATGATATTAACAACTAATATTGAGGGTAAATATGTCAACAAACTTCCCACAGGACTTATGGGAACATAAGTTTTTTAGTAGGACCATATGTAGCATAAGTCTCCTTAATAGGACTTCTAAATAATTTTCCCTAGAAATAAGGGTATAACCATAAATCCAATTTCCAAATAATATATTAAATCTATATTTTCAAAATTAATGGGACTAATTGGTCTATAAGAAAATCCTTAGGACTAAATGGATTATCATTCCTCAAAATAAGATTTATAGGTAAATTTTCTTACTTTTTAAGTATATTTATGTTAGGTGTGTCTAAAATTTTAAAAAATTACTTGAAATATTAAAAAAATTCAATGATAACAATAAATAAATAAAAAATAGGGAAAATGAAAAAATAATTTTTTTTTGAAAAGTAAATCATGAAAACTAAAACCAAACAAAGTGATAGATACTTTAGAGCTTATATAGTTTTAAATTTAAAATTCAAAATGTCATAGTTGTATTTGCAAAAGTTAGAATTGAAGATAAAATATTTAAATCTAATTATTTTAGCTTAAAATATTACTCACCTTATAATTATATAAGAAAATGATATAATTTTATATTTTCTGAGTTATAACTAAAAAAATTATAACCAAACACAATAGAGGAAGTTTGCATAAAAGTGTATACGATAAAATGGTGTGTATGATAGCATTCTTCAAATATTACCAACTTTTTCAAAAAAAAATTTATTTTATTTTACCATCAACGGAAGGAAATAGAGGAAGTTTGCATTACCTAATAGATAAAACTTGAACTCAAACATCACGCTTCATAATCTGATCAAAAAATAAATAAACACATCACAATTCATAAAAGACCAGCTTATCTACTAAGCTCATCCTTGATGTTTATTTTGAAACTAGATTTTTTTTTAAAATATTTTTTTTGATTGACAAAAACAAAGATTCATTAATAAAATTAAAAAGCCAACAAAGAAGCAATACAACAGCAACTGGAATAGCAAAAAAGGACGGCATGAACACGATCCAATTTGCCAAAACAGCCGCAGAAAAAACTGAGTGTTGATGAGGAATCAACACAACCACCCCCTCCTCACAATACATTTTTGTTCAACTCACAAGAAAACACATACCCCAATCCAGTAGTGAAACAAAACCTAAAACCCCACATGCATAGCAGCCAAACCCTTTACCAATTGCTTTGAAATGCATTTATTTGAAACAACTTTAAAAGGGAATTTAGTGAAAAATTCTCATTTCTATACTTGTATCAATTAGTCTAAGAGATATTCTTGTATTTCAATAAGTTGTACTATTTTGAAGATTTTATCCACCAAATCTCAATTATCATATAAAATTTTTTATGGACATTTTTACCTTTATAAATATTTTTTCATCTCTTATCATACAACATATATATCATATATTCATATATATATATATATATTTCATTTTGCATGTTTTGTTATGACTGGTTCATGATTTTCATCAGTAATACAGATTTCTTGCGGAGTGAATGGAGGGTTTGATTCGTACAAATTTAATGTTCTAGCTTTGCATCGAATCCATACATAGTTGTTTCTCTTGATTTTGAATCGTGCAAGTAATCTATTAGAAAAAGGTTAGTTTGTTTGATTCTTTCTTAGCATCAATATTTATATTATTCCTGAACACAAATTCATATGTGAATATTCATCTCGAAGATATTGTGAATGTTCTCATTAGGTAATTTGTGAATAATGCCTCTAATTCTCTATGATGCGGCTATTCTAACTGGCTTTCAATATGAAGATGAGTTCTAATTGTCATGGCAAGAATGCTCACATTGTGAACCTAATAAATGTGTGGTATGTGAATGTGGATGAAAATGTGATATATGATATGTCATATGTCAAGGTGAATATATATGGTTGATTATGTGAATGTGTGGTATGTGAACATTGATAAAGACAAATTTTATGCAATTTGGATATTTGTAAAGACTTAAACTGTTACAGTTAACAATGAGTTTATGTAAATGTTCACACTGTTAAAAATGCATAATGGTTTATGTGTTGATAATATGTTCGGGTAGGCAAGGACATGGATCGATGTGAACTTTCACAATGGCAAAGAGCGTCAGTCTCTGGTGATAGAATGATGTGACATTAGTGACAAAATGATGGGAAATCAGCGATGACAAAAGGTGGAATCAAACGACGAAAAAGAACGTTTGGTTTCACTATATTCATGAAATATCAACCCTGTTTTTTAGAATATGGTTCTTCGAGGCAACATTTGTTTATATGTACATGTGAGACTGTTTGAATCCACAATATGTGCCTCCACATAGACGGTTGTTTTGTAACCTTGCTACCTATGGAACTAATTGAAACATAAGAATTAGTTTGGATTAATTGAGACATAAGTACTAAAAGTAAGATATATACAAAAATATCCTAATTTTAAATACATATAATTTAATCAAATAATGAATTACAAGTCTCACATAAGGTCATCAGTCCCATGTCATGTGAGAGAGTTAGCTTTCAGTTCAAATCATGCACATTTAGTAGAATTGTATAATATGCGGCCTATGCTATACGTTAATGGTGCAACACAACAAAGCCTTGTTTATTTTTTGAGATGAAGGGAACTAAGAGTGAGATGGGGACCACAAACGTCATGCTTTTGTTTTTTTTTTTTTTTTGATCGGCAAAGAAAAATTTCATTTAACAGTATGAAATTAAAAGTACAGGAAGATGACATGTATCGAGAGAGATTCGGAAGTATATAAAAATACCCCTACTACTGCTACTCGCATCCATACAACCAACCCCTAAGCCTCTCGATTTTTTAAACAACCAAGTTAAGAAGAATTTAACTGAAAAAAAAAAAAACTACATGAAAAAAAAAAAACTATATGAATTAACTGAAAAAAAAAAAAAACAAACGTCATGCTTTTGTAATATTGCTATAGAATTAATTGTCCATGAGACTATGAAACCCGGTCTATGAGGGGATTAGCAATCCTCAATCCTATGGGGACTTGGGTTTGCTAATCCAATCCCATGGGATTAGAGGTGAAACGATTTTGTTGCTTCTTTTTATATAAAAACAATAGTCACATTTTGCATAATGACGACTTTTATGTAATTTCATATATTTAATTTCAATTAATTTATACCACTACACTATAGCACAAACAAACATAATTTATCTTACATTTTCAACCTAATATCAACACACTAATAATCCTTTCACTTAATCCCATTGTACTAATAATTCCATAAAACTTAATCCGGCAAATAAATGAAGCCTAAGGTTTTGTTTGGTAAGCAATCTTTATTTTTTTTTCCTCAATTTTTTATCTTTAATGATTTTTTTTTTCAAAGTCATGTAATTTTATTTTTTTTACTTTTCCGGTCCATTTAGTGTAGAAGAATCTAAAAAGTAACTAAAAAAAATTCAGAAGAAGTTCACTATTTGTAACCATTTTTCAAATTTTATATTTTCATTTTTTTACTTTTTTTTCGTTGGTTAGTCAAATAGATTCTAAAATCTAAATTTTTTTAATTTTTTTTTATTTTTAAAATTGCACTACAAATGAAAAAAAGTCAAAAAAAAAAAAAAATTCATTAAAAAAGTCCCAAACGATCAGTAAGAAGTAAATAAGTAAGCTGAGTTTGGGAGTTTGGTGGTGGTTTGTTCAACATATAAAAACATTTTTTTATTTTTTATTTTTTTAAAGATGGGGGAAGCAATTACAACTTATAAAAACTTGATGAATCTCAAAATATATTCAAATTTAATTTATTTATCTTTTGAATAGAGCTTAAATAATTTATAGGATGAAATATCAATAAATCCCAATTAATGATCTTATAAACCGTTTAGTCTTTCATTTTTTTCGTATGAACCAAAAGGTCCCATTAAAGTGGAATTACACAAAAGTGCAATCATAAACACGTGTATATATTGTGTTGAGGGAAAAATGTGGATTTTCACATTAGGGTGAAATTGCACATTTGGGTAATCTGTACTATAGGCTTTTTTGCTTTCCCTTCTTCACGAGCAAATCCCACACTACGAACATAGAAAGATTCTCGATACCTACTATGGCAATGTTCAATTTCCTTCTAAACTTAGCACAAACGTAAATGGGAAAGAGGGATTTTCGCTCCTAAATCGCAGATTTCACATTCAAATTTTGGGTGCAAACCTTACATCGTCGAAACCTATAACGCTCCGAAATAAACACAATATACTCATCTCATAACAACCAATAAATACTAATATAAATGAATTGATAAGCTTTCATTAATCAGAGTTTGATATACAAAAGATGACACATGCGATATACATTCATAAATAATACATCCTGAATCTATAACATGTGTTACAAAATTGTGAAAAGAAATGAAAGTTAAAGAGATAATCATATGCCCTAAAGACTTACATCTTTCCAAGTCAATGCTTGGATACATCAAAAGTGAGTCTTAAGCTCAATACAGATAAAGCCCTAGGCTTGGACAAAATTAAATATAAAATAACAACACTGAGCCTTCAGCTCTACAGTCCTCCTAAGCTAAGTCATTGGTGGAGGCATATCACCAGCACTTGAAAATGGTTTTTCCCAAAACTCAGTAGAAACACTACAACACAATGTATAAATCTTAACAAAGCCATAAGGTTTTATGCATATGCAATGCCAGTACCAAAACATTTATATCCTTTTTCAAAAGCCTTGCTATGCCAGGTTTATTTTACAATTCTCAAAACCATGCCCTTTATAATTAAAGAAGGGGGAATTCTCAAACCAATACAACTTTTCACCGATATTTTATCTGTAGGAAACCGTCAAACGACACCCATGTAAATGTAGCCTATACAAGCACTACTATTGCCATTTTACGAATATTTCGTCCGTGGGAATCAGCACCCATGTATACGTACGTTTTTCGGGACTTTTACCCTAAACACACATGCCAACTTGATTTGGTGATACACACCTCTTTTCCACGTTCACCATTTTTCTCAAAATCATATACATTTTCAATGTAATAAATTAGCAACAACGTTCAATGTATATGGATGAGAAATTAGTTTTAATTTACCTAATTCTCATGTAATTTCTACAACACTCATAGCTATCCTCCACCGATAGTCCAAAATAGATATCTCTAAACAGATAAGTAAATTTCATTAAAGATACATTTTTTCAAAATCTCAAGATGGGAGTGATAATACATATCCAACTCCGCTATCATCATTAACATTACTTTAATTTCAAAATTCTCAACATTAATTATATTTTCTCTTTACAATCTCAAGCATTCACATTTTAGGGCAAAATCTCTTTCTCTTTGAAAATCAATTTCAATGTAGGAAATATCTGATTTCAACACATATTAACTCCAATTTCATACCCACAAGCTTTTCCAAGAAACCATTTGAAAATTCCTCTTTTTCATTTTGATTTCAAACCCTAGGTTTTACCAAAAACTCCCAAACTAGTATAATCTTTTGAAATAGCAAATAACTAAGGTAAAACTCATATAAGAGTGTGAAGAATCCGTACCTCGAAGCTAGAGACCAAGGAGAGAGTGGGGAAACCTCAAAGAAGCTGAAATCCACTTTCATTCGGATGAAAAGAGAGCCCACGAAGTGTTCTACCTTTTTAACAAAGGGTGTAGGGTGAAGAAATCACTAGATCTTGGTGTTCTTGTAGAGAGAATGTAAGTTTTAGAGAGAGAGTGTCTAGATCTAGGGTATTTAGAATGTTTAGAAAGAGAGTGAAATGAAAAATTGATGTAAAAAGTGATTTTTACGGATTGAAATATGCGCAAAGCGCAAGAAGTGACGCTTGAGCGTAAGACACAAAAGATGTGACTGCTCGAGTGCAAGAAGTTGACGTTCAAGCGTGAAATACAAACTCCTAGTAGTTTTACAAACAGAAGATCAACGCTCGAGCGCAATAAGGCTTACTTGAGCCAAGACTGCTCGAGCGTAAGAAATTTCGCTCGCAGTGTAGAATACCATTTCCCAATACTTTTGCAGACCTGCAAAAATGCTGAGAGTTCACAAAGACCACTCGAGCGCAAAAAGTGATGCTTGAGCATAGGAGCAAAATCTTAGGCATCAACAACTTGAAAATCAAGCTACCAACCTGTTCCAAACGCAACCAATACAACCTAATAGCCAAACTCAAAGAGGTATAAGGGGAAATAAGACATGAATAACTATAAAAGACAACGAAACCCGGATAGGGTTGGGTCTAAGCTAGAACACTATAACCTCTCCCCTTTAAGGAATTTTGTCCCCGAAATTAAAACCAAACATTCAAAACCAAGTTTAAACCAATTACAACAATGATAATCAACTAATCTCATTACCATGACCCATCCACCGATTATTCAATCATATCAACATGATAAACAAGTTCTCAATACTGAATATACAATTCACATTTTCAAAACATATACAATGTTTATATTACATTAACACAACAAAACTCTCAAAACATGCTCAAGTACCAACAAATAGGTCCGAATACTTCTCACAGACTTCCAACTCATGTTCCCAAGTTGCTTTCTCAACCCCATGATGTTTCCATAACACTTTCACCAAAGAAATTGTCTTGCCTTGCAAGACTTGGTCTCGAATATCCAAGACTTTCATCGGTCTCTCCTCATACGAGGCATCCTTATCTACCTCTAACTCAGTCCAGTCTAACACGTGTGATGGATTCAGCTCATACTTCCAGAGCATACAGATATGAAACATGTCATGAATCCCGAAAAGTTATGGCGGCAAGGCTAAGCTATAAGCTACCTCTCCAATTCGCTCTAGGACCTAAAAAGGCCTAATAAATCTAGGAGATAACTTCCCACTCTTTCCAAACCTCATCAAACCCCGTCTAGGCGATATCTTCAAGAAGGCGTAATCTGTTACCTCAAAGGATAACGGTTTCCTCCTACGGTCGACATAGCTCTTTTGAAGACTCTGAGCCGTGACCAACTTCTTACAGATAAGTGCAACTTTTTTTATCGTTTCCTGGACTAACTCTGGACCCAACATAGGTGCATCGCCTACCTCGGCCAACACACAGGAGATCTATATGATTGGCCATATAAGGCCTCAAACGGTGCCATGCCAATACTCAACTGGAAGCTATTGTTATAGGTAAACTCCACTAAGGGCAAGTGCCTCTCCCACAACCCCTTAAAGTCAAGAACACAACCCCGAAGCCTATCCTCTAGAATTTGAATGGTGTACTCTAACTACCCGTCAGTCTGAAGATAATACGCGGTGCTAAAAGTCAAGATATCTAACACTAGAGTCAAAATATACATTCAAGACTTTTTCTACCTTTCCACTAGAGATCTTCTTCCAGAGGGTTTCTACCTTAAGATCACTCCTCTGCATTTCTATCACTCAGCTCACAAGTGTAGGTTGTGCAACTATCGAAAACAAGGCTGTAGACTTAACGGACTCGCTAAGATACAAGTCAAACTAACCAATAGCATCCAACATCTCCCATTTCTAAATGACAATACTAGCTACATTGCCAATGAATTTTCTATTTAAGGCATCGACCACAATATTGGCTTTCCCTGGATGACAATACAACTCAAAGTCATAATCTTCTATAAACTTCATCTATCTCATTTGCCTCAAATTCAGATCTTTTTGTGAAAACAAATACTTCAGACTCTTATGATTGAAAAACACCTCAAACCTCTCACTATACAGGTAATGCCTCCAAATCTTCAAGGTGAAGATCATTGCTGCTAGTTCTAAGTCATGGGTAGGATAGTTCATCTCATGCGTTTTCAATTGACGTGAGCCATAAGCTACTACCTTTCCCTCTTGCATCAAAACACAACCAAAACCTTCCCGTGAAGCATCATAATACACAGAATAGCCCAAACCCCTCTCCGGAATAATCAACACTGGAGCAGTGGTAAGTTTAAGCTTATACAAAATGAATTAACTAATTATTACAATACAAGAAAATTAACTAATTAATTACAAATACAAATGAATTAGCAAACTAATTTAATATGAAAAACAAATTGAAGTAGCTAAATTAAAGGGATCAAAGGAGAGGTGGTGAATTAAGCGGACACGGGCGAGAACATCCTCCAAAAACCCCTATTGCTCACTACTGGAAGCTACTACGTTCACAGTTTGAAAATCACTCTATTTTAGGCCTCTGAATATGCTCTGTTTCAATAGAAATACACCATGGCCATCTAAAAGAAGGGGTCGGCCGGCCTTAAGAAGTGGTCGGCCGTACAAAGGCTTGGTCGGCCAACCACTAGTTCTGGGGGGGAATCTGTTGCAACAGAACTGGAACAGAGCACAAACAGGGGGTTTCCAAAGGATGTATATCTTTCATTCTCTCTCTTGTCATGAAAATTTCTCAAAGAGAGAGTAGGTTTGCTTCACAAATCATCAAACATCCGAAGGGTATTTAAATGATGATTAGTGAAGCAAAGAGATGGCAATTAATGGAAACAAAGCTAACTAAGGCTAAATATGAAGGATACAACCAAAGACATAGCCAAAACCCACTGAATCTCAAGGAAGACAAGAGCAAGTGAATACTCAAGCTTAAAGATAATATGTTTAGAAGAAGCCATTCTTGAAGGCAAAGCATATACACAAGAGGTTCCATCATTAAGAAGACCAAAGAGACTTATCTTCCTACTCATGGAAGTTGGATTGAAACCTCCATTTTCATGCTTCAAAGGAAATATAAGAGAGTCTCTAATGGTCTTGATGAAGAGCTCTCATATAGTTTTAAAACAAAGACAAAACTAAACTAAGTAAAAGCAAGAATTGAAAAGCTATGGAGAGATGATTGGAAGCTCATCTTCCTACTCATGGAACATGGATGAAACATCCATTTTGCATGCTACCAAGAAGGAACTAGAAGAAAGCTATGCAGTACCTTCAAAGAAGAAAGATATGAGACAAGAATCAAGCTATCTATGTAAGCTTTAAACACATACAAACAACTCATATTTAATCAAAATCTATCTAAAAACAATGCTGGAAATGAAAGAAATAAAGCCAAAACATGAAGAACAATAAGAGAGCAAACCTAAAGAACAAGCCTATGAAAGGGTGGCTAACCCTTCTACCTTTAAATAAGATTTCAAATCACATTTTAAAAGCCAAAATAATTTGAAAAATAGTATTGAAATGAAGAACAATGTACTTTAAAGAAAAAGAAATGAAAATAGTTGAAAAATCCACCTCTAAAGAAGAGGTAGAGTTTCTTGGTTTACAAACCACAAGCTAAACATTCTCAAGAATCTGAATTTGTATTCAAAATCTTAGCCAAAAGATTCAAGCTCAAGCTTCAATGGTGTATCTATATCAAGAGGGTAAATAAAAACTTTTTGGTAAGCCTCTCAGCCTTTGCAAAAATGTTCAAACCCTAAATTCAGAGGGAATGTGGTCTTTTTATAGAGTTTTCACTGTATTTCAATGTAAATATTTGCAAAAGAGACGGCCAGTTCAAATCTCATGCATGGGAATAGCTACCAGCTGCAAAATATCTGCTCTCAGTAAACATGGCTGGCTGGCCAATTTATTGTATGGCCTACTCATAAATTGGCAGGCCAACCAATTATTTTGGCCCTGCTGCTTACTGAGTGGTTAGGCTAAAAAAGGGGTTTTGGTCCAAATGGAGTAGAAGGCTTTGGTTTGAAGCTTGAAACTGAATTCTTTTGCTGAAGATTTGAACAATTTGCATAATGTAATTTTCATTATCAAGTGTTTGGATTAAGGCGTCCAAGTCTTAAGGGCGGTCAAAAATGGGGCGTCTACAAGTGCACGTCGAGGGCTTTGTTCTAATCAGAAAAGTTGGTGATTTAGTCTCCATCTAGCTCTACCCATTGTTTCCCCTTGTCTTCTATTTGGAGGTAGGGATTTCTTTGACTCTTTATATGATATTTAGCTTAGTTATTTGTCTTTTTAAAGGGATTACTCATTTGGGTAATTTTGGTAAAACCTAGGGTTTGGTTTGAAATCAAAAGAGGGGTTTTCCAAAATTGATTCTTGAAAATGGTTGGAGGAGAATGGTTATGGATGATTTGGGTTGAGATGATGGAAATATTTTCTTAAAATTGTTTTTGTGAGAAAATGGGGTTTTTGCCCTAAGTTTGGATATTGGAAAATGTCGAAAGGGAAATAGAAAATGATGTTGGATATTATGAAATTGGAATAATAATTATGTTAATGATAATGGTGGAGTTAGATATGTATTATCACTCCCATTGGAATTGATGAAAATATATCTTTTGATTGAAATTTATCTGTTAAATATAAATATCTGTTTTGGGCTATCGGTGGAAGATAGTCTTGATTGTTGTAGACGTTGCATGAGGATTAGGTTGAATTGAAACTAATTTCTCATACATTGTGCATTAAGCATCATTTCATATTGAACATTATAAATGTCTTGATTTTGAGAAAAATGGGTGAATACCGTAGTGAATCTGGTTAGAGGGTGTGATTGTGGTTTTATTATGTTAGCCTGTGTGTCCTTGGTGAAAGTCTAAAAACCCACATGATTAGGTGCTGATCCTTCCTATTAGTACCGGTAAAATGGCTTTGGTAGTGCTTGTATAGCCTATTGGCAGACACACACCTAGAGATTCTCAGTGTTTTGTATCCACTGCCTTGTTTTCTGTATAAAAGGATTATTTTCATGAATTGACATATAATCTGGCATTGCATTATTTTGAGATGGAAAATGGGAAGTGTTTGGAAAATGGCATGCATTGTGCATTCATCTCATAATTTTGCTAAGATTCATATACTGTGTTAGAGTATCTCTACTGGGCTTTGGCTCACCTTATGTGGGAAACAACTTTCAGGTGCTGATGAGTTGCCTCTGCCAAGGACAAGCTTGGGAGGACTTAGAGCTTAAGGCTTCCTTTTTGATTTTCTTGTGTAATTATTTTTTATTAAGCCTCGGGCTTTACATGTGTTAAGTTTGAACTCATTTTGTTGTAAGAAAGCATTGTCTTGGAAAGTTGTAAGCCATTAGGGCATTTCTTATTTGATTTCAATTTCCTTTTTACCATGTACTCATGACATATGCTATAGATCCAAGATCTAGGATTTGTGAATATATATTGCGCCATCTTTTGTAATGATCAAAACAATAATGGATAGAAGATATGAGATTGTTGGTCTATTGTGACACTATTATGTCATGGGTTAATGTTAACTATTTTTGGGGCATTACAATTCATTCTCGTCCTATTGTGTTTTCTGAGGTGCCGACTAGAGTCTTTTGGTGTTGGAGCGAGTCAGGGAATGGTGTGAATGTTCTAAGGTTGGTTTTTTCCTCACTTGTAAGTTGAGTCCGCTCGAGCGATCCTCTTGTTGCTCGAGTAGAACCTGCAAGAAGAATGCCGCCTTAGCTCACTATAAATAAATCTCAAACGTACTGAAGAAGATCATTCTGGAAAATTCACTTTTCAATACATATTATTTTCTTTTGTTTTTATAATGTGCTAATTTTCTTTGTTAAGGCTAGGGGTGAAACCTCAATATTTTCTTATAAATATCTTATGAATCAATCATGGATTTTAATGTTAGATTATTTTAATTGATTGGTTCATTTATTTGGAAAAAGGTTTTTGTTCTATTGTAGACTCCGGGCATGGTAGAAGTTTGATATTCCCTGTAAATCAAATAATTAGATTTTTATGGTGTAATCAATTAGTGAAAATGATCAATCTTTTGAAATTAATTTTTATATGGAATAACAGTTTTTATTTTCCGATTGATAATACCCTTTGTGTATGTCTCAATTGAGTTATACAAATTGAGTCTGAAATATTTTAAAGAAAGCATTGGTGGAGGATCCTTGATGCCTTAACACCTTATTATTATTATTATTATTATTATTATTTATTATTATAGTCACCTTATTTTTTCTTTTAGCTAATTATTTTTCTCAGATTATCCAACCATTTCAAAAATTCATGATTTTCCTTTATTTTATTTGAGTGTTCAGTAATTATTTTGAACAAACTGGTCCTTGAGGATTCGACCTCGGACTCACTGAATTATACTACTTCGCAACATCTTGCACTTCGGATTGCAATATTAAAGTCGCAACACTAGGCTTCAGATGGTCGACACTTGCCTTCTGCTATTTTCTTCCCTTTTGTTTATGATTTTTGGGGTTGACACCACCCTTTTTGGGCATCAACACTTGCTTCTTTTTTTTGCTACTAGTTTATAGGGTCAACACTAGGGTTGGAGGTTGTCAACACTTGGTCTGTTTATAAAGAAATGTTTCACCACTATTTTTCAGTTTCTATATGATCCCTTTGGGTGTCGACACTTCCTGAAAAGTCTAGAATATTTCAGCCATGTTTTTAGCTTTTCTTTTGTGTTTCTTTTTGACTTTTCTTGGTTTACTTTAGGGCACATCACTTACTTTTGGTCCTACACTATAAATAGAACCTAACCCATTCTTTTTTTTTTCTCACTTATTTTTTTTTCTCTATTTTCTTCTCTAATTCGTGAAACACCACGATCTCTCTCTAAACTCTAGATTTTCACGTTAGATCTTCAGATCTACTCACTTCGGAGAATCTTCTCCCCTTGCTCCTTTGAGATTAAGTGTAGAGCTTGTCAATGACTTCCTTTTAATCAGAGCAAAACATCGTTTCGCCACTTTTGGTGCTTTTCTTCATTTCTTCCTCTTTGCTTTGAGGTAGGGATTTTCTTGATCTGTTGTATGCTATTTAACTTTGATATGTTTTATTTTGTAAAGTAAATGATTTTGGAAAGCTAGGGTTTGATTTAAGTTATGTATTAGTGCATAAAAAAGGGGTTTTCTCTTGGATTTTACTTGGTTTTAGAAGAAAATGATATTTTGAGAAAGAAACTCCAATTTTTCTATGAAAACCTAGTTTGATTTTGAAGTTTTTGGAAACGATGGGTATTGATTAACGATGGGTATTGATTACTCTTTTTGAAATATTGAGCTAGATGAGTAAACTATATTACTTTTGAAATGTGGAGATTCATGAGACTTTTAGTGAATGTGAATGTTGTTTATTAGGAATCATTCAGATTTTGGAAAAATTGTGGAGATTCTGAATTTTTATATCATGTTGGATTTTAACATCATTGTTGTTATGCTTTAAATTGTGAAATTTAGAGAAAACTGTTTTGGCTATCGGTGGAGGATAACATTGTCGTGTGTTAGAAATTGGATGTGATTTGGGCAATTAAACTATTTATAAATCATGCATCTCATGAATTTGTGAACTACATACATTATATTTTGGAAATGATTTCATTTTGAGAAAAGGGACATAAGATGGTGACTCTGTATAGGAGGTGTGGTTGTGGTTAATTACTCGCGTGAGTGGATGCCTTCCTTCGGTCAGGAACTGGTAAAAGCCTACTTGTAGACACTAGTCCTGGAGATTTACGAAATTGTATTTACTGTCCTAATTTCTGATTTAAAAGAAGTGTTTGGGATGTGATTTTGGAACTCTTGCATGGCATTGTTTCAAAAGGATAAAAACTCATGTTTGGGAGATAGCACTTCATATGTATACACCGTATGGCATTGTTGACTATCATCATGTCATTAAGTTATCTGTACAAGGCTTATTGCTCACCTTACGTGGAAACAACTTTCAAGTGTTAATGGCGTGCCTCCACCAAGGTGAGAGCTTGGGAGGATCTTGGAGCTTAAGGCTCGTTTTGTTTTACTTTCTTTTGTATAGCCATGGGCTTTCTTGTATTGGGCCTTAACCCACTGTTGTTGTAACCAAGCTAAGTCTTGGAGACTTATAGGACATGAACTTGTATTTATTTTCTATTGTCCTTATAAATCACATGCTATATGTTTATGTTCTAGGATTGATGAATGTATTAATGCATGTGATGTTAACTCGAAGGACATTTATGAATGGAGTATAGTTTTGAAGATGTTTGTAGTATCACAATGATTGAGATGTAGTAAGCTTTCGCATGTTTGTTGAAGAATACAATGGGTAGTTCGATATCAATATTCTTCGGGGCGTGACACATGTTTGCTCAATCTACAAGTAGCTCTACCTCCTCTTTCACTAGATATTCTCTTCCACTATTGAATCCACAATAACGGTGTTGAATCCACGACGCCAATGACTCCAAAATCCACCGAAGCTTACAATCTTGGAATCCACCAAGAAGGTTCACTTTTGAAAGGTGAAAAAAAATTCTACGACTTGATGATGAACTTAAAGCACCTAAGAGCTAATGAATCATCAAGAAAGGAAGAGAGAATAATACATTGTTTCCTCACTACAAACTTTCTCTCAAAAATGTCTCTAACAGTCTCTCTCTAAGTAAAACAATAGAGAGATATGGAGTGATCCAACTAATATAACCAAACAATTCAACAAAACACCCTTTAAATAGACTTGAGGTACAGAACCATTGCAGGCGCAGTCAGGATGGTCGCGGGCACAAATATACCTTTTTGGGCTGTAGACAAAAGTTTTGGGAAAAGTACTGGGAGCTCAATTTGGTTGCGGCCTGTTCGCATCCTGGATGCAGGTGCCATTCTTGTTCATCGCAAGTGCGATGGTTATAATGACCAGTTGTTGTTGTATTCTTTTTGCTCTGTTTTTGTCAACTCTTTCAGCCCATACTTTAGCCACCCTATAGCTCTGACAAACAAACTCCTTTTTGGATAATTATCTTATCTTCTTCTCAATCAATCTTTGACCCAATCTTTTGCTAATCTTCTCCAAGATAAACAACCACTTTTATCTTTTAAAGTCCATACTTTTCATCCCAAGCTTTCCATCAAATCTTGAATGATTACAGAGACAAACAACAACCACCAAACATCTTGATCCTTGACAAAATCTGTCAAACACTTTTATTCATTGAAACTCACAACGATCATGAATCATGTTAATTTATAAGACCAAGAAGATAATGAACAAGACTCATAAACCAAGTTTTGTGAAATATAAAAATCAAAGCAAAATAAGAGAGAGAAAAAAATTTAAAAAACTTTGGAATGGTATTGCCAAAATATAATACAATGGAACATGATTAGGATTAAAAATCCTAACAAGAGTAATTGTCATTTTCTTTGAAGTTTGATATTATTCATAAGTCTTAGTAATGTGTAATCACTGTAGACACCCCATTTTGATTGACCCTAAGACTTCAGCTGATTGTGGGCCTCCAAATGATAAAATGGAAATATTTCCACCCTTAGAATGTTGGAAATTGCTTAAACTTCTTGTTACACCTTATTTCGAACAAAAACTGACTTTTTTTTTTTTGCAAAAATGACTGAAGTACTCCCGAATCTATTTTTTAGCCAAAAACTAATTTTTCAATCCTGAGAGGTAAGGGGAGCCCAATTACACTTAGATTGATGGTATTTTCCAAAATTATTGACTGATTTTATCCAAAGCATTGATCTAAGGACAAATTGAGCTTTCTTGGGCCATAAGTATGCAAAAGCCATGCAAAGCCGCACCTAACCTGCAAAGTTGACACTTGGACCCTTGTGTGGCCGCACCTAGATTGAGCGGCCGCACCTTGCCCTGACAGACGGAAATGGAAACTTTACAAGGATGACAATGCAGAATTGAATAAAGGTGCTAGGGAGAAAGTGATGCTCAACCCTAGCAGCTTTCTCCCCAAGCTAGGATTGCCTATAAAAGCTCCCTCTCTTTGAGAGGGAACAATTCTTGAACTTTGAGTGCAAAAAAGAGCTTGAGAGAAAGAAACCCTCGCCTCTCCCTTTAATTCTGAAAATCCCCCCCAACAATAACCTAAAAGTGATTAAAAACCTTCTAAGGCTTGGAGACTTGGACTATAATCAATAACCCTTGCTTAAGGAGGAGGCCTACAAACAAGAAAATGAAGTTTTCCCGCCTTTTCTTGGACTTTCTGCAAAATAGTAGATAATACTCTTATCTTTTATTATTTCAGTACCTTTTTATCCATATTTTCTGTAGCAAACCATGTTTAGGGTTTTAGTTCATTCATATGTCATGTAGCTTACATATTTAATCCTCTTTTTCACCATGTTTCTTCTATTTTCATTAGAACAGCATGCTTAGGTTCATTTAATCATGAATAAATCATGTGTTAGGCCCGGTTTGAGTCATCATGTAGATAATTTGCATTATTGCTTTTCTTTTCATTATGTGTTATTTGCCCTTTTATGCATGATCATCATTTTAGTAGCCTCAAACCGGGTTTTAGATTACATTTTGTATGTTTAGTTGTCTAATAGGTCATATTTATTTTATGTATTGCATGTAAGATGCGTAAAGTGGGCATCCAGATAAGTCCTCTAAATCTCCATAGCATGTGTTTGCGCTTGTGACATTGTCCTTTTCAATAATCCGAGTTGAATCCTCTTTTTATGCAAAATTGTTTATTTTAAATGCTTTTTTGAGTATTGTTCATTTTAAGTTAGGTTTATAGCCATGGATTGATAAAATCTGCTTTTTCATTGAAAAATCATTATTTTTTAAAATATGGCTTTTTTCCTTAAATTTAAAGTGGACAACATTTTGTTTTATTGACATCACATAGTTTTAGGGTTAAAGGTTAGGCTTCAATGGATTATATGAAATAATTAATCACCCAAATTGAGAGTGAGTAGAGGCCAATCTTCGGATTGGGCAAAAGAGGGTGCTTTCAGTTAACAACCTTCCCCTTTTGTACCTAAACTCCTGAACCTAAAAATTTCTGGTTATGATGGACTGGTCCTTAACTTAGTTTTCATCATTAAAGGTTTCTTAATTTCCCTTTACACATGAAGTGGCGACTCTTTATTGTTAAAGCAAGTTAGTCCAACGTTTGTGTAAGAAACGGGCCTTAGACTCGAAAAAGGTATGGGGCTCACAAGCACTGTGAATTTTTATTGCAAAGATGTATGAATTTTCAATGTACTAATAGGAATGTTCGTACAATAGGAATGTTAATATTCATTTTTATAGCACTATGCATAGTCATACTACAACGCTGTAAATGTTCACTGTAATGTATTGTGATTGTTCCATACCATATCAAAATAGTGTGGATTTTCACAATAACACATTAAGGAAATTTTCGTGCACATTATAGACTTGAACATAGGTTTTCAATAATCTGGATATATTGAAACCATCAGGGTTTGAATTGATCACAAAAAATGAATCACAGAGAAGTTATGTTTAGTACCCATGTCTCATCCCTCGAAGACAACCAACAATGGAGATGTGAACTCGTACAACGATGAAGAATGGTGAGTTTCATTGACTTCCTCATAACGTCAAACTCGTAGCTCAATCTCCTTTACGGGGTGTTTTTTGGTAGGGTAAATTATGCAAATGGTCCTTGTAATTTACTCATTTTTTTTTTCATTTTGGTCCCCGTTGTTTCAATTTGATCAATTTGCTCTTAATTTTACGGATTGTGTCATTAGTCCAATAAATAACGACAGTTAAGTTTGATGGGCAGAAAATGAAATGATGTTTCAATTTGGTCGTTGTAGTTTATAGGATGTGTCAATTTGGTCATTGTAATTTATAGGAACTCAAAACAACAGGGGCCTAATTGACACATCCTGTAAACTACATGGACCAAATTGAAACATCATATGATTATCCGTCCATCAAACTTAATTGACGTTATTTATTGGATTAATATGAAACAATCCGTAAAATTAAGGAGTAAAATTGAGCAAATTGAAACAATATAGACCAAAATAAAAAAGGTAAAGTATAGGGACTACCGTTGTATTTTGCCTTTTTTTTTAAGCTTTGCAACTTATAGAATTAATTAGATTATAAGAAATTAGTTAGGACAAATTGGAACATAAGTAATGGAAATAAGATTTATAAAAAAAAAATGCACTATTGTTAGTGGGAAATTTTATTTTTAATTTTTTATTACAAAAAAAATATATCAAACAAACAGTATATCGGGAGAATGGCATAATTTCTACTTCTAAATAATTACCTAGTTTTGTAATAATTCTACGATTCAATAATAAGATATTAAATATTTATATAGGCAATAATAATAATAATAAAAATAGTAATAAAATTTATAAAATATTATTAATTAGACACACAATCAGATAGTGTCATCATAAGACTAGATAATTTCTACTTTCCTGGGGAGGGATACGTAGGTGGCACAGGCGGAGCGGTGGGATCATTAGATATAATTTTGTTCACTATCAAACAGTGGGACTACATTATTTTATTTTCATAAGACAAATGCTAGTGTGTATTTGCACAATGTAAAAAATAATATGATTTTCGTAGTAAAAGTTATAAATTTTAGATACGAAAGTTAAAAATAATAAAGTTGTGGTGTTCACCATAAAGATATGAAATCAAATATGCTTTTTTATAATAAAAGTTATACTTTTTGTGATGAGAAAAAACTATACTTTTTATAATAATAATAAAAGTTACATATTTTGTATTAAAAATTATACATTTTATGTAAGATGTGTACCATATATACATTTTTTGAAGTGCACATAATAGCCATTCCTTTTCCATGAAAACAAAATCAAAATAATAATAATTGCACAACTTTTTGGTATTTAATAATAATGGCAAGTTATTAAGTGTACCCACCACATTCTTAATTAATATTTATGTATTTATTTATCATTAATATTACATGCACATAAAATTTGTGTATAAAATGCATAAAAACTCTGACATAGAGGTGAGGGCCACACATATGAGACCCATTCTTATGTGAGAATTTTTGTGCACATTTTTTTTTTTGTATAAATAGTATTTCTGTTTAAATATTTTGTCACCTAATGAATGGTTTTATTCCACTAAACCTACCTTCGTCATGAGTTTGCATCCTCTGTCGTGCCTCTTTGTAGTGCTCCCTATAATGCCCCAAAACGATTTTGTTTTTGAGGCCAAACTTCCCAAAAGAAAAGAAAAGAAAAAAAAAAAAAAAAACCAAAAGCTAGGATAGAAGAAGGAAGGAACTGAGAAGAAGGAACAAAGAAGAAGAAGAAGGAGAAGAAGAAAAAGAAAGGAACAAAGAGAACTATGTTCCATTGAATCATGCACTTCCTTAAACCTTGCTTGATATGATCATTTGCACACTAAAATATTATATTTATAACCAAAGAATAGCGGTCAAGACCAGGTGTCGATCCTCAAGGACTAATCGAGTTGTTTTGATACAAAAATTATAATTAACGTAATTTAAGAAAATTGATTTTTAAAATAATAAAATTAAAATTAATAAAACATAAAATAAATAAAATAAAGTAAGAAGTTTCTTAGGGTTTTGAATCTACCACTAACTTTATACTCAGGGGTTATTGTATTAGTTTTTAGAAAATCATTAATTTGGATAAAATGATGTAAGTTGATTAGAAATACATCATCAAGAGGATTTGTATATCAAAACCAGAAAGCCACAAATCATCTTCGCTTAGCACGGACTGTCACCATTTATAGCGACCCCGGTCTTTTCCCATTTGATTATTGTATCCGGACTTATGTTCCGTAGATTCCATTGTTGTATTATTGTTGTTGTCATCCTTTAATTCCTTAGCTTTGGGTTATAGAATGTTTGGGCAGGTTGATTGCAGGTTGGTTGGGTTTAGAAACCAAGTGTTGATGTTCAGTTTTTGGCTTGGTCGCTCGAGCGAGCTTCTCTTAGCTCGAGCGAGGTTTTTGTTTTTGGTTATTCGCTCGAGCGAGCCTTCCTTGGCTCGAGCGAGCATTGCGTCTAGTACTTAGACCTGATAGCAGTGGTTTCTGGCTCGAGCGAGCTTTTCTTCGCTCGAGCGATCTGGTTCTTTCTTCGCTCGAGCGAGCGTTCCTTCGCTCGAGCGAGCGTCTGGTTACAGACCTGAGGGTTTGAATTCTTCGCTCGAGTGAGCTTTCCTTTGCTCGAGCGAACTTCTGGGTTGTTGGCTCCAGCAAGGCATTCTTGGCTCGAGCGAGGGTTTTCGTATGCAGTCGCCGGCGACCAAGTCTTCGCCGAGCGAGACCATCCCGATATATAGGCAAGCAAGCGGTTTTAAATGCTTTTTTATCTCTTTTTGATCCCAAACCCTAATTCCGAGTTGTCTTCTTCTCTAAACACCTTCTCTCCTAGGTTTGATCTAGTTAGGGTGTGTTCCTACCCTAGTCCCTTCATTAAAAAGGTAGAGGAGAGTGAGGGCTTCCATTTAATCTGAACGATTGTTGGTTTGGAGCACTTTAGAGTTTCGGGCATCTACTTCATCTCCTTCTTTTTGAGTTCTTTCTTCGAGGTAGGGATTTCCTACTCTATTTATATGTTTTAATCTTAAGCTCTGGTATTTTGGTATGTGGGGGTAGTTTGGTAATTTTGGGAGAAACCCTAGGGTTTTGGTTTAGATTAATTTGTATAATTAATTTAAGGGAAGAATGTGGAATTTAGTTTAATTCATGGAATTGGGGAAATTTAGTGAATTGATGATATAGTTGGGTAGTTTAAATACTTACCTATGAGAATGTTGAATTTACATTCATTGATGTATTTATTTCTTGTTTAGAAATAACTGTTTTGGGCTATCGGTGGAGGATAGTCGTGATTGTTGTAGACATTGCATGTGGATTAGGGCAAACTGAAACGAATCAATTGGCTATGTCATTGTGTATAAAGGTGGGAATAATACATTAAATTTATGTATCGATTGATTGATTATGTATATGACTTTGTGTTTATATGCATTACTTGTGTATGGAAGGAGATAGGTGATGTACTCCACGGTTTAGGGGAAGATAGGGGATGTACCTCTAAACCGGTTAATGATTATGGGAAGATAGGTGATGAACCCAGGGTTGCTGCTCATATGCGCGCCTATAGCAGAGATACAGCTCATATGCTTATCTATTGAAGTGTGAGATAGCTCATATGCTTGTCCATTGAAGTGTTTGTTTATGAAGTGTTTGTTTCATTTGATTTGATATAGCACAAAAATGTGTATCATCATCTGTTAGTGAAGTACGGAAGTGGTTTATGTGATATCGATACAACACCAACATGTGTATCCATTATGTTAAAAGAAAGGTTTAACTAGATTTGTTATCCTTGTTGGGTTATTTGGCCAGGTTCTGAGTTATGTTTGTATAAATGAAACGTGAGATGGGTCATAGACATTAGTGTCATAGACTTGTAAAATGATGTAATTGACTATTTGTGTTAACCATCTATCGAATGCTACTACTTTAGTTAATTCATATATATGGTTTAGTATTTCTCTACTGGGCTGTGGCTCACCCTATATGGGAACTTCATTTTCAGGTTCAGGCGGTTCACTACCTCCAAGAGCTTAGCTTGTGAGGAATTGGACTCGAAGACTTGTGTATTAATTTGTTTTATTTGAATTATATGTAAACATTCAAGCCTAGGGGTTTATTTGTTTTTGAGTTAGAACTCACTGAATTGTGTCCAAGTGTTGGCTTGGCAAGATGTAAGCCTGTAGGGCATTTATTATGATGTTTTCATTTCATAAGACTCTGATGAATAAGTTAATGAATTGTTTTCTTTTAATAATGCATGTCACTGTTTTATATTTAATGGGTTTAATTTTGAGGGCGTTACAACTTGGTATCAGAGCGTACCGGGTTTGAATACTTTGGGTACGTGGGAAGTGATTAGTATCACATTGGGTTCGTCTCGTTTGATAGAGACTTAGTGTAATGTTATATGCTTAATTGACAACATGTTTATGTGATTATGTGGGTATGGAACGTAATTTCTGGGATGTTGATTGAACCCTTGAGTTTCTAGTAGTCTTGTTGGAAAGGCACTTGATCACTGCTGCTTCCAACCGGAACTATAGTAACACTTTGGGACTATCATTATCCAGGAATGAAATTCGTAGGTGCTTATGTGATTATGTGCCTACGTGGTATGATTTATTGTTGTCCAATGCATTAGGACGTAAGTGTTTAGTTTTGGCACATTTATTAGAGTGCTAACGATCCTTGTCACCTTTATTAGGATGTTAGGACGATGAAGTTTGGATTTCCCTCCTTCCGCTCGGGAAGAATTGAGGAAACAGTTTGTGGGGTTACGCCAGGGTATTACACCTTTGGCACAGTTTGAAGCGTGGTTTGCTAACCTGTCATTGTTTGCTCCAGAGTTAGTGGAGACGGAGGAATTGCATTGTGCGGAGTTTGAGAGCAAGCTGTGTGACGACATCCGTGTAAGGATTGCGGGTTCTTGGCATAGGAGTTACAATGTGCTTGTTAAGGCTGCGACTCATGTGGAGGTAGCGGTACTAGCTATGAGGCAGAATACGGAAAGGGTCTCGGTTATGAGTGTTGGACGGGTCAGGGAGGAGGCCATTTCGGCGACTCCTGTGATTCGGGGTGTTAGTAGGCCTTTTAAGAGGCAGAAGTTTTTAGACTCGCAACAGGGAGGTCGGGTTAGAACTACCCTTCCAGTGACGGATTTGGGTTCGGGAGGAAGTAAGCAGAGGGGCGTCACTTGTTTCAGATGTGGTCTGCTGGGCCACAAGGTTACGGGTTGCCCACAGAGGAAGGGGGCTGGGTTGTTGGGATCCCCACCAGTGCAGACTTTGCATCGACCGTATATTCGGGATCCACTTGCTTGCTGGGTGTGTAAGCAGCCGGGTCATCTTAAACGTTTCTGTAATCAGCCGGAGGCTTCTTTAGGGGTTTTGCAAACTAGTCGCCTCGATTTCATTCATTGGGGCAGAACGATCGTTTTGGGGACTAGCGAGCGGACACGAGGGCCTTAGAAGGGTCGAGTTCACAAGTCCCACTTGGGGAAGTCCGCAGTTGTTCCAGATGTGGCCGGTTGGGGCACATCAGTAGTTCTTGTCCGTGGCTAGCAAGCTCATAGGTTATCTTATGTTTGGGGTTGACCAACTTTGGCGGTCCAGCAAGGGACAGTAGTGGTGGTAGTACCGATGGGTTGATTTTATTCTGACTCCGTTTTGTCATCAGTGGCTTATTGTTTTGTGAACATGGGATTCTATTATGTAATCTATGTGTTTTGGGAATATTGAAACATCTAAACTGTTTGGTTATCTATATATATATATATGCTTTGTTTGTTAATCTTCATGGATTGGGTGGATTGGGAGCTTGTTATAGCTCTAAAGTTTATTAATGTAATAAGTTGCTGTAAGAACATAAAAGTTTTGGTATTAATGCAGTGTTATGTGTGTGACTTGATTTTGGAAAGATAAGGGCTGAGGAGCCATGTTTCAAAAGTTGGGAACCACCAAGGGGTGCGTGTCCTAGCCAAGGCTAGAACTGTTTTACTTGCCAAGTGTGTGGAATTTCAGGGGTGTTAACCATTTAAAGTTTTGTGCATAGATTTTGGTCTACTGTGGGGTGAACTTGAGAGATAGCATTGCCGAGATTGCATATGTACTGATTGGCTGTTTTGAGTGAGGGGATGTTAGTCCCTATATACGGTAGTGGTTGTTGTACCAGGAGTAGTATGTTGTGAGTAGCTGGTGCTATACTTCGGGCAGTGGTATAATGGGTGTGTATACTTCGGGCAGTGGTATAATGGGTGTGTCCTAAGTTTTCAGATTCCTTTATTTGGATCGAATGTGATAAATTTGTATTTTGGCACTGGTCATGTCAGGAGTTGTTATTAGAAGAGTTGATTGGGTGTATAGCCATGGTTGGGGTGTGACCCGTGAGTCGAGTCACTGTGGTAAGTCTTTTGCGAAGAAAGGTTTGAGATCTTAATGAGAAGGTTGAGGACTTTTACTCCTCTGGGAAATTTGAATGGTGTGTCTTTGAAAGCCTTATCGGCGACATGCAACGGTGTCGGGGTTGGTTCATGGTGATTGTCTAGTGATAGATTGGCTAGTGGTTTGGCTCGGGGGCTGAGTGTCTGGATTGTACTCTCGGGGTGAGGGACAAATAAGATTTGGAATGAAGGGTGGACCCTATAGGTCGTTAGCGGATGAAGGTGCAATGTTAGTTTGTATTCAGTACGAACGATGACTTGGTGGTGGTGAACGTCTCGGTGTAGCAAACCCAGTTAGTTAACTCAGTACGGGGGGACGGAGTAGGCAAATTTTGTTATTCCAAGTTCAGTCGAGGTGGTGAGTGAAATCTCTAAATGAGGAAGTTTTGCACCGTGTGATGCATGATGGTGTGTGGTTAGTAGGTGATGTTTGGTTGATGAATAGAAGGGAATTAATCTTAGAAAATTCCAAAAAAATTTCTTAGTGAGGCTTTGGTTTGGTTTCTGACTGAAACTGAGAGGTTGGAGGTTTGGGTAAGGCTAGGTCATCTCGGCATAAGTGTTCGTCGCTCAGTTCGGATGGTGACAACACAGGTGAGGTAGTAAGGTTGTGAAGAGTGAGTGGGTCACTCTATTTGACTAGTTCGGTTCTTATTTGTGTGGTGTAAGACACGAGAGTGTGCAATGTTATCCTTTAGGTCGTTGCGTTGTTGGGAAAATTCAAGTGTTTGGGAGTCTTCTTTGAAAGTGTTGTGGTGAGTATCACGTCATCACTGTGAGTATGGTGGGTGTTGTGGGTTGGTTTTGTTGCGGTTCACTTGGGGTCAGCAAATATTTTTCGTAAACTAAAATTAAACGATTTTAATCGAGGCATGAATTTACGACCTCTACTTTTGGAAATGAGTTGAGAGGAATCTTTGAGCTTGGCTGTGGCCAGTTGTAAGTGTCGTGTTTTAGTGGTGGCAGTATAAATCCGAATAATTTGTGGGAGTTAGACTTAGCCTAGCCTAGGTTGCTGGTTGTTTGCTGTGAGATGTTGGGTGGACATTAAAATTTTGGGGTGGTAATGTGCCGTAATATTGTTCCTTAACAGCGCTTTGTTATACACAATTGTTTTGTGGAAGTTAACTAGAAGCCTTATGTTCGAATAATTTCGTGTTTCCCTTGTTGGGGTTTTAGTGCTGAACACTAGTTTGAGTGTGGTTGGTAGTTGAGGTATAGTGGATGTTACAGAACGCGGTAGTGATAGTATATGTTTTACTATTATCATTGTTAATGGGTCTTGCGTAGTTGGACCTTTCCATTAGTTAAGGTGTTGTGAATTTATATTGGGGTTGAAAGAACCACTGGGGTGAGTGAATTTTTGGATCCGAAAGAAATCTCTGGATCCATTAATGGGTATTGGAGCATACGTTATATCTTCTGACGTATTGTTGAACTGTGTGAACATTGTATATGTTGTGGTTTGTGGTAGTATTATGGGTTATGCCTTGAAAATGGAAATCTGTTTAGCATTGTATCATTGCATATGTTGATTATATTGTAGAATTGGAGTTATATCATGAAATTGAATATGATATAGAAATGAGATTTTTGTATAATGAAATTGTCAAAATTGGAAGGAAAATTGCATAATACTGATGCAGGTTGTATATATGTTGAGTTATACATAGTGTGAGATGCCTCTTGATAAGAGATGAAGTGACCGGTATCGGGTCAAGTTGTTGTTAATTGTTTTATAATATCATTGGGAATTGAGAAAACTTGTTTTTTTACAAACTTATGCTTAATTTCGGGGACGAAATTCTTTAAGGGGGGGAGGTTATAGCGACCCCGGTCTTTTCCCATTTGATTATTGTATCCGGACTTATGTTCCGTAGATTCCATTGTTGTATTATTGTTGTTGTCATCCTTTAATTCCTTAGCTTTGGGTTATAGAATGTTTGGACAGGTTGATTGCAGGTTGGTTGGATTTAGAAACCAAGTGTTGATGTTCAGTTTTTGGCTTGGTCGCTCGAGCGAGCTTCTCTTAGCTCGAGCGAGGTCTTTGTTTTTGGTTATTCGCTCGAGCGAGCCTTCCTTGGCTCGAGCGAGCATTGCGTCTAGTACTTAGACCTGATAGCAGTGGTTTCTGGCTCGAGCGAGCTTTTCTTCGCTCGAGCGATCTGGTTCGTTCTTCGCTCGAGCGAGCGTTCCTTCGCTCGAGCGAGCGTCTGGTTACAGACCTGAGGGTTTGAATTCTTCGCTCGAGTGAGCTTTCCTTTGCTCGAGCGAACTTCTGGGTTGTTGGCTCCAGCAAGGCATTCTTGGCTCGAGCGAGGGTTTTCTGTGTCTGGTCGCTCGAGCGACCAAGTCTTCGCTCGAGCGAGACTGTCCAGTATATATAGGCAGCAGCGGGTTTTAAACAGTTTTTTTTATCTCTTTTTGATCCCAAACCCTAATTCCGAGTTGTCTTCTTCTCTAAACACCTTCTCTCCTAGGTTTGATCTAGTTAGGGTGTGTTCCTACCCTAGTCCCTTCATTAAAAAGGTAGAGGAGAGTGAGGGCTTCCATTTAATCTGAACGATTGTTGGTTTGGAGCACTTTGGAGTTTCGGGCATCTACTTCATCTCCTTCTTTTTGAGTTCTTTCTTCGAGGTAGGGATTTCCTACTCTATTTATATGTTTTAATCTTAAGCTCTGGTATTTTGGTATGTGGGGGTAGTTTGGTAATTTTGGGAGAAACCCTAGGGTTTTGGTTTAGATTAATTTGTATAATTAATTTAAGGGAAGAATGTGGAATTTAGTTTAATTCATGGAATTGGGGAAATTTAGTGAATTGATGATATAGTTGGGTAGTTTAAATACTTACCTATGAGAATGTTGAATTTACATTCATTGATGTATTTATTTCTTGTTTAGAAATAACTGTTTTGGGCTATCGGTGGAGGATAGTCGTGATTGTTGTAGACATTGCATGTGGATTAGGGCAAACTGAAACGAATCAATTGGCTATGTCATTGTGTATAAAGGTGGGAATAATACATTAAATTTATGTATCGATTGATTGATTATGTATATGACTTTGTGTTTATATGCATTACTTGTGTATGGAAGGAGATAGGTGATGTACTCCACGGTTTAGGGGAAGATAGGGGATGTACCTCTAAACCGGTTAATGATTATGGGAAGATAGGTGATGAACCCAGGGTTGCTGCTCATATGCGCGCCTATAGCAGAGATACAGCTCATATGCTTATCTATTGAAGTGTGATACATATGCTTGTCCACTGAAGTGTTTGTTTATGAAGTGTTTGTTTATGAAGTGTTTGTTTCATTTGATTTGATATAGCACAAAAATGTGTATCATCATCTGTTAGTGAAGTACGGAAGTGGTTTATGTGATATCGATACAGCACCAACATGTGTATCCATTATGTTAAAAGAAAGGTTTAACTAGATTTGTTATCCTTGTTGGGTTATTTGGCCAGGTTCTGAGTTATGTTCGTATAAATGAAACGTGAGATGGGTCATAGACATTAGTGTCATAGACTTGTAAAATGATGTAATTGACTATTTGTGTTAACCATCTATCGAATGCTACTACTTTAGTTAATTCATATATATGGTTTAGTATTTCTCTACTGGGCTGTGGCTCACCCTATATGGGAACTTCATTTTCAGGTTCAGGCTGTTCACTACCTCCAAGAGCTTAGCTTGTGACGAATTGGACTCGAAGACTTGTGTATTAATTTGTTTTGTTTGAATTATATGTAAACATTCAAGCCTAGGGCTTTATTTGTTTTTGAGTTAGAACTCACTGAATTGTGTCCAAGTGTTGGCTTGGCAAGATGTAAGCCTGTAGGGCATTTATTATGATGTTTTCATTTCATAAGACTCTGATGAATAAGTTAATGTATTGTTTTCTTTTAATAATGCATGTCACTGTTTTATATTTAATGGGTTTAATTTTGAGGGCGTTACACCATTAAACTAAACTAAACTAAGGTTGATGTACGACCCATTTTACTAAGTATGACTCGTTTAACAATTTTAATACACAATAGTGAAAACAATTGTATAACATGATTTGAATAAAACATTTATTGCACAAAAATATCTGAAAGTTATATAATTTATCCAAACCAAATAAAAATTAAAAATATTAAATACAATAATCACACCCTCGAGCAAAACAAAACAAAACAAAACAAAACAAGTCCTCGAGCAAAACAAAACTAAAAAGACAATAAAATAAAATTTATCTATGCCATTTTCGTAGGAAATACGATTACTTTTAGCGTATCCAACTAACCTTTAAACCTCTAGGTTATTCCTAATGGATGAGTTGTAGTCTTGTGAGGGTTTACAGTGAATTTACCCACAAAATTCAGATTTTTTTTTTGAAGAAAATATTCACAAAGATAATTGTTAAATTCAATATATTAGCAATAGAATTATCAGAGTTTAGAATACTAGCAATTAGTAAAAATAATTTATCTATCTCTATATTCGGTGTGTGTGTAAATTATAGCCGATAAAAATATTATTTAATCTCAAAATGGAATAAAACTCTAGTTCTATCAGAAGCATGCTTTAACTCAAATATCTCCAATTTACTCTCAACAAATGAAACACTCTGAAATAGCTTAGCTCACCAGTGTATGTACATGAGAGAAGACTTATGTTTAACAAAACAAAAAAATTTCACATTTAGAAATGAAAAACACCGTATAGAAAAAAATAATATATATTCTCATGATCGGAAAACCGAAAATAATGAAATTATGCCAATTTGTCATTTGAAAAATCATGCTAATCCCGAGATCAAATAGGACTTTATTTTCAGTTGTAATATTGGGTCAAAGGGAATTATTTACCAAATTGGGTAAAGGGTAGAAAACAGGTGTCTAAGAAATGAATTAAGCAAAATCAACATAAACGAAACGCTGCATACTAACCCGCCCTTTTAATTCCTTTTTTTTTACATGTGATTCACAACCATTTTAATTACTTTCCATATTATTAATTTTTTTTCCCCAATAAACTCCTTGTTCCGCTCACAAGATAGCTTCCTCAAAAAATAACAGATAAAATCCATTCTTGAGATGTCGAAGGAAATGGCTAAATGAATAAAAAGTTATTTTTTTTATTTTTTTTTATATATGTTCAATGGGCTAACCAGTGATAATTGAAATAAGAATTTTATTTATTTATAAAAATAGTAATAAGGCTCAAACAAAGAAAGATGGCATAAAGTCATTTTTCAAATATATAGCATGATCCATAATGACAAAATGGCATAAAAATGATGATTTCAATGTTTTTGACCAATTTGACAGAATAATGAGACTTAACAACGACATAATGAGTTGTCAAAGAAAAATTAAGAATAAATGTAAATTAATCCCCCAAAAAGAATGATAGGCTCAAAATCTTACACGAGTTATAGTCTCCGCATTAGACATCAAGATTTCAAGTCTAAGTCTAAAAATTAATCAAAAAATATTTAAGCGACTTTGTGCATGTGCAGATCATTCGAATATGAGACAAAAAATTATTTTTAATCAAAAGATAGTATAATAAATTATGATTGCTAAGACAACAAAATTAACAATTAATCGCAAAACTTTTTTTTTTTTTTGTAACACCGCACACAAACAAAAACATTCTTTTTAAAATAAAAACAAAACCACACACAACGGCATAGACAAGAGAATTTTTTTTTTTTTAAACACAGCTGCACACACATTTTTTTTGATTTTTCAAAAACAACTGAAAATAAAAATAAAATTAAAACGCACAATAAATCCTTTTCCCCCAACTTAAATGACATTATCCCTAATGGCACATACCACAAAAGACTGATAAGAACAGTGAACGGAAAGGAAAACACAACAAATAAAAATTGGTCTTTTATCGTCAGATTCCAAGATGGTTTAGAGCTGAAATTTTATTCTCCTTTAGGTATCCCGTCTCAGACCAAATTTCTTTGGTCTTATTCAGCGGTTCCCTTCAAAGATATACTCGTCTATTTTGCCCTGACACAATACTGCAAACACACAAAATAAAAATAAAACAAAACAAAACACACTAATCTATTTTACTTGGGTGCAACACTTCCACTTTTTCTGCTTCATATGGTTTGTGAGATATGGGTCATCCCAACAAAAATTATTTGACCCATCCAAGAGTGGACAAAAGTGAGTTACAAAATCAACTTCCACCATGGTCTTCACCTCGGAATTATCTTGCCCAACGTTGAATCCACAACGTCGATGTCAAATCACAACGATGAGCCACTCCGAAATCCACCAAAGCTTTAGGCCTGAATTCTTTAGAATCCACCGAAGAAGAACACTTTCTTTTGTATAGAATAAACAAACAATCCTTTGATATATACTTCTTAAACCATGAGTTGAATACTCAATCAAACATCAAAGAAAACTAGCAAAATAGCCTCAGAAGAAAACCCCAAAACCCTCAAAGAAGATCTGGAAGCCGTATCCTTAAAATTTGATAGAACCACATATTTATAGAAAACAGGGCCACGATGGTCGCTCGAGCGAAGGATCTCTCGCTAAAGCGAGGAGACTAAAATGCTTGTTTTTCCAAGATTCTTCGCTCGGGCCACCAAAGTTTAGCTTGAGCGAGAAAAGCATCTTCTCAGTATTTTTACAGTCAGTGTAAACTTCTAGGACCAAAGATTCTTTGCTTGAGCGCACATTCCTTTGCTCAAGCGAACAAACAACTTTAGCTGCATTTTTGCCTTTTGCTTCGAGGGCGCTTGACCTCGCCTCGACGCCGCCGACCGCCAAGGGGCTCGCCCTGGACCTCATGGAAATGACTGGCAGCTCGATCCCTGACATAGTCAGCGAAGTGGCAAACATGAAAGAATTGTCTTCTGAAGCTTCTCTGCAAGGCATAATTCGGGTTGGATTCGCATCTAAATACTCATAGTCTCATTGAAATAAAAGAGCGAATAAAAGTACAACTGAAAGGAGTTTTGTCAAACGGGATTGCCAAGAATAAAAACCTGACACTAGGAATAGAAATCAAAAGTTCATTGCCAATCATGAAATCTCCCACTCCAATTCACTCCCAAATCTACTCAACTCACTCATTATTTTCTCAGGCACGGGATAAATAGGTGGAGGGTTTCCATGGAGATAGTCTCGACCCTATCTAAAATCTCATCAATATAATTTGAGGGCAAAGGTTCTGACTCTAGATGGGGAACTTCCACACAAGATGAAAAAAATGGGGTTGAGAGTAAATCATCCTCAATAGAAAAAAAATGTGATTCTCTGAAAAGAATAGTCAATGGCTCATCCATATCACTATCATCAAAATCATAATGAGCTAGAGACTCTCCTAAAGAATTTTCTATTGGAAAACGGGAGATAGTGTATTCTTCCTTATTGAGAATTTTAGCTATTTGCTCTAAATGAGCTTCCATTTTGGCAAACGATTGACTCTGAATACACATCAACTCATAGGTAGACTCTAAATTGCTTTGAAGAAATGTTAACACTCTATCCTTGTGATTTGAATTTTGTTGAGGTGGGATTTGGGAGTGTAACAATTGTGTACTGTGAAAAATTTGCAACACTCTCTCTCTTCAAAATAGGGAGAATATTGAGGTGATGGAGTTTCATGTTGATATTGAAAATAATCAAAAGGGGTTTCAAAATAATTAAAATGTTGACTCTCATATCCCCTAGAATTATTTCCAAAATACGCCATATCTCCACTATACACAAGGCTCTAAAACACTAGATAGTTCCAACCTTTACTTCTATCAAAAAGATTTTACATGAATGCTCAACTCACTTCCCCCCCTCCTCTTAAAAAACACACTAAAAAAAAACTTGCAAATTAGTACAAAGCAAAATAAAAACAAAGTAAGTAAATTGCGATAAAGAAAAGTGTGATAATAATAAGGGGGGGGGGGAGGGGGGGTTATAAAACCTCCGAAAGAAAGAAAAAAAAATGCAATAAAGTAAATTGTAATAAAATAAATGTTAGTAGTTCGTAGTCAGTAGTCAGAAGTCTTTTTTTTTGTTTTGTTTTTAATCCTCAAAGTTATATGTCCAACAAAGGTCATCCATAGTGTCCAGCACATGTATTTCCTTTGTGTCACAGTATGGATTTTTTTGTTATTTTTTATTTTTTTTGTATTTTTTTAGTTCACTGTCAGAAGACAATCTGCACACAAGAAGAAAAAAAATTAGTAACACTTGCACAAGAAATATATATATATATATTAAAATAAAAAAATGAATTACAATAAAAATTATCTTTGATTCAAACAACTTACCTTTAGTCTCCGGCAACTGTGCCAAAAATTGGTATGATTGTTTGCACACCAAAATATTATATTTACAACCAAGTAATAGTTACTACCCCGAAACATAGCGGTTAAGAACATGTGTCGATCCTCAAGGATTAATCAAATTGTTTTGATACAAAAATAATAATTAAAGTAATTTAAGAAAATTGATTTTGAAAATAATAAAATTAAAACTAATAAAACATAAAATAAAATAAGAAGTTTCTCAGGATTTTGAATCTACCACTAACTTTATAATCAGGGATTATCGTATTAGTTTTTATAAAATCATTAATTTGGATAAAATGATGTAAGTTGATCAGAAATATATTGTCAAGAGGATTTGTATATTAAAACTAGAAAGTCATGAATTATCTTCGCTTAGCACGGACTGTCACCACTAAACCAAACTAAACTAAAGTTGATGCATGACACGTCTTACTACTCGTCTAACAATTTTAATACACAACAGTGAAAGCAATATATAACATGATTTGAATAAAACATTTATTGCACAAAAATATCTGAAAGTTATACAATTTATCTGAATCAAATCAAAATTAAAAATATTAAATACAATAATCCCTAATTGCTTGGTAAGAGTTTCATCTCTACCCTAAGAAATGAAAATTAATTCCACATACTAATATTACCGCCACTATAAGATATATACACTTTAAACCTTCTCACTCTCCCTTTATTTCTTTCTTTCTTTATCTCTTTTTTTTTTTTCCCTTGGCTTCCTTTGTTGAAGCCTCTGCCTCCTCCCCCCTCGAGCTCTCCCTGGTCGTGGCTTTTTATAGCCAAGTCCATCACCTGCAAAAACAAAACAATAAAATAGTAAAATAAATAAATAATTAATAATATATATATATATATATATTAGTTAGTGGTGTGGTGGGTGAAACCACCATTACCGTCTCTTTCCTTTCTTTCTTTTTATTTTTATTATTTTATTATATAATTATTATAACAATATTATAATTATATAATTAATATGTGATGGAGATAGTCGGCAGCCCAACATTTCCATTTTCTTTTTGTTTTTTTATATTTTTAATTCATAATATATAATATAATATATAAAATATATTATTTACAATAACAAAGGTACAAACACTCAAAATATATAAAAATACATAAAAATATACAAAATTATAAAATAATGTAAATTAACGAACTAATAAAATATATTTTAACTAGTCACCTGTGTAATATTTAGACTCCGATCACATAAACCTTGCTCTAGCGTTAGCAAAAAACTCATAAATCTCATTCTCAACAAAATTAAACTCAACCCATCAATTTCACTTGGCAAAACACCAATTTCCCCTTTTTGTACACACTCTGTGAAATGACTAATGGGTTCCGATCAATAATGGGTTCCTTTTCCCTTTTTTTTCGCCAAATCTCCTCCAATTCTTCTACAATTTTCGTCTTTGTTTTCAAACCCATAAAAACCCTTAAATGGAAAATTGAAAAAATAGGTGTTCTAATCCGAATCGACTAAGTTTCGGAGAAATATAGGAGGCCAAGGAGATCGTGAAATGGGCGAAGAGAGAGAAGCATAGTAGAAAGAGAAAGGATATTGTTGGAGCTGTGTTGTTTCACTTCCCATGGTGATCGAAGTTGCCGGAGGTGGTGTTGGTGGTAGTTGGTGGTAGCTGTTGTTTCACTTCCCATGATATACAAGTCCACTTTTTAGACTAAGTTTTTTTAATTAGTAATTTGTAAGCAACAATGCTACATCCATCTAATTTACCACTCTAATGATGTGGCATTGAGATTAGATCCTACATGATAGAATGTTTGATAAATAAAAATTTAACACTAATATTTTTCAATTTGTAAGAGAGATGATTGGCTAATGATTAGAAAAAATATAAGAGAGAAACTTCCCTTAAATATTTTAATTAATTACCACATCACTAGATTTGAAAAGTAGATCTTACTTTTGAGTTAGAATAACAATGCCCTTATTTATTTGTAGGGATAATTTCACTTTTGACTCTTGAACTATTATCAAATTATTTACTTATTAATCCCTAAGCTATTAGTCAAGTCGTTTAAATCTCTAAATTATATAAATGAAAGTTTACTCACTCTTTCAGCTGATGGGGATTAGATCATGGGTTTTAAATATCATGTAGGGCAAGCTATGCCGCTAGTAGCAGAGCTTTGGGTCATTTGGCACGGCTTGCAATTGGGATGGGCTGAAGGGTTTCGCCATACTATCATTGAATCAGGTTCTCTGGAAGCAATCCAAGCAATTAAAGTCCCGAGTAATGTGGATCCTAGCTTTATTTTCTGCCAAGAGATTAGAAAAGTTGGCACTGTGAATTGCGTTTTATTTAGAGGGAAGCCAACTGGTGTCTTGACTTGTTAGCAAAAGCAGCTCTTGGTTTGGGTAGTGGGAGTGAATTTTTGTTGACAGCCCCTCAAAGTCTCTGGAGTTGACTCTGGTTAGTGATAAGCAAGGAGGGACTTTCCCCGGGAGCATCAGACTGTAGTTTAGGCTTCGCCTTCCGGTTTATCAACAAAAAAAAAAAAAAAAAAAAAAAAAAAAATAATAATAATAATAATAAATAAAAAATGGTGATAAATCCAAATTAGAGTGCCTAAGACATTAGGTTATGTGAATATTTTTTTTTATTGTTGGGAGGTCCACTATTTGTAAAATAGTTTGGTGAGAAATTGTTTGGTTAGTTTTGGAGGACATTTTGTTTCCAAATTTATCTCTTAACTTATTTGTTTACTTTTCGTTGATTATATGTTTAAATTTATATCTATTTGTTTAATTTTTTTTTTCTGTTTGTTTAAATTTTATCTATCTATTGAATTTTTTTCCCTATCTGTTCAATTTTTTGTCTATCTGTTGAAATTCTTGCCTTATTATTTTTAATCTATCTGTCATAACTTTATTGTTTATCTGTTGCAATCATCAACATCATCAACAACAACAATAACAATAATAAAGAAAGAAAAAAAAAAGATCTGATTTGTTTTAATCTAATGAACATCAACAACAACAACAATAACAAAGAAAGAAAAAAGGTTTGATCTGTTGAAACCAAACCAATCCAAACCAAAATAGATCTTTCACTCTAAAAATTATCCACTATTTGTTTGAAAAAATCTATTTGTGTCAAAAAAAAAAAATTATCTGTGGCAGTCATCATCAACAACGATAAAACAAAGAAAAAATGGAATTTTTTTTTTATCTATTTCAATCATCAACCCAAATTTTGCTAAAAAAAATGTAAAATGAAAACAAATGATCTCCAAGATCGCAAACCTAAATCTTGCAGAATGAAATCACACAATTGACTTTTTCTTTCATTTTCAAATAGATAACCAGACATGTACTAGATCTAAACAGATCTGAATAGATTATCACCAAAAAAAAAAAAAAAAATAGATAACCACACACACACACACACTAGATCTAAACAGATAAACCACACACACCAATAGATTTGCTGGAATTCCTAAAAAATCTATGATCTGAGGAGTGATATATGTATACATATACACAGAGAGAGAGAGAGAGAGAGAGAGAGAGAGATGATGGAGTTGTGGAGGGGATTGAGGCAATTGTACTTCAATTGAGTGTAGCATTTCAGTGCTGTCTTGGTCTTGTCGAGCGTCTCTACGGCAGTGGAGGCTCGAATTGCATAGTGGCGAGAAGTGAGGTGACGACGGAAGGTGGCGGAGCTGGTAGGAAGAAGGAATGTGTGAATGATTTAAGGTGAGGAGAAAGTGGTTGACCCATAGGGGTGAGTGGTGGAGTGATCATCGGAACTCCATCTTCTCTATCAGAAATTTGATAATGCATATATGTATGTAAGAGGGGTTAACCTGAGCCTACTAAATTAATTGGGCCCAATCGAAGCCCAATCAGAAAGCCAAAAAATTGGTGAGCTTGGAGAAATTATTAGCAAATGGGCCAAGTGAATTCTATTGAGCGAGACCATAAGAAAATCAACAAATTAGGCCGAGGAGGATACGTTCCAAGTATATATATCTCTAAAAGAAAGCCTAACAAGCCCATTCGAGGAGGTCCATATCATATGGGCGTCCGAGGAGGTTAATTGTTACTTTTGGAAGAGATAAAACCCTTAGAGGAGATCCATTCTCTGAGGTATTTTCTTAGTCTTGAAAAGGTTCAGAACCAAGAACCTAGAGACCTATTTGAGCTCAGACTCGAAAGGGTTCGGATCCACGAACCTAGAGATTTGAAGTGCTTGGCTTCGAACAGATTCAGATGCAATCTGGAAGCCACTCCATTAATGAATCTCGGAACACTTGCGGGTTCGGAGCTTTTTGGGATCTACACACTAGAACCATGGACAAAACAGAGTCCGAACAAAGGACCCAATCTTGAGGACAGTGAGTGGAGATAAATTCACTCTTCGGTTAAACTAGCCTATACCCGAGTTGAGATGGCACGATCTAGGGGGTCCTTGAGACTCAACAATATTTGCGGCAGGGTGTTCTCTTGAACTATCCCAAATCCTTCTGCGACATGGTGTCCTCTGGGATTACTCCTGACCCTTTGGGATGATTGGGGATCATTGGTTAGGTGTGGCTAAGAAGAAGGATTCTCCGAGAGGTTGATCTTCTCTTTGGGTTTCCTTATCCTCGGAGAGGTTACCTCATTGGACAAGATAGTTAGAGGGAATATTCTCCATGTGCACTGGACATGGGCTCCATCTTACATCATGAGGTGCCTATAAATAGCACCCACCAATAGCTTTACAAGGGATGGATTTTGGAGAGACAACTCTTGGAAAAGAACTAATTTCCCTTCTTCATTATTTACCTTGAGAGTGAAAATGGGAGATCTATGGGAGAACCTTGCCATTATTCTCTCTCTAACTACTTTGCCTTCTTCTTCATCCAATCTCTTATCTCTATCATCTGTTTGCTATTGTGTTCCTAGTTGTGACCGTTAAAGAATCTAAGCCTTTCGTCATTTATAGAGAATTCGAGTTTTCTTCAAAGATCTTCGAATTTTTCGACAACATTCTTGAACCCTCTCATATAATGTATATGTGTGATGATAAATACAGAATCAACACAATCAATCAGTCTTGTCCATTCTCCTCTTGAAATCCACTTTTCTCTCTCATTTCCATCTCAATTCTAGAGAGAGAGAGAGATAGAGAGAGAGAGAAATAACAACATGTAGACGGTAGCCCAAAGCATGAACAAAGAAACAAGGAGAGCAGTGTTCCTCATCAATGCCGTCCTCCTAACCATCGACAAATGATGCGGGCCACTCATCATGCTGCTCTACTTCTTCCAAGGCGGCTCTTGAGTCTAGCTCTCCAAATTTCTTAAAATCGACGACTGGACCATCAACTTCATCTCTCTCCTCCTCACCTACCTCCACTGCTACTCCAAGTCCGATAGGCGAGCTGAAAGCGATCGCGTTTGACAAGCGCCAGTGATGGCGACGAGATCGTTGGCGTCGATGGTAGCTTGGCATCAAAGATGAAGAAGATGAATAGGAAAGCGCGCGCGAGAGAGAGAGAGAGAGAGAGAGAGAGAGAGAGAGAGAGAGAGAGAGAGCGAGCTACGGAAAACACTGTTTAGTTAGGGTTTGGTTTGATTTGGGAACAACATATATATCGAGGCAATTTGGTCATTTTGTAGAATCATGGCCTTATGGACATATTATTTCTGTGAGTGGACTGTCAGACAAGAAAAATTCAAATTTGAATTTTTGGCCTAAGCGTCAAAAAAAAAAAAAAAATGAAAAAGAGGTTATTCAGTCCTAGAACTATCGATTGAATTTATTAAGTTCCTAAAATATTTACTTCAAACTTATTTAATCTATGAAAGAATTATAAAAATAGAATATAAGTCCATAAGTCTTATAGTGAATCTATCTATCTATCTATATTATATAAGCAAAAGGAAGTTTTTAGTGAGAAGAGCTAAGAGAGCTCTAAATGCTCAATCCAAATTTCTTGATTTATCAATTTTAAAAAATAATTAATAAATCACACCCTAACACTTTCTTTTTTAAACAAAGAAGAATGCATTTTTTTATTCTTGAAATCATTTCTTCCTTACCATCAAACAAGGAAGGAGTTTTCTAATTAAGAAAAAATAATTAATAAATCACACACTCAAAAATATTTCGTCATAAAATATTTTAAATTCTTTACCATAAGGTATAAAATAATTTATACAATTAAAATTTTGTAACGTTTTTTTTCCTCTTATTATGGCCATTATTGCTAAAATACATATCAAACCTCATTTCATACATAATAAACGTTAATAAGGTTTCTTTAAGGTCAAACTCTCAACTCTTTTTTTTTTTTTCTTCTTTTTTTTTTATTTTTAATTTTTAATAATAAAAATACTAAGTGTCATTGTGTTTTGCATTTTAATTAGTTCATAATTAAATTAATGGAGTTTTATATTAACCCCTTAAATTATGCTTCCATAATTTCCATTTCAAATTACTTCCTTAATTTATGTTTCCCATACCAAATTTATTTTTAAAAATGCTTCCTTGAGATTGCATTAATGCATGATTTTGATACATTCATACATACACATATGGAAAATAATTAATTCTTTAACTTAAAATTTAAACATTATTCACCATGTTTGTTTCTAGTTTTTTGAAAATACTTTTCAGAAAATTATACTTTCTTGTTTTTCGTATTTTTTTTTTGTTTTTACTGAATTGTTTTTAATATTTTAAGCAATTGTTTTTAATTTTTAGACACACCAAACATAAATACACTTAAAAAGTATAATTTTCATGAAACAAATCTTTAAAAAATTTACTAAATACAAAAAAAACAAAAAAAAAAAAAAACAAAAATTCAGTATATTTTTTTTTGTATTTTTTGTATTTATTAAAATTTTAAAATATTTTACTTTTTAGATATATCTAAGTAGGGTTTAGTCTCCTTGGATACGATAGCCCTCCAGTTCGGATTCCCGTGGTTCTGAATCTGGTTTCACAAGTGTAATGTGAAACGGATAAACACAAAAGTGTCCAAGTTCGGCAAATCATTTTAGAAAATTGATTTTGAATTGCATTGCCAGATTTCAGAGTCGTTAGCTAAATATTTTGTGATAAATTTAGGAAACCCGTGACTCGTGCCAAAGGCCATTAGTCTGTCATCACCAAAGTGTCTTGGCTCAAGAACTTAGGTATGAGAGGGAAATGTCATGAATTGAGCACCCCACTCATTCGATCAAAGATTGGCCTCTACTAATTATGATGTGATTCTTATATATAATATATGTTCTTGTTTCGATTATATGCTATTTTTACTATGTGATACACACAAGTATAGACAATTTCACAAAAGTTAGAACGCTTCGATTTCATGATCGTTTTGAAAAGTGTTTGAATATGTACCACTTGAAAAAGTGATCTCATATGTAAATTTATTCAAATCATTCCATCTTAAGTGAAAAAGCCTTCATCCACTGGCATTCAAACATGTATACCAACTAAGCACTTAGTCTCATAGTAATCATGCTTGACATGGAAACAATCACACGCATACAATATGCTAAAGCAAGCAATGCTCACCTAGTACTCCGAGGCGAGCCAAAGAAGATAAAATAATTAGAAGAAATGCATGTTCCTAAACAATGCAATATGACTAATGCAATGCATACAATATGCAAATAATAGGCTCGACTACTAGCATGGCATGTGAGTCAATTCAAAGCATGCAAGAAAGCACATATTCAAGTAAGGAACTTAAAATTGATATTGATTAGTATGATGAGTCGAACCTTTATGCATGTGAGACGAATGGATGCAAATCATGGAAAATGCTATGGAAAACATGATGCTATACAACCATGGTAAGCGGATAAATAAAATAGAGAAAGAAATGGAGGTTGCAAGACATACACAAATTATTACATATTTGCCCTCGCGTAGGAGGGTCCGAATGTCCAAGTGTCCGAATCAACTGCTTATTACAAATCCGAATGAATAATAAATGAATAACTATCTAATTTATTACAACAATAATATAACAACAATAATATGTAAAGAATGAACAAGAATCCCAAGTGTGCCGATGAAGACAACCCTAAAAAACTGCTATGTCTGCCTCCTGGGAAACTGTTTTGTTTCACCCTCAGCCACTGCTCTTTGTTTCAACCAAAAGTGCTCTGTTTACCATACATTGGAGCTCGGCTGGCCCACAATGAGGCCTGGCTGAGCCCAAATAAATCCGGCCGTGTCCTATTTTTTTTGCATAAAACTATTTTTGTGCTTTGAGGTGAAAACAGTGCAGATAAAGCATTCCTAAGCCATGTTTGTCCTTTTTGCTCTTCTTTATCATAGAGATACTCAAGAGATGAGTGGGTTTGGTTCTCAAACCATTAATGGTTTCAAGTTGATTGCGTGATGGTTTTAGACACGATAGCATAAAAAAAAAAAAAATTAATGACTGCAATGGAAGACAAACCATACCTCCTTCTTATCATGAAGTTAATTCAAGAAGGGAGGTAGACAAGCTTCAAGAGTCATCAAGCATCACGGGTTAGTATACGATGGCTCTAGAAGCGATGGATTCAGTATAACGTCCAACCAAATCCAACCAATTTTATTAGTTTCCTTTATGACGGTTTTAATCGATTTCAAGCTGATTTTTAGCCTTTTTGAACTTACTTTTCCATTCCTTATCTTTTATTCCATTTTGTCCAAACGTGATATTTAAGTCCACTAAGTCCAAAAGCAATAAAGATGAGCAAGTACTAACTTAACTCAAGAAATGAGCCTTTCAACCCTTTTCTTCGGGGGGAAATTACAAAAGAGGAGTCAAACTCATTTACGAGCGATAAGGGATTCGGAGTCAAACCCAAGAGAGGGGCGATAATGAATCTAAATCCAAACCCAATACTAAGCTATAAGGAAACCTTTCTTTGTGATTTCCAAGGGTCTAACTAGAAAGTTAGTCCCTTAGAAGTAAATACACCGGTGATAAAGAGAGATGTCAAACAAGAGCTTGTGCTTAGCATAAGAAAGACGTGATGTCCTGATAATGAACCTCCGAAGAGATTAAATCCTTTAGCACGAGGAACCCCTTTCTTATACTAAGAACAATAATCTTTTGTTTAATATACTCCCTTTATCAAAAGAGAAAATAAAGGAGGGAGGTTGCAGAGATGGATTAAAAGTGGGCGAATACGATGACATGAATATATATACGAAGCTTTGAAAATGAAAGAAAATGCTATCAACTCAAACGGATTGGAGGCTATGTCGTAAACACACCAAATCCATGAGGACTTATAACAACACAACATATGCAAAGCATAAATTAAAAGCTAATAAACAGCCCCTAAATGCCAAGAAAAACAGTGGCAAAAGCAAGAGAAGGTAAGTAAAAAGAGTAGAGGAAAAGCTATGGAACAAAGTATAAGGAGGGGTGGCTAACCCCTCCACTTTTTGCAATTTTAAATCACATATTTCAACCCCAAAATAGTCCAAAAACGGTGTATAAAGCAAAGAAAAGAGAGGAAAAGAGTGAGAGAGAAGTAAGGAAGAAAATGCAAGGTTATACCTCTTGAAAAGGGAGATAACTTCTTAGTTGACAAACTTGATTCCAAACACCCTCAAGTTTCTGAATAAGCTTTGAAAGTTCAACAAAAAGCTTCAAGAACAAGCTCCAATGGTGTATGTATTGTGTATGTATAGCTAAAAGGTGATATGAAGTTAAGGAAGCATTTGGAAATAAGATGGATGTTCTTAGCTTTCAAAAAACCTTCAAAGCCTTTGGAAATATTTCCTAACCCTCTAGGTTTTGAAAATATATTTTGAAATCTCTATAAGAAAGCTTCAAATCCAAGCTTTAATGGTGTATGGAGGTGAAAGTTGATTTGAAGAATAAAAGAAGCTTGAAGGTTCAAGGATAACCTATCAATGTCTAAGCCTCTTGGAAGGTTTTTCTAACCTTAAAATTTGAAGTGGGAGGTCCTAGTTATAGAGTTTTAGCCAAATTGGTCGAAAATATCTTCAAAAAACAACAGCTGGCGAATTCTCACCAACTATCCTATTTGTCACTAATGAGACCCGACCGGGCCGCAAAACACACGGCCGGGCCCAAAAATGAAAATTCGGGTCTAAAAGGCGCTTATGGGCTATTTTTCATTGAAACTTGGTCGGGTCTAAACAAGCCACGACCAGATCTAAACAAACCTGGCTGGGTCCAAAAAATTAGTTTTAAGTTTGGCTTCAAATGGACATATCTCCCTCATCCGGACTTGATTTTGGGTGATTCTTCAGCCTAAATTGAAACCCCAGAAGTCTAATTTCCAATGGTTGTAGCATCACATCTGAATTCTAAGTTTACAAAGAGATATGCCTAATTTAGTGAAGGCTGTTCATTTCTTTCTTAACGGTTTGATGCTCAATCTTTTCCTAAACTAGTTTTCTTCCATTCCCTCCTATTTCCTTCAACTCTAAACCTATAAATAAGATGGTTTTAAATATTTTTCAAAGAGTTCACCTCCCTTCCATTTATTTCCACTCTACCCTTGCTCGTTTTATTGAAAAGTGTAATATTTTAATCAAAATGCGAGCCAAAAACATTTGGAAAAATATTTTGAAAAGAGGGTTTCAAGGTTTGAAATAGTTTGAACAAAATGGGGTGTAAGGTTTGGGAATAGAACTTGAATCCAAATTCCTTTGCTAAGAAGTCAAAAGATTGCATAGTGTAACTTTCATCATCGGGTGTTTGGAATAAAGCGACCAAGTCTTAGGGGCAGTCAAAATGGGGTGTCTATAGTGCATCTAAAAAAGTAAAAAAAAATGCTTAAAATTTTAAAAATATTCATTAAAAACAAAAAAACATGAAAAATAAAAAATTCAGTTTTCAAAAAACTAAATTCAGGAAACTAAAACCAAACATACTGATTGGTTCTTTAACATGGCATGGACTTCTCTCCAGTCCTCCATCGAACTGGAGAGCTACTGTTGGGCCTTGTGCGCTCATTTTTTGGTCCTATTTTGATAATTTGAACCATTCATATCTTAAGATTCGTCAAGTATGTAACGCCCTGACTTTTATTATCTGAATTCATTACCAAATCTTTTATATTATTACCATTTTAAAATCATTCCATCCATTCAAGAACATTAACAAAGAATAAATAATAACATTCTCTCACTACATTGATGATAATATATAATTAAAACATGGTTTAATGCCCTCAGGCATACATTGGATAACAATAAAGAAAAGGGATTTAACCTTATACAATACATGGCACTCGGCCGACAAATAAAAAAGCCCTGTAGCCAACAAAGTAAAAGACTTCAAATCTCGAACAATATTCTAATCTTGTACTTGAAAAAGTTGTTAACACGTGGGATGAGCACTAAGCCTTGTAGAGATCCCAAAGATCCTAACCAATCGCAACATATAGTTAGAAATGATCATGCATGCACCATGTAAATAGTGTGACAATTAATATCCAAAAGTATACTCATATAAATATGTTTTCCTCTAAAACATCGTCTTAACACTACAAAACAAACTAAACCAAACTAAGCCTTAAGTCCCATCAAACGGGGTCGGCTATCCTCTTGACACAACAGAGTATAAAAATCAATTCTTCTGTTTCGAATTCTCGTTTTACTTCCAAAAACATTTCAAAACCCTATTTTTCTTTTAATAAACCTTCTACGTTGACATAAAAGAATTTCAATTAAACATCTATTCTGAAAACACAACCCCACATGCAAGTCAGAACCTAGCCCTACATCTCAATACACTATACGCATCTACACACAAATGCATCTACTATCTTCCCTAGCCACAGGCCCAAGGGCAAGGGACAACCACAACAAGAAACCGATAACATATACATTCAAAAAGAAATAATTGAAGTAATACATATTACTAATTCCATCTCCACCGGCCTATAACACTAATGACAGATCCTACAACACAAATAACCTATAACACTTTACCAACCTCACATGGAAGGAGGCGCCCCTCAGGTTACATTTTTTGGGACGTAAACCGGAAGGGAGAGGAAACCTCTATCAATGCACCACACTTTACTGGCCTAACCCAGAGAGAAACGTACCTCACTTCACACTTTACCAGGTGCAAACCAGTAGGGGGAGGAAACCTCTGTCAATGTGCCACGCTTTATCAGCCTGACCAAGAGCGAAATGAACCTCACTTCACACTTCACCGGGCGCAAATCGGTAGGGAGAGGAAACCTTTGTCAATGCACCAGGCTTTACTAGCTTAAGCAGAGAGAAACAAACTTCCCAAACAATATACAAATAATAGCACAACATGCTAAACTATAGATACTGTGCAAGTGTAATACATACACATAATTTATTCAACATAGTAATCGCTAACAGTCAAAGATATTAACCCCTTTCCTTAAAGAAAAATGTGCGCCGTGCACCAACATTCAACAACTAGTTTTCCTATAATTCCAACACTTTTCCAAACACAATACGGGTCACTAAACAACGACCATAACTATTCAACGACAAACTCATAACATAAATAACAATCATAAGCGTTCCAGTTCCTTTCCTAACCACATAATCCACGACTCACAATGGAATTGTGTATTCACAATGTCCATTTACAACCAACAACATATCATCCTACATTACATAACCCATCCTACAATAGTACTCATAACATATATCTAGCAAAAATCAATACCGTTCTTCACAGATAGCCAATGACAAAACTCTAGACGCCAACTATAATGACAAACAACCATACATATCAACCTAATTCCAATTCCCAATTTAATAAACTAGTTAACAAAATAATAATTTGTTTGAAAACCAATTCCCACACCTCCAAATCCCCAACATAACCAACTCATCAATACTCATTTAATTGTTTACCAAAAATCCCCAATTTAGCTATATTCAACATAACCCAATACTACACTACTCCAATCACATTATCTTTTCTTAATTTCTTGGTTAGAAGCTTAGACTTCCCAACCTCATATTCTAAACATCAACAACAACACCTAATCAACCACTAATTCCAAACCATAACCCATAAACTCAAACCCAAACCAACCCATATGATTTTTAACAAAATCAACGATCGAACTATGTTTTTAAATGCCATAAAAATTACCACATGTCTATTTATAGTGAGGTATTGAAAAGAAGCTCCAAAATTTCTCTCTCTTGAAGCGAAGAAGAGAAAAGTCGAAAAACCACTGGCGATGAAAACACGATCCACTCAAATTCAATTGAAGCCCTCATGACCCTCTACATTTTGGTCTATGAAACAAGGGGTCAAAGATTACTCAAAATAGATGAAACCCAAGCTTGAAAGCTTAAAGGGTTCGAAAATGGCGGGGGGAGAGAGAGAGAGAGAGAGAGAGAGAGAGAGAGAGAAAGAACCAAAAAAAGTGACTTTTTAGTGCACGATGGAGTTATATACATAACTCATTGTGGACGCGGTCCAAACCATCACAGTCACAAACTTGCCACCTCAATAGGTCATGGACATGACCTCCTACACCGTGGGCACGACTGCCCAGTCACCCTGGTTGCAGACGCGACCACCCTGCCTGTGGGCGTGACGCCTCTGATTGCAGCCCCTCACGGGCAACACAGTCACTCCATAGCCAACAGACTTGAACCACAGTTTTGATTGTAGCCAGTTGCGGCCTATTGGGGGCACGACTTTCTCAACACCTCGCGGCCGCAAACCCCTTGGTTGTGGAGGCAACTAGTCTCCCCTAGCCCACCTAGGTTGCTACTCTACAGCCAAATCAGAGCCTAACCAAGATCCCAACCACCCCGATAGAGTCAAAACACCTGGGACAACCCTATGTCCTAACCCGAGAGGAATGAAATGGGTCAGCCTCAGACTCGGGCCACTACAGAGCACATCATCCCTGTAAAAAATCAAGTTGATCAGATAATGACAATCATGTGTTTGTATCAGTTTTGTATGAAAAAAAAAAAAAGATGGTGAGAAAATAAACGATTCATACAAAATTAATTCAAACACGTGATTTTCGTTATTTGATTGACTTGATTTTTTGCAGAGAAGATGTACTAATAAATCCTAAAATGTGAACGATTTAGATCGTCAAAACGAGGCCCAAAAATTGGTCCATTGAATGTTTAATATGATATTATAACTACCAAATTACCTCATACTAGTCGTAAATCAATAAATTATGATATAATTTATACATAATATTTAAATTTATTATTATCAAATATTTTTATTAAGATTAAAACTAAAATATGACATATAATTTAGGTTGACTCTATCATAGATAATTTTTTAATATATGAATATATGTAACTAGTTATTTTATAGTATTAACATAAATATATAATTTTTTACGTAAGTTCAATTTTTTTTTATATATATTAAATATGCATAAAATATGTTCATATTTGAATGTTTAATCCGATATTACAACCCCCAAACTAGCTCATAACAGTCACGAATCGATAAATTATTATATAATTTATACATAATGATTAAATTTATTATTACCAAATATTTTTACTAAGATTAAAGCTAAAATATGACATATAATTTAGGGTAGTTCTATTTTAAATAATTTTTAATATATGAATATATATAACTATTTATTTCATAGTGTTAACATAAATATATAATTTTTTTACCTAAGCTTAAATTTTTTAATAGATATGCATAAAATATGTTCATATTTCTTATTTGAAAAATAAAAAATACGTATAGATATTTATTTACCAATTTAATAAATAAATAGGTCAAATGATTCATAAGTTGGACATAGACCAAGGTAATTTTTAATGATTAGGTGAAGGTCACGTTGGCTTAAATATATAAGTCATTTATGTGTGATTGTGATAAAAATAAATAAAATTTAATTGATTGTAATTCATTCTTACTACATATTTTAGATCAATTTTATATTATTTAATTTTAAAACTAATTTTTGATTATTTATTTATACTCATGCATAGCACTGCTAATGCCACTTCAACGGCTCTTAACACAAAGTAAAAATAAAACTAACTGAGATTTTAAAAAGAAAAGTGATTTTTAAAAAAAATTTATTTAGTAGCTTTAGAATACAAAAATTGCTAAAATTTATAGGTTATTGACATAAAACAAAATTAAAATGAAACTAACTAAGATTTTAAAAAGAAAAGTGATGCTATTTTTTATTTATTTAGTAGTTTCATAATAAAAAAATTGTTGAAATTTATAGGTTATTGATACAAAACAAAATTATAAGAAATAAAAAAGTGATACCTTGATTTATTTACTTATTTATTAAGTAGCTTAAGAATACAAAAATTATTAGTAGTAGACACAAAATAGAGTTAAAATTTTTATAATAAGATATCATAAATACGTATTTTTTAACAATACAAAATTTAAATTTAAAAAAACTATAGTTGTCATTTAACTCTTATCTAATTTTTAACTTACTACACATCAGTTCTTATTTTTGAGGTTTTCGTTTTTAAAAAAAATTTAAAAAATTATATGTGACATTTCACTCCTATCTAATTTTTAAACTACTACCCTTTTTTGTTATTCTATTATTAGAGTTATATTATATTTTTTTTTCTTTAGGTTTATCTTATTTTATTTTTAATTTTTTAAATTTCAACTTGATTTCTTTTTTTCAATTTCATTTGATGTTTACTGAATTTCTCTCTACCTCATTTTTCTAGAATTTATTTAATTTTCTCGTTTTATATTCTTATAGTTCATCCTCAAATTTAAACTTGATTTTTTTTTTAATCTTTATTCTATATTTACAGAATCCACTCTTGTTCTTGATTTTCAGTCGAGTTTATTCTTTTTCGAAGATTTATCTAATTTTCTCTTTCTATATTCATATTCAAATTTAAAGTTATTTTTTTTAATCTTTATCTTATATTTATAGAATTTCACTCTTACTCTTCATTTTCAATTGAGTTTATTCGATTGAGTGTATTTCAAAAAATAATAATTAATCCTACGTATTTATATAAATATACTGAAATTGCTCAATCTATTATTTAAATATCCATCTAAATTAATATCATAATATTTCTGTTAATTTTTATCATTTTTCCTATTGTTTATCACATTTTGTTACTTGCTTGTGCATAGCCCGAATTTTACACTAGTTTCCTTTATAAGAGTAAGGGTAAATGTCTATAGTATTTTTTTACTTATTTTTTACAATAGCTACTTGCTTGTTTTTATCTAGTATTATATATTAGATTCATTTGTAATTTCTAATTATTGTCTTTGCATTTTTCGTTAAATTTTTTTAATAACTTAATTAATGCATTATATTTTGTTTTATTATTATTTGAAACAAAGTGTTATTATTTAAATTATGTGATTCTAGCTACTTCTTTAGTATATGTAATACTCATAGTTTTGTTAACAAGGCTGAGAAACTGGATTTTATATCAATTTAAATACACAGTGAAACAAAACACCTTTTAAAGACATAATAGAAATTGTTAAATTTCAACTCATATTTTAATGTGATTGTTCCTATCACTCCCTTTTTAAATTGTAAATTAAAAATGAAACATGAATAACATCCACTAGTGAAAATTCAAACATTGTGGAGTGTTAATGATTAAATGATGAGATAAAATGAGCATTATATCTCATAGTATGACTTTGCAGGCTGTCAAGAGGATGGAAATTTCGTATCACAAAATATATCAATCTTTTTTTCCTACATGATACCATTTTGTAATTTATGGATTTTCAATAGGTCAAACACACGATTACTTTTTGGGGTAAAACAATGTTAATATATTATATGTGGATGTGGTGTATCCTAAAAAATGTTATGTGACAATTTGTCCTTGCCTCCCAAATTCTTCTTCAAATCTTTAATCTAACTCTTCCTACAAGTCTTTTATTCAAAAACACTTTAAATATACGCATTAATATGTTAATGCATATTAAATTATGATTAGGATAGGAAAAAGCATATGAAAATAGTAGTTTTATATTCATCTCAAGTATATTGATGAAATATTTGAGTATTCCTCTAAAGTTATAATAATACTTAATTGTGTAAATTACGTTGATATTTTTATATTTCGATCCTTATGTCATTTTGATATTTATAATTTCAGTTTTTATAATTTCAATTGGCACAATTGACTCATGATTCATGATTTTGTCTCATTGATTAAGTTGTTAGTGTTTTTTGATTGATTAAATGTAATCGGTGTTATCAATTTGATCAAAATTGACACAAAATTTAAAATTAATGGTCAAAATCAATCTTAAGAAATCATATAGCTGTCTGTTTATGTGGTGCTCTTCCTCTATAGCTTTCACTACCAACTAGGAGCTCCCTTAACTTGGAGAATGAAAATTTTCTTTCAGAAATTCTGAATCAGATTTCACATGTATTAACTTCTCATTTGGCACTCAATCAGCCCACTAGGAATGTTTATGGCTTTACCATAGTTATAGTTGAATACGGCCTAAACTTAGTCGAAATAGGGCTTTCAGGAGAGAAAATTCAAAACAACCACCGAACTACCGTGTGGCTCACACGGATGGCTTCGGCATGACAAATAGGACTTGTAAGAACTGACAGAATGTAATTTGGACCCGTAGGTTGGGAGTTAGAGCCAAATACGCCCTAAACTTAGTTGAAAAAGGGCATTTCGGGGGTGAAAATTTAAAACAGCCCCCGAACGACCGTGTGGCTCACATGGACAGTTCCCCCCCATAACAAATAGGACTTGTGAGAACTGACGAAATGTAATTAGGACCCATAGGTTGGGAGTTAGAGCTGAATACGCTCTAAACTTAGTCGAAAAAGGGCGTTTCGGGGGCGGAAATTCAAAACAGCCCCCAAACCACCATGTGGCTCACACGGAAAGTTCCCCCATGACAAATAGGACTTGTGAGAACTGACAGAATGTAATCCAGACCCATAGGTTGGGAGTTAGAGCAGAATACGTCCTAAACTTAGTAGAAAAAGGACTTTCTGAGGGCGAAAATGCATAACAGCCCCCGAACCACCGTGTGTCTCACACGGACAGTTCTCCCATGACAAATAGTATAGCGATCCTGGTTCTTCCTCCTTTTGTTGTTGTATCCGGACTTGGTTCCGTAGACGTCGGTTATGGTTTATATCTTGTTTCCGTCCTTCAATACTTTGTAGTTGAGTTATAGGATGCTTTGGGCAGGATTGTTACAGGTTGGGTGTGATTGGGAGCAAATGGTTGCTCTCCAGAATTTTGGTCCTTCACTCAAACGAGCCTATTGTCACTCGAGCGAGCTCTGTGTTTTAGATCCTTCGCTTGAGCGAGAGTTGAATTTTGTATCTGGTGGCTCGAACGAGAAGTTTCTCGCTCGAGCTTGCGTCTGCGTCCAATTCTGGACCTGAGAGTTGCAATTCTTTGCTCGAGCGAGCTTTCCTTCGCTCGAGCAAGCGAGGTCTATGTTTTGGGTTTCTTCGCTTGAGCGAGCATTCTATCACTCGAGCATGCTTCTGGGTTGCAGACCTGAAGCTTTGAATTGTTGGCTCGATCGAGACTTTCTACGCTCGAGCGAGGGTTCTTTGTGTCTGGTCGCTCGAGCGACCAATCCTTCGCTCGAGCGAGCCTGTGTTATATCAGTAGACAACAGCGGGGAAACATTTCTTTTTTTATCCTCTTTTGATTTCAAAACCCTAGATTCGACTCTCTCTCTCTCTCTCTCTACACTTACCTTCTCTCTAGGGATTGATCTAGTTCTTGAGTGTTTCTACCCTAAGTTCTTTGTAAGAAAGACAGAGGGTTGTGTGGGCTTACGTTTTAATTTGAAAATTTGTAGATTTGGAGCATTTTGGATTTTCACCATCTTCTCCTTTGGTCTCTTCATTTCGAGGTAGGGATACCCTACTCCATCTTATGAGCTTTGTCTTAAATTTTGATCATTTTGATTAGTTGGTGATGTTGGGTAATTTTTGAAAATGTTAGGGTTGTTGTGTAATTTATAAAAGAGGGATTTTCAAATATTAAAACCCATGTGTATGAGAGACATTGGAAAATGGAATTATTGTTGTTAAATTGGTGAAATCAAACCTTAGGGTTGACATTGAGAAAAAAGGGGGAAATGCCATAATTATTGAAATAAATTAATTAGTATAATTAATTTTGAAAAATATGAAATTGAGTTGAAATCCATGAAATTGGGAAATTACGAGATTGAATGGTGTAGTTGGATTAATTTATCACTCACCTATGTAAATGTTGATATTATATCTGTTAATGCATTTATTTTTTGTTTAGAAATAACTGCTTTGGGCTATCGGTGGAGGATAGTCTTGATTGTTGTAGACATTGTATGTTGATTAGGGAAAACTGAAACTAATCACATTGAATATGCCATTGATTATGACAGTTGAATTAATACAGCAAATACGTGTATTGATTGATTATTGTGTATGACAAGTATTAAATACATTGTATATGCATATAGTTTGGGAGGAGATAGGGGATGTACTCCATGATTTGAGAGGAGATAGGGGATGGACTCCATAGATACAGCAAATATGTGTATCACTTGAAGTGTTAATACAACAAATGTGTGTATTAAATTGCAATATTGGAAGTGGTTTTAATGTGAGTCGTAGACTCACTTGAATTGTGAATAAAGGAAATGTTTAATATGGAATGTATAGCCATTAATTGTTTTGCCAGGTTCTGAGCCATGTTTACGAAATGATCTGGATAAGTAAAGGAAAGTGGAATGTAACATGGACATAATTGTCATGGAACTATATTGTGATATAACTGGTTTATAAGTGTTAACCATCTATCAAATGCTATTGTTTTAGTCATTGCTTATATTTGGTTTAGTATATCTCTGCTGGGCTTTGGCTCACCCTATATGGGACATCATTTTCAAGTTTAGGTGATATGCTACCTCCATGGACATAGCTTGGAAGGTTTTGGAGTTGAAGACTCTTTTTTGGTTATTTTGTTATTTGGATATTACATGTAAATTCAAGCCAAGGGCTTAAAGTGTATTTGAGTTAGTACTCTCTTTTGTGACCAAGTGTTGGCTTGGAAAGTTGTAAGCCCATAGGGCGTTTACTTTTGTTGTCAACATGTAATATCTTTTGTAAGAATACTCTGATAAATAGAATTATGCTTTATTCTCTTAAGATTATGGATGTCTTGAATGTGGGTTTATATGTATTATTTTGAGGGCGTTACAAATAGGACTTGTGAGAACTGACAGAATGTAATTTGGACCCGTAGGTTGGGAGTTAGAGCCGAATATACCCTAAACTTAGTCGAGAAAGGGCGTTTCGGGGGCAAAAATTCAAAACAGCCCCCGAACGACCATGTGGCTCACATGAACAATTCCCTCATGACAAATAGGACTTGTGAGATCTGACGGAACGTAATTCGGACCCGTAGGTTGGGAGTTAGAGCCGAATATGCTCTAAACTTAGTCGAAAAAGGATGTTTTGGGGGCGAAAATTCAAAATAGCCCCTGGACCACCATGTGGCTCACATTGATAGTTTCCCCATGACAAATAGGAGTTGTGACAACTGACAGAACGTAATCCGGACCCGTAGGTTGGGAGTTAGAGCTGAATACGCCCTAAACTTAGTTGAAAAAGGACTTTCTGGGGGCGAAAATTCATAACAGCCCCCGAACCACCATGTGGCTCACATGGATAGTTCTCTCATGACAAATAGGACTTGTGAGAACTGACGGAACGTAATTCAAACCCGTAGGTTGGGAGTTAGAGTCGAATATGCCCAAACTTAGTCGAAAAAGGACGTTTCGAGGGTGAAAATTCAAAATAGCCCCTGAACGACCATGTGGCTCACATGGAAAGTTCCCCCATGAAAAATAGGACTTGTGAGAAGATACAGAACGTAATTCGGACCTGTAGGTTGGGAGTTAGAGCTGAATACGCTCTAAACTTAATCGAAAAAGGGCGTTTCGGGGTCGAAAAATTTAAAATAGCCCCCGAACCACCATGTGGCTCACATGGACAGTTCTCCCATGACAAATAGGACTTATGAGAACTGACAGAACGTAATTCAGACCTGTAGGTTGGGAGTTAGAGCTGAATACGCTCTAAACTTAGTCTAGAAAGGGCGTTTCGAGGGCGAAAATTCAAAACAGCCCCTGAACCACTATGTGGCTCGCACAGACAGTTCTCCCATGACAAATAGGCATTGTGACAACTGACAGAACGTAATCCAGACCCGTAGGTTGGGAGTTAGAGCCGAATACGTCCTAAACTTAGTCGAAAAAGGACTTTCCGGGGGCAAAAATTCACAACAGCCCCCGAACCACCGTCTGACTCATACAGACAGTTCTCCCATGATAAATAGGACTTGCGAGAACTGACGGAACGTAATTCAGACCCGTAGGTTGGGAGTTAGAGTCGAATACGCCCTAAATTTAGTCGAAAAACGGCATTTTGGGGCGAAAATTCAAAACCGCCCCTGAACGACCTTGTGGCTCACATGGACAGTTCCCCCATGACAAATAGGACTTGTGAGAACTGACGAAACATAATTCAGACCCGTAGGTTGGGAGTTAGAGCCGAATATGCCCTAAACTTAGTCGAAAAAGGGCATTTCAGGGGCGAAAATTCAAAACAGCCCCCGAATACGCCTTACACTTAGTCGAAAAACTTGCAACACTTAGTTAAAAAAGCAACAAATTTATTAAAATAACATCTACATATCCTAATAATTGTCTTTATACATTTATAGGACGAAGAAATTACATATTACATTGTTTGTGCAGTTGGTTGGAATAAATATTGCATGATACATATATATATATACTTTCTTTTATTTCCAAGAAGACATTTCTCGATTGTTCTACCTTAAATGCATGTTAGAACATGTTCCATATGGCCGATTGAATTGATATTTTGTAATCAATTTTAATGTTTCATTTTTTGTTTTTCTTTGTAGATGGCTTTGTTGTGTGGACTTGTGGATAATCCATATTAGTGTATGGAGAAGAATTTTCACTATTGTGTAGAACTAATATAATACTTTTGTCATCCTCGGCTTTTGTGTAGTTCATTATTACTAATACAGAAAACTTTTGGCAATCAACAGATAGTGATTGTCGTGGTACATAGATCACCTTCTGTCGTGGTACATATATACCATTTGTCGGCGTACATATAGGATGTTTTGTCATGGTCCATAGAAAAGTTTTGTCGTGGTACATATATCACCTTTTGTTGTGGTACAAATTACGATGGTAATATCGTAATTTGTACCATGCCAAATGGTAATTTCACTTGGTAGTAAATGTATTTTTTTTGTATACGGAGGGCTTTGATTTTTGTATGATATATTTTGTATGGAATTTTTATTTTAGTTTGGACAATAGTTGATTTGTATGGACTTTGATATTTAATGTTATTTATTTTTGGTATATGGATGTAGATTGTGGAATGGTTGATAGTATGTATCATTTTGTTTTTATACGTATTATAGGTTGCATTGTATATAGACAGGTTGTGGAGAAATTATAATTTCACGATAAAACATAATATGATGTTTTAGGCGACTAAACAATTAGTAGCTAAAAAGAAATTAGGAAAAGACATTTGGCGACTAAAATTTTTGTAGCAAAAAAAAAAAAAAAAGACATTTGGCGACTAAAAGTTTTGTAGCCCCCTGTAGACGTCCCCGAACGCATCCCGGGGTCTCCCCCGTTCTGGTTCGATATTGGGTCACTACAGTTCAAGGACTCAAATGTCACGGTTCTAAATCTTGAACCAAAGAGTCCAAATCCGGCAAATCGTTTTCAGAAAACTGATTTTTGAAAGAAGTGCCAAACATGGACTGCTTTGCCAGATACAGAGTCGCCACCTAAATATTTTTAAAAATGGGAAATTTAGGAAACCCTGACTCGGTGCCAAAGGCCACGTGTCCGTCATCACCAAAGTTGCCTTGGCTCGGGAACTTAGGTACGATTGGGGAAGGTCACTTCGTGAGCACCCCCGCTCGCCCGGTCAAAGACCGGCCTCTACTAACCATGATATCTGATTTTGAAAAACATTGTGTGTTCTTATTCCGGTTATTAGCCTAGGTTACTATGTGATGCTCGCAGCAAACAAGTATAGACTGGGCCGTCTGAATTGGAACAAAACATCTCATGTTTGTTTGTTTGAAAATGGTGTGATGTTGCTACCCGCAGGTAGGCTAAAATGCGGATTTGCCACCCTCAGGTGGGCTTAGAAAACATGATGTGATTTTGCCACTATTCTAGTGGGCTTAAAACAAACAATCAGTGATTTGTTCCACTCCAAATAACCCAACCTTTACCCACAGGCATTCAGGCAGTTATATCACATAAGCAAATAGCCTCATGGCAAGCATGCTATCATGGCAACACTCACACGCATGCAAGGATGCTAAAGCATAAAACTCACCGAGTACTCCAAGCCAAAACAGAAACTGATTAGAAATCATGCATGATCCTAAATATACAGAAATGCCTAATGCAACACATGCAAAATGCAACTATAGCAGGCTCGGCTATTCTAAACATGGTATATGGAATGCTACAGCTATCAAGTATTCAATTTGGAATTGAAATACAATGCAGTTTGTATGATGCGCCGAGCCCGGTGCATGCAAGACAGATGAATGAATGCAAACATGCTATCATACTGTATGCTAATTGAAATATGCCCTAATCTAACCAACATAAGCGGATAAATAAAAGGGAGAAAGAAAGGGGGGTTGGAAGACATGCACACACACACGCACCCTTATTACAGTTTTGCCCTCGCGCAAAGGGTCCGAATAAAAGAATAATACAGTCCGAAATATTACAGTCCGAATAATATACAAATTTCTAATTAATTGAACAAATTAACTACGAAAACTGTAAAACTGGCATGCAAGCCAGGGACTGCCTTGCTTCTGATGGCTGATGTATGTTTGGGCTGCCTTGCGCGGAAATCCACTGGGATGCCCCAATTAGCCTCTGTTTGCACCTGCTCTCGGAATGCGTGCCAAGCTCTGAAAAGTTGTTGATCTTTGATTTTGCTGCAACAGAGAGCAGGAAAGGGGCATAGCAATGTATTTCACAAATATATGCATGCCTCGATCCTCGCGCCACCGATCACGCATACCGATGCATGATGGCCGAGGGATCGAAATGCACAACTCGATATAGGATGAATGCACATGAAGACACAACAAAACCTAGCTCCATCATGGGTAATCCGGAGTGTCGGTGACTGGGGAATTGAGATACACTCCGTCACTCGGAGCATGGAATGTACCTCGTTTCCCGTGCCCGGGCTAACTCCTATCCCGAACACGATGCAATATGCATGACATGCATGAATGCAACTAACATATGACCTAGCATGTACAATACTGATGAAAATGAAATGCCTCGAAATACGTGCACACGGGCACGCAAACCGAGGTAATGCATGAATGCAATCTAAGATGCAACATAGCATGCACTATGCTGTGAAAATGAGATGCCTCGAAAAGCGTGCACGGGGGCACGCAAACCGAGGCGATGACATAAAATGCAGATTAGATAAAAAGAGTGCCTCGAAATGTGTGCCCACAGGCGCACAAACCGAGGCGATGATAAAATGAGATGGAAAATCGGATAAAACTGAAGTGCCTCGAAATGCGTGCCCAAAGGAACGCAAACCGAGGCGATGATAAAATGAGAAAATCGGATAAAACCGAAGTGCCTCGAAATGCGTGCCCACAGGCACGCAAACCGAGGCGATGATGAAATGAGAAAATTGGATAAAATCGAAGTGCCTCGAAATGCGTGCCTATGGAAAATTGGATAAAATCGAAGTGCCTCGAAATGCGTACCCACAGGCACGCAAACCGAGGCAATGGTGAAATGAGAAAATCAGATAAAGCCGAAGTGCCTCGAAATGCGTGCCCACAGGCACGCAAACCGAGGCGATGATGAAATGAGAAAATTGGATAAAATCGAAGTGCCTCGAAATGCGTGCCCACAGGCACGCAAACCGAGGCGATGATAAAATGAGATGGAAATGTAGATTGGGCTTACACTAACATGAGTGGACCTCAGCCACACTCACATCAGATGCCGTCAGATAAAAAACGGAGTGCCTCGAAATGAGTGCCCACGAGCACGCAAACTGAGGCAATGATGTGAAATGCAAATCGGATAAAACAGAAGTGCCTCGAAATGCGTGCCCACAGGTGCGCAAACCGAGGCGATGATGTGAAATGCAAATCGGATAAAACCGAAGTGCCTCGAAATGCGTGCCCACAGGCGTGCAAACCGAGGCGATGATGTGAAATGTAAATCGGATAAAATCGAAGTGCCTCGAAATGCGTGCCCACAAGCGCGCAAACTGAGGCGATGATAAACAAGCCAAAATCGGATAAAACCGCAGTGCCTCAAAGTGCGTGCCCACAGGCGCGCAAACCGAGGCGATGATGTGAAATGTAAATCGAATAAAACTGAAGTACCTCGAAATGCGTGCCCACAGGCGCGTAAACCGAGGCGATGATATGAAATGTAAATCAGATAAAACCGAAGTGCCTCGAAATGCGTGCCCACAGGCACGCAAACCGAGGCGATAATAAACAAACCAAAATCGGATATAATCGAAGTGCCTCGAAGTGTGTGCCCACAGGCGCGCAAACTGAGGCGATGATGTGAAATATAAATCGGATAAAACCGAAGTGCCTCAAAATACGTGCCCACAGGCGCGCAAACCGAGGCGATGATAAACAAGCTAAAATCGGATAAAACCGAAGTGCCTCGAAGTGCGTGCCCACAGATGCGCAAATCGAGGCGATGATAAACAAGCCTGGAAATGCAAATTGGGCTTATACTAACATGAGAGGGCCTCAGCCACACTCATATAAGAGGCCGGTGAATGAAAAGGAAGTGCCTCGAGATGCGTGCCCACGGGCACGCAAATCGAGGTGATGATAAACAAGCACAAAATGGTATGAAAATGCAAATTGGGCTTACACTAACATGAGAGAGCCTCAGCCACACTCACATAAGATGCCGTCGGATAAAATAGAGGTGCCTCGAAGTGCGTGCCCACAGGCACACAAACCGAGGAATGGCCCGAAGGCATGAAATGACATACAAAAATGATATGTGGGCTTACACTAACATGAGAGGGCCTCAGCCACACTCACATAAGATGCCGTCGGATAAAATAGAGGTGCCTCGAAGTGCGTGCCCACGGACACGCAAACCGAGGCGATGTACTAAGGCACGAAATGACATGGGAAATGATATGCAAGCATGCAAATGAAATTCCAGCAGATAAATGAGGGGGAAAACAGTCCCGAATGATGGCAAAAGTGCACCCGATGCCCCGGAATGGTCCCGAAATGCGATATTAAGCCCCCGAAATGGCCTACGGCTATACTAAACATGCAAAATTGATACATGACAGCAAAAATAGTAGCAAGGCAGCCCCAAAAATAGCATTTTTCAGTCACAAAAAGGGCCAAACAGCTAGCATAGATATGGCAACATTAGCATGCAAAACTAGTAGCCAAGAGAGGGACATTGAGAGAAGTAGTATATAGAAAATTCAAACCACAAAATTTCCTTCTACAACATTGAAGAGGAGCTAAAAATATGCATATTTACAGAAGATGACAGCCCCCAAATCAAAATAAAAACATGCTATAAATTCCATGCAAAATAGGCTCAAAATAGGCTATATCATGAGACATGCAAACCATACACCAAACAACAAAACTTTCTTCATGAAACATGTAAAGGGGGTCAAAATAAGACCCCTCTTATCTCTGACCAAGAGCCAAAACCGAAAGCACAAAAGACTACAAAATATGTAAGATTTAGGGCCTAAAGAGGATTATAAAGGGAGGTGGTATATATAAGTATCAAACATGGTTGAGCCCTTCTACAATGTTGTAGAGGGGCTCAAAATGAGCCTAAAATCAGTTAGGGTCGGAGCCCAAAACTTCAAGCAAATAGGGTAAAAAAATGATACAAAATAGAGCTAGAAAAGGGGAAATAGCAACTTACCCTTGAAGAACACTTCTTGGCTGCCTCTTGGACCAGATTTGCTGCCTTTTTAGCTGCTGGAAATCAGCTCCAAGTGGTGGAAATGGAGTGGTGATGGTGGTGCTTGGTGTTGATGTAGAAATGGTAGAGAACTTGGAAGTTTTGAGCTTGGAAATGGAGAGGGAGAGGAGAGGTGTGTATGGAGCTCTCAAGGGATTTTTTTTCTAACCTTAAACACAGCTGGGAGCTGCTGTTATATAGCCAAGAGAGAGGTGAAAAATGAGGGCAAAAAAGGTGGGAAAAATGCACCCAAGTATTCCCTCTAAAGATCTTTCCCCAAATCTAGATATTTTGAGGGCAACAAATGCAAAATGTAGATATTTTGAGGGCAACCAATGCATAGCTGGAATACACTCAATGAGAGGGATAGGGCTGGCCAGCTCACAGGGGCAAAATGGTCATTTCATAAAAGGGGTGGCCGGCCAGCTAGATAAAAAAAGCGGCCGAGAAGACCACTGGCTGGTGGGTGCTAGGGAAGTCCAAAAGTGTCCATTCAAGTGTCCAAATTGAAGCCCCGGAAGTTAGCTTTCCAATGGCGCAAACCTTGTATCAAAATTCCTCCTGTGGAAAAAGTTATGCCAGTTTCCGTAAAGTTGCGCAGATTCAGTCCAACCGGACTTCAACCATGTTTGTGGAAAGCAATACATGGACAAAGCAATACATGGACAAAGCGGCACTTCAGAAAGCACCTCATGAGGTGAGTGGTGTAGACACCCCATTTTTGACCGTCCTCAAGACTTGGACGTCACCGTAGGAACACTCGGTGATTATCCATGTTTGTGTTCGTTTGGAGTTCCCGGAGTTCTCGGCTGCGCGCGCCGTGCCTCAGGACCTCCGAACTCGACCGTTTGTGTTTGGTTTTGCACCAAATACTTGTGTTTTGCCTTGGAAGGGCAGGGAATGCCTTGTGAGGCATCCCCACACACCACCGGCTGGGGCTAGAGGCCACCGGCTGGCTTTTTTGTTTATCGGCACTTTATTGTGCCGCCCAGCACTATTTTGTGCCGACCGGCACTTTATTTTGCCAAGTTGCATTCTTTGCCGGCCGAGCACTGTGTGGCTGCTTTTTGAGATATTTTTCTCATAGCTGTAAAGTTGTTTGCTCCCCTCCATACACGTGTATGGAGGGATGAGCCTTTGTTTGCTTAGGGGCTAAGCATTACATGCTTATAAGAAGAGACCTCTTCCTCTTGCTTTAGGGTTAGCTTTTTGAGTCAAAAACCAGAGCTCATATACATATATCTCTGTCATATATCTATATCATCATCTTCCTTCCCTTGTGTGTGTGTTTTTGGACCAAAAAGTGTGATTTTGTCTTAGTTTTGCTCCTTTACACACACCTTTACACCTTAGCTCGAGATTGAGTGACTTGGGAGGTTGATTGCTGTGGTTTTGAGGTGGTTTTGATCACTAGAGAGTGGCTGGAAACTTTGTTCTTCAAGGGATCTTCAAGGGTAAACACTTTACTTTTTATTCCCCTTTCTTGCAACAACTTTCTACCTTCTTTACTTTGTGTTTTTGGATCTGTGTTTAACATGTAAAAGTCTTATTTTTACTTGTTCTTGAACCTTCATTAAGGTCTTTTCTTGGTTTGAGCAAAGGTCCATCCTATTAGGCCTTGTATGGGTTTTCAGTGGTGAGGGAGGTATTTTCGAGTCTCAAATAAGGGAGAGACACCCCTCTCCCTTTAGTCCTTTGCATGCCTTTGTTTTAGGATCATAGCATAACATGTATGCATGCTTGTTTTAGCTTTCATTTCAGAGTCTTTGTGGGTGTTTTAGGTCATGTTTGATCTCTGTTTTTAGTTGATTTCGTGTCCTCTTGCATGCCTCACATGTTTGCCTTAAAATGCTCTTTAATGCTTAGAAGTGTGTCATGCCTTTGAGCCATGTTTCTTTGCATGTTCTAGCTTGATCTCATGAAAGTATTAGCATCTATTTGTCATGAAGAAGGGCTGTGAGCCACTGTTCTTGGCACTTTTGGCATGTTTTATGTGTTTGTTTTGCCCTTTAGGCTTGTAAGCCTTGCATGTTTTGGCTCCTAGCATGTTTAGTTTGTTTTGATCCTATGATTTGGCATCATCTAGGGTCATTTTTCAGTCCATTAGTCATGTCTATATGTTGGTATATGTGGCTTAGTTCATGCTTTAAAGGTATGCTCTTGTATGTTTTAAGGTAGGCCTAGTGCATGCTTACATATTTGATGCATTTTTGGGGCTGCCATACATGGGATTTGGGTGTACTTTGCATGCTTAAAATCTGTTTTTGGTTGATTAACATGTTCCATGAGTGGTCATGTTGGTGGTGATGGGAAGCCTCTTGTTCATGCCTTGGTTTTGGGCCATTATGTTTGCATGTTTGCATACCATTTTGTCCATGATTACATGCCTTATTGCCACTGTTTTAGAGGAGTTTGAGGACTGCCCTCTATGGCTTAAGTCCATTATTGCATGCTCATTGCATGGTTGTTGCTTGTTTGGTCAATGAAGCTTTGAATATATGCTAGTTCCATGCTTAATTGGTCCATGTTGCATGCCACTTGTATCTTACATACTTTAGCTCTTTGCATGCTTAATATGATAGGTTGCATTGCATTTGAGCCTTGTTGCATACTTGCATTCCATAGCTTGGTTTGGGGTTGTCAAACCAAGCATGAAGATTGAGAGGAGTTCACACTTTAAGTGGTGAAACTTGTCTCAATCCTCATGTCACTAAGGCCCTTGATTTCCACATGATAGGGACTTAGTCTTCATTTGTTGTGTTGCATGCATTTCGCATTAAAATAGCAATCTTGGTTCCTTAGGCTATCATGCATCAAATGCATAATTGATAGCCCTAGAACCAAGAGCCATGCCTCCTTGAGTCCCTAAATATGATGGGAGGTGTTGGACATGCTGACATATGCCCAAAAACCATGCCTTGCATTGTATTGCTGTCTGCTGCTGCTGTCAAAATCTGTCCTCTGCAGGAATTTTCTGCCGGTCGGCAGTAAATAGTGCCGACCGGCACTATTTTTGTGCCAATAAGCATCAAGTGCAGCCGGTGTCCACATGCCTCAGCCGATGCTCACTCTATCCAGCCGGTGGGGTATTTCAGACTATTTGGAAGGTGTTCCAGAATGTTGAGAATTTTTGGAGAGGCAGAGCAGTAAAAACAGAGGCAGCAGTGTTAGGGCACGGGCTTTTCTGGGCAAGACGGATCGAGCACGCATCATTCGCGCATCCCAAGGCAGGGCTGAGGCCCCATTGCACTTATTTATTTATTTGCTTTGATTTTAGTAATTAGAATTTTGTAATAATTAATTTATTCGTTTATTTCTTTCGGGCCTGTATTATTTATTTATTCGGTCCCTCCGAGTGAGGGCAAAAATGTAATAAGTGTGGGTGAGTGTGATGTATGTCTTCCAACCCCCATTTCTTTCTAACCCTTTTATTTACCTGCTTACAATGGTAGATTAGGGCATTTTACTTTTAGCATACCTTATGCAATGCATGCGTGCATTCATGCATTTGTTTACACGCATTGGGCTCGGCACATCACGCAAACTGCATAGTACTTTCAATTTCCAAATTGAAGACATGCTATGTGATAGCATTCCATATGCCATGCTTAGGGTTAGCCGAGCCTACGCTAGCTTGCATTTATGCCTGTGTTGCATTAGCCACTTAACATAAACTAGGTCATGCATGTTTTGCTAACTAGTTTCTTGTTTTGGCACGGAGTACGATGTAAGTTTTATGGCTTTAGCATATCGCATGCGTGTGTATGTTAATATGACAATAGGATTTCCATGCGGCTAAATGCTTACGTGATATAACTGTTTGTATGCCTGTGGGTGGAGGTTGGATTGCTTGAGTTGGGAGTACTCATTGAGATCCGAATTTTAGCCTACTTGCGAGTAGCACAAAAAACCAACACGTTTTTCGAGACAAAACGGATATGCAATGTTTATTTTCAAATTAGGTGATCTAGTCTATACTTGTTTGCCGTGCGCATAACATAGTAATTCTAGGCTAATAATCGGAATAAGAACGCATAAAGTTTTCAAAAACGGATATCATGGTTAGTAGAGGCCGATCTTCGGACCGGGCGAAAGGGGGTGCTCATAGCTGACCTTCCCCGATCGTACCCAAGCTCCCCGATCGTACCCAAGCTCCCGAGCCAAGTCACTTTGGTGATGACGGACACGTGGCCTTCGGCACCGAGTCAGGGTTTCCTAAATTCCCCCTTTAAAAAAATATTTAGGTGGCGACTCTGTAATCTGGCAAAGCAGTCCATGTTTGGCACTACTTTTCAAAAATCAGTTTTCTTCAAAAACGATTTGCCAGAGGTGGACTCTTTGGTTCAAGATTCAGAACCGTGACATTTGAGTCCTTCAACTGTAGTGACCCGATATCGAACCGGAACCGGGAGGGACTCGCACTCCTTCCCCGGGATCGCGTTCGGGGACGTCTACAGTTTCTGGCGACTCTGCTGGGGAGTTTAGAGAGCTTGACTCGAACTCGTGATATCCGGTTTTGATTTCGCTTATGTGTTTCTTTGCATTGCATTTGCATTGGTGCGCCTAGGAACACAGTGTTTGCCATCTGCCATTCCTGAACGGTTTGCCGGAGGCTTGTCTTGTCAAGGCATGTCCATAAGGCTGACCGGTTGTGGGCTCTGACAGCATGGGAACACAAACCCCGGTTTTACCGGGGCACCCTTTTCGACCATTCGACCTAGTGCATATTTGGAATCCATAGTGACCATTCCAAACTAGGACAGGTTGCCTACCCGATACTAAGTTGTTTGAAACCGCTGTGTGCGTAGTGAAACCCTAGCTCCTGACAAAATAGGACAGGGAAACCCTACCCCAATATAGGGGTGTTTTGGTTCTCAATTATCTGTTATGTGCTTTTTAGAGTGAAACTCTGCAGGGAACGTACAGAACAGTTTGCAAGTTTAAGTGTCAGGCCCGAGGGCATCAGTATCAGTGTTTTGAGGATCAGTTGTCTGTGGATATCAGATTCAGGACTAGGGGCATTAATTCAGAATCAGTAATCAGTATTTGAGGGACAGTACATCCAGTTGTTGGTTGCATATTTTAAATACCTGACCGTGTGTTGTGTGTTTATTTATTTTACGCCGTCATGCTGTCCGATTGTCTGTTTATTTATACGCTTTATTTATCCTTTTACTAGGTAGTTGAGCACCATTGCTTCTAACCCAGTAGATATTCCCCAAGCACTCTGGATCAGAGGTCGTCGACTCCATCGATCTGAGGATCTGGTAGACGGACAACCAGTGTACCGCTCCCTACCCCCGGTTAACAAACGGAGAACAGTCAGGCAGAGGGCATTGGTTCACCAGTCAGTTCAGAGGGCTTTATCTACCCCACCCGAGTACAGTAGGAATCAGGATCTTGCTTCTCCTACAGAAAGGGAACCTATACCAGCAACCCAATCAGAACAGAACAGCATGGCTAGTTTAGAAGAGATGGTGCGCCACCTTCAAGAAAGCATGAAAGCAATGCAACAGATGTCATTCCGTCAGCGGATTTCGCCAGCAACAGCCACAGTGAGGGAACAAAGTGAGACAATTACTGTTAGAGCAAAGAAACCAGAGCATCTGCTTCACACCAAGACCCTCCCCCACCAGGAGTTCCTAATCCTGGGGAGGCCACTAATGTTCAGAATGACACAGAACCTCCCACAGGACTACCACCACCCCCAGTTTTACCACAAATCCTCCCCCAGCAATCAAAAACACCCACCAACCTTCCGGACTCTCCCTTTGAGTTCGAGACAGATCCCACAGCACTAAAATTGGACAAGCTCGAGAGGCTATTCAAGAGATCCCAGGGAAGTAAGGCTATCCCTAACATTGAAGATGGATACACAGACACGGCTGTGACGCTGCCTGAAAGATTCAAAATGCCTCATATCGACCGGTTCGATGGGTCTGAGAACCCCATGGTGCACCTAAGGCTGTTTTCGGACGTTCTAAGACCAATGGGCCTCACCAGAATACAGAAGCTCTCTTTGTTTGGCCGGACCTTGTCAGGAGTGGCGTCTAGTTGGTATGCAAAATTGGAAGATGATGTTAAGAGAAACTGTGATGAGTTGGCTGAGGCCTTTGTTTCGCAGTACTCATACAACACACAGATCGAGATTACCACCCGTGATCTCGAGACAACCAGGCAAGAACCTAAAGAAAGCTTTTCAGAGTTTGTAACCAGATGGCGGGCTAAGGCCTCGATGATGACCTTAAGACCCACCGACAAGGATCAGATTCGGATGATTGTACGCAATCTCTAACCCAGATTGATGCTGAAAATGATTTTGATCTCCTTTCCTACTTTTGCGGATTTACATGAGATGGGAATGCAGATTGAGGACGCTTTGAAACAAGGTTTGTTTGACCATGACCGGGATCAACCCAGAAGGACTTTCAACCGTAACACCAACGCAGGCCCGAGTGGCTCTGCAGCTACAAGAGCCTCCGAAGTGAGCATGGTCACCACCAACCCTCCCCCAAGAGCCATGGCAGCTACACCATTCTCCGGCGCGTCCGGAAGCAGACCACAAACAACTAAATACCCACCCAAAAATACCAGAACCTTCGCTCCACTATATATGCCCCTGTCCAAAGCTCTGGGGGTATTAATCAAGAAAGGGCATCTAAAGCCCCTGGAGCCGCGGCCATTGCCAGAACAACTTCCCTCATCCCATAACCCAACCAAGTACTGTGCATTTCACCAACAGCACGGTCATGACACCGATATGTGTTTCTGATTACGCCATGAGATTCAAGATCTCATTGACAACGGGGTGATTTTACCTCCGGAGAAACCCAATGTTACCACAAACCCCCTTCCCACACATAACCAAAATCCACCAAAAAGACTCAATTTCATCCATACTGGGGACGTGTCTTACGACCCTAGTGTCTATATCACTCCTTCCCACCTGCCTAAGCCGGAGGTGTTCTTCCCTCAGTGCACCGACTTGTGCATGATGGACACCTTCACAGCCCAATCCAAACCCATGGTGGTGACTATCGAGGATACACGAGTTGAAATTTTAGAGGGAGAAAGGATTATTGAACCAGAATCTGTGGAATCTGGGAGTTGTGTTGAATTATGTGTAATTCACGGGGACAGTCTGGGACAGAGAGTAGATGATGTAACAGCTATGGAGGAGGACTTCGCCAACCTCCAGTTTTACAGTGATCAAGATCCGGGAGACACGCCGATCAACTGGTTTGATTACGAAGAATCAGCTGAGGCTATTGGGTGGTTGGACGATCAACCTGATGTGATAGAAGAATTTCAGTCAGAACAGGGCTCAGCAGAACTGAGAACATCGGTGACGGCCGGAAGGGTCGAGGAACGGAGCGCATCGCTGGGGGGCGCCGGTGCCGAGAATTTCGCCCGAGATTGGAACATTTTGAGTACGGAGATTATTGAACAGTCAGTTATGTCGAAACAATCAAGTTTTGCAGATTCTGAGAGAATTAGGAAGGCAAAGGCCCATATGGGAGTTGCAACTGCTGCGTGCACAGAAACTGAGGGTGCTGCGAGCACAAGAATGGAAAATACCATGAGTACGAGGACAGTCCTGTCAGAGCCGGACGGATGCTTGTCAGTCACTGATGGGATGTGGTGGGAAGATGAAGATTTGTGTCTTGCCCACACAGACGAGGACTGGGGAAACAACCAACCCGACGATACCTGGTACCTGGGAGAGGTCGACCACATGACGCGAAGTGGACGGTACTTCAAGCCTCCGCATCTGGATCAACCAGAAACGTCAGGGAAAGACAGGGAGGCAGAGAAGCAGAAAGAAAAGCAGCTCGAGGATGAGGCCGTGTTGAGACAGTTGAAAAAGATACAAGCAGACATCTTCATCTGGGGACTGCTTATGGCTTCTCGAGTGCATAGGCAGGCTGTTTTGTCGGCCATGGATAAGGCCAAGCTGTCAATAGAAACCACGCCAGAGCAGCTGGTAGGGTTAGTCTTCCCGGGAGGAGCTACCCCGATGCTGACGTTTGCTGACAAGGAATTACCGCCTGAAGGCACAAATCACAACAAGCCGCTCTACATTTCTGTGGAGTGTAGGAGCAAGTGGATACCAGTGGTGCTCGTCGATACTGGTTCCGCTATCAATGTTTGTCCGGCAAGGACAGCTTATGCAATCAGTTTGAAAGTCGCCGATTTTGTACCGACAGCCCAGGTGATCCGGGCGTACGACAATACGAGCCGAGAAGTGATGGGAACCGTTAAAGTTCAGACAAAGGTTGGGCCGGGACAGCATGAGACAGATTTCCACGTTTTGGAGGTGCCGGCAACTTTCAATTTGTTGTTGGGACGGCCGTGGCTGCATCAGGCGAAGGCAGTGTCGTCCACTCTGCATCAAGTGGTGAAATACCCCTACGGGAAGGGAGTAGCCATTGTTTTTGGGAATTCATCGATCCACCCACCGCCGGAAGTGTCCACGCCTGTGTTGGAAATCGAGCATGGCATGGAGGACGTATTCATATCGGGATTTACCTTGGCTGAAGCTCAGGTTGTACAAAGCATTATGGCTGCTAACGACGGGATATGCGTCAGTGCTCAAGCAGTGTATCTCATGAACAAGCTCCAACACATCCCCGGGATGGGATTGGGAAGGAGTGGACGGAAAGGCGTTGCAGCGTTGGCCGAAGTGCCGCATAACCCTCATGCCTTTGGTTTAGGTTATCTGCCCACCAAAGAGGATTGGATCAGGAAAGGAAAGGAAATGGCTGGAAGAGCCAAAGCAAAGAAAATGGGAAAACCGTTTGAATTAATGCACCGGCCCATCCGGGGTACCCTAAACGGACGCTTCGTCCGGGAGGGGGAGGACTTCCCATTTTGTGGCTTCCCAGAGCCATGGTGGAACGCAGAAGAGAAGCGCGTGCCAAGATTCGAAATTTTCTTTGACTTGCAGTTATCTGGGGATGATGTTGCTGAGGAGCAGACAGACCCATCAGTTGAGGCTGAACAGAGCATGGAAATAGAGTCTGAGGACACTGCATTGGATATGGGGGTAGCACTGGCTTGTCTACTTTCAGATCCTTTGATCGACCAGTTGTGCTTGGGGGATAACTCCTCGGTATCCGTGATCGGAGATGAAACAGCTGCGGGCCTACCAACAAACATTTTGGATGCATCCATCGCACCTTCTCTCGTTTGGCAATACGAAGAAGGATTTTTATCGAGCAGCACCGGGTCAGGTAGTGAGCCAGAATCTGATTCCACCGAGTCTTGTGAGTCGGAATCAGGTTCCAGCTCAACTGAGTCTGAGTCCCAGATTCTGGGTGATAACCGGATGCCACCCGATCTGTGTCGTTTTTTTTTCTTTCTCTTTCGAGTCTGTTGTAACAGAGGAATCGGATGATTTGGAAGCATCTAATGAGAATGAGGTGAATGCGGTTTCGGAGTACTTTTCTGTGCCTTTGATTTATTGCTTAAATCAGGATTTTCAAAATTTTGATGAAAACGACGAGGAAGAAATTCCTCCGGTTTTGCAACGATTAATTGATCAAGAGCAGGAGAGGTTTGTTAAACCCTTAATGGATGAAATCATTACTGTGAATGTTGGTACTGAGAAGGACCCGCGGCTGGTCCAGATCGGGTCCACGTTGTCTTCGGAGGAACGCGAGTGCTTAGTCGCTTTATTAAAAGATTTCAAAGATGTTTTCGCGTGGTCCTACGAAGACATGCCTGGAATCGATCCTGAGATTGTACAGCATCGGATCCCTCTCAACCCCGAGGCCCGTCCTATCAAACAGAAACTCAGAAGGATCCGCCCGGACTGGGCCCTCAAGATTAAGGAAGAGGTCACCAAGCAAATAGACGCAGGCTTCCTGCTGGTATCCGAATACCCGACTTGGTTGGCCAACATTGTTCCAGTGCCGAAGAAAGATGGCAAGATCAGAGTATGTGTGGACTTCAGGGATTTGAACAGAGCCAGTCCGAAGGACGACTTCCCCCTACCGCACATTGATGAGCTGGTGGATTTCACAGCGGGGCATGCTTTGCTTTCGTTTATGGATGGCTTCTCAGGCTACAATCAGATAGTGATGGCACCCGAAGATCGGGAGAAGACAGCTTTCACCACCCCGTGGGGGACATACTGCTACAGAGTAATGCCGTTTGGGTTAAAGAATGCTGGAGCTACTTATCAACGGGCTGCGACCACAATACTGCATGATATGATCCACAAAGAGGTGGAGGTGTATGTGGACGACATGATTGTCAAATCCAAAGAAAGAGAGGGCCACTACACCGCCTTGCACAAGTTTTTCCAAAGGATTAGAGAATTTCGGTTGCGGCTAAATCCTCAAAAATGTACGTTTGGTGTTACAGCGGGAAAAATGCTGGGGTTTCTGATTACACAAAGGGGCATCGAAGTCGACCCTTCCAAAATCAAGGCCATCTTAGAAATGCCACCACCAAGGACTGAAAAGGAGGTGCGAGGCTTTCTGGGTAAAGTGCAATTCATAAGACGGTTTATCTCAAAGTTAACCTTGACTTGTGAACCACTTTTTGGTCTCTTGAAGAAAGGAACGAAGTTCCAGTGGGACGGCCGATGCCAAGCTGCTTTCGAACAAATCAAAGAATATTTACAGAACCCGCCCGTGTTGTCACCACCAGAACCAGGAAAGCCGTTGATATTGTATCTTTCAGTAACTGAGACTACAATGGGCTGTATGCTCGCACAAGAATCAGAAGAGAAAGTGGAAAGAGCCATCTACTATCTGAGTAAGAAGATGCTGGAGTACGAGACTCGTTACACACCGCTGGAAAAGGCTTGTTTAGCCTTAGTATGGGCTACCAGGAAGCTGCGGCACTACCTGTTAGCTCACTCTGTAATGTTGGTTTCGCGACTTGATCCCATCAAATATCTTTTCGAGAAACCAGCACTTACGGGTAGGCTAGCTCGTTGGTTGCTGTTGCTCTCTGAATTTGATCTGAAGTATGTGACGCGCAAGTCAGTAAAGGGAAGGGCAGTAGCAGAGTTCCTTGCCGACCACCCGGTTGAGGGGGATAAAGCGGTTGAGTATCTATTCCCAGATGAGGCTATTTTGCATATCGATGAAGAATATTGGACAATGTACTTCGACGGAGCATCAAACCAGTATGGGTATGGGATAGGAGTGTTGCTGATAGCACCTGACAAATCCCGTATCCCCCTAGCCTTCAAACTCTGATTCAAGGTCTCGAACAATGAGGCAGAATATGAAGCATGCATTGCTGGTCTAGAAGCAGCCCTCGAACTAGGGGCAAGGCGGATGAACGTCATCGGGGACTCGAACCTCGTTGTATCTCAAGCAAAAGGAGATTGGAAAGTCAAAGAAGAGAAAATGATGATGTATCACCAGACCTTGGATTTGTTAATTCCTCGGTTTGAAAAGTTAAACTTTGCTCATCTTCCAAGAGAGAACAACAGGTTCGCAGACTCTTTAGCAACTCTATCTTCCATGATAGACATCCCGTTTGGAGTCCGGATGCGTCCAGTCATCATTGACCACAAGTTTGCGCCAGCCTATGAGTCGATCGCCGCTATAGATGAAGTGCAGGACAACAACCCTTGGTATTATGATATTTGGAATTTCTTGGAGAATGAAGCATATCCACTAGGGGCAAATGCCAAAGACAAAAGGGCAATCAGAAGAATGGCCATCCAGTTCATCATCTGCGGGGGTAAACTGTATAAGAGGGGTCATCTGGGAATGCACAAGCTGTGTGTAGAAGCGGAAGAGTCGAAGCGCTTGATGGAAGCCATCCATGGAGGAGAATGTGGAGCACACATGAATGGGGTAATGTTGGCTTGGAAGATTCTCCGGCAGGGTTACTATTGGTCCACTATGGAGGAAGACTGTATTAGTTTTGTTCGGCGATGCCACAAATGTCAGATCCATGCAAACCGCATGAATATCCCGCCGTCAAAGCTGTATAACATGACTTCACCGTGGCCGTTTTCAGTATGGGGAATTGATGTAATTGGGGCCGTTACTCCGAAGAGTTCGAATGGACATGAGTTCATCTTGGTTGCAATAGACTACTTCACCAAGTGGGTTGAGGCCCAGTCCTATGCAGTGTTGAAGGCTTCGCATGTCGCGAAATTTATCAGGAACAACATTATCTGTCGTTACGGGGTCCCGAACGAGATAATTTCAGACAATGGTTCCCACTTCAAGAAGGAAGTGATTGACTTGTTGGAGAAGTACAACGTGGCTTTCCATAAGTCATCCACATATCGGCCACAAACTAACGGAGCAGTTGAGGCCGCCAACAAGAATATCAAACATATTTTGCAGAAGATGGTGGAAACCTATCGGGATTGGCCAGACAAGCTACCGTTTGCTCTGTGGGGTTATCGGACTTCGATTAGAACTTCAACAGGAGCGACTCCGTATTCATTAGTCTATGGGATGGAGGCCGTTCTACCAATCGAGATTGAGGTCCCGTCATTGCGAGTACTGGCTGAGTGTCAGATAGCTGAAGCAGATTGGCAGCAGAGCAGGTTTGAAGAACTTATGCTCTTTGATGAAAGAAGACTGAAAGCACTGTACCATGTTCAAGGTTATCAGCGTAGAATCGCCCGGGCTTTCAACAAGAAGGTTAAGTCCAGGAATTTGAAAGAAGGAGATTTGGTACTCAAGGATAACCGAGCACCCATCCATGACCCAAGGGGCAAGTTCAGACCCAATTGGACTGGTCCCTACATTATTAAAGCTATTTGGTCGGGTGGAGCTGTGGTTTTGATGGACCTAGATGGCCTAGAGTTCTCCCAACCGATCAACATGGACAAGTTGAAGAAATACTATCATTGAGAGGCTCGCTAGGCCGAAAACCCGAAAGGGCGACCTAGGCAAAATCCAGAGCACAAAAAATTAGAAAATATAAAAACTGAGCTCGCAAGGTTGAAAACCCGCAAAGGGCGGCCTTGGCAAAAGTTAGAGCGCAAAAGGAGAGCAAAAATACTCGAGTGAACCCAAGCCTGAACTACATAAGGCTTGATTCCCATCTTTGGGATACGTAGGCAGCTTCATCCTGAAGTTCAGCCATAAACATTTTCCCCGATCAACTTTGTCCATTTGATCATCTTGGTCATCTTTGTCCATCAGCATTTATCGTAATCTCCGGTGCAATGCTATTCAAACTAGGGGCAACGTTCCGTTGCCAGGAGGCGCTGCGGTACTCCTCAGACTAGGGGCAACTTTCCAGTTGTTGGGATCCGGTATTGTGCATCTCAGTGACAGATTTCAGGCGTGTCCAGTTCTGATCCATATCGAAAATAGTTTTGAAAAGTTTTGATAAAAGTTGACTTTGTTCAAAGTAATCTTTTTACAACTAAGACCATTTTTGGACCAAAGCGGAAAATTTTCAGTACCACAACCTTCAATTTCATTGATTTCAAAATAGAGTTCTCCTACTCTTGCATACAAATTGAAGTTGCTTTTTATTACATTCATAAAGAAAACTTGAAAGTACTAATAAAGTAATAAATCCGGGGCATAGTCGAGTCAGGTGTTCCTGCGCCCCCTCCAGAGCTAGTTGAAGCCTCTGACGCCAAACTGGGTCCAACTTGTGCCTCTTCATTGAGCCAGTCCCAGCACTCATCAGATAAAGTACAAGTGAAAGCCGGAGCGGGGGCCAGGAGCTCCCTTGTCCTCCATGCGATAGCCTGTCGAGTGAGCTGTGTGCCTCGGGCTGGAAATGTAGCAGGATACTCTGTCCCCTCTGGCGGGCAGGTCTGATTATGACCAAACTGACGTCGGAATCGGAACGGGAAATAGAACACGCAGTGAGTCAGGCCGATCAGCTGAATTCCGGGCTGGCGAATCATGCTGTAGCCCATCGCCGGTAGATTGAGCCAAGAGCATCGCCAAGCAATGCGGTCCGCGGACAAGTTGCACATCCAAGCAAACCACCATTCCTCATCAAGAGCGTTGACTAGACGATACCGGAAGAAGTAGCCACGAGCTGAATATGCCGGACAAGAGTCCACGACCTGTAATTTGTCCATCAACCATACCTGGGAAGGGATGAAAAATGAGAGAATAAAGAATAGAGAGATGTACGATGAGAGAAAAGTGAGAAAAAGGGTTTTTGAGAGAAAAACCGAGCTTGAAAGCCGAGTGATGTGAGCAATATACATGTGAGATTGGGAGGGAAACATTACCTATAGCAGTAGTGGACTCCCTGCCAACCTGGTCGTCTCACGGAGATGGAAAGCATCCAAGCCCATCAATGTTTCAGCCAGAGCCATGGCAATACAGCTCTTGCCTTCCTTCAGGCCGTGGGCAACCTCAATCAACCGGACGCTGGACCCTCCTGAGCCCGAGACAAACAGAAAATGAGATAGCATGCACAAATAAAGGGCGTGCCGCCGAAAACCTTGCCACTGCTGGTCGTTGCGATCGCCAGCATCAGAGAAACGATGAATCAAGCTCGGAATATCCAGCATTCCGTCGCAAATCAAAGACCGAGCATCACGCAGTGTGAGTCCACACATTCGTCCTAAGGATTGGGCGTGGCCAAAGTTATGTTGGGGCAGGATTTCCTCGGTGCGCTCAGATTCCATCAAAACTTGGAAATCTTCAAAAGTAGGACATACCTCCTGCCCGGCAAAGCTGAAGACGTGTGTCACTGGGTTCCAAAACCGCGCCGCGGCATGAAGAAACGGGAGTTGCAATGAGGTGCGACCCAGAGTGAATAGTGCATTTATGCCGAAGCTCCGGAAAGTCAACTTTTCCGAGCCATCCAAGCTGTTAATCCAAGTCGCGAGATTTTGGACAAGAATTACTTCCATTTGGGGCAAATCAGTGTTGAAATGAAGAAAACCACGAAGCTGAGATCTTTTGTAGAAGATAAGGTTGAGTGGGGGACACATGTCAGCATTCTGCTGGTGCTGAAGGTTTATATCCGACCGGCACTTTTTACTGCCGACCGGCCATGGTTTTGTGCCGACCGGCTATAGATTGTGCCGATGATCAATCCTCATGGCCGGTGGACTTTCCACCCGGCCGGTGGTGCTCCCTCTTGCCCTCTGAGAGGTTTATGCTAAGAATTTGGGGAACCCCACCCCTTTCAGTGCCCTTCAATGATCAATTCTCGAAAGGGCACGCCCGTTTGTTTATCGAGTTGTTGTATATTTGCTTATCGAGTTGTATGTCACTCTCTTTAAGTCTTCGTACCATTCATCAAGTTATGCTTGTGTTTGAATAGCTTGTCAAGTCTTTGTTTTGCTTATCGAGTTGTAATTGGTTTACTACCTGATTATTACGATGCGATGCTTCGTTTTCAAAACACAGTTTCGATTTCATTCACACTGTGTGGTGTGATACATTGCGATGCGATGCACATAGAACACAAATGCAACACCTTTTGGGCAAATAGCTGTTTCATTTCAATCATTTGTTTTGTAAAAACTTGCAATTTCAAAAAATAAAACCTGCCTGAGGCAGTGCAATGTGCTTAAACTACTAGTGAAAAGGAATGTAAAGTAGAAAATAGCAGGGTAACAGAACACCGGATTGGATACCGGAGACCTCCCCTTGCAATCAGAGTACCTTTCGCGCCCTTGTTCAGGTGACTGTATGGTGTGACACCTCCATCACTCAAGACAGTACCGAAAAGTGCACCTTCAGATCATAAGCTGATTTTCAAATCGATTTCAAGTCATGACTTTCGTGAGCGATGCTCGAAACATGTGAAGGATGTCCCTTCCTGTATCCTTTTATATCTTGTGAATTCCATAATTCATTTCAATTATACTGTGTTGCAGTACGCTGCATTTCAACGTCATGTTTTGCCATGTTCAATTTCAAGTTTCTCTATACACATTGCATTGTATGCGTGCTTTGCTTTACTTACATGTGTTCAATCTCAATTCCCTTTCTACACACATTGCATTGTATGCGTGCTTTGCTTTACTTACATGTGTTCAATCTCAATTTCCTTTCTATACTCATTGCATTGTATGCGTGCTTTGCCTTACTTACACGAGTTCAAGTTCTTTTCTATATACACATTGCCATGTATGCGTGCATGACTTTACTTACATGTGTTCAATTTCAATTTTCTATATATACTCATTGCATTGTATGCGTGCTTTGCTTTACTTACATGAGTTCAAGTCCCTTTATATACTCATTGCATTGTATGCGTGCTTTGCTTTACTTACATGAGTTCAAGTTCTTTTCTATATACACATTGCCATGTATGCGTGCATGACTTTACTTACATGTGTTCAATTTCAATTTTCTATATATACTCATTGCATTGTATGCGTGCTTTGCTTTACTTACATGAGTTCAAGTCCCTTTATATACTCATTGCATTGTATGCGTGCTTTGCTTTACTTACATGAGTTCAAGTTCTTTTCTATATACACATTGCCATGTATGCGTGCATGACTTTACTTACATGTGTTCAATTTCAATTTTCTATATATACTCATTGCATTGTATGCGTCCTTTGCTGTACTTACATGAGTTCAAGTCCCTTTATATACTCATTGCATTGTATGCGTGCTTTGCTTTACTTACATGAGTTCAAGTTCTTTTCTATATACACATTGCCATGTATGCGTGCATGACTTTACTTACATGTGTTCAATTTCAATTTTCTATATATACTCATTGCATTGTATGCGTGCTTTGCTTTACTTACATGAGTTCAAGTCCCTTTATATACTCATTGCATTGTATGCGTGCTTTGCTTTACTTACATGAGTTCAAGTTCTTTTCTATATACACATTGCCATGTATGCGTGCATGACTTTACTTACATGTGTTCAATTTCAATTTTCTATATATACTCATTGCATTGTATGCGTGCTTTGCTTTACTTACATGAGTTCAAGTTCCTTTATATATACACATTGCCATGTATGCGTGCATGACTTTACTTACATGTGTTCAATTTCAATTTCCTATATACACACATTGCATTGTATGCGTGCTTTGCTTTACTTACATGTGTTCAATCTCAATTTCCTATATACACACATTGCATTGTATGCGTGCTTTGCTTTACTTACATGTGTTCAATCTCAATTTCCTTTCTATACACATTGCCATGTATGCGTGCATGCCTTTACTTACATGTGTTCAATTTCAAATTTCTACTATACACATTGCCATGTATGCGTGCATGACTTTACTTACATGTGTTGAATTTCAATTTCCTTTCTATACACATTGCCATGTATGCGTGCATGCCTTTACTTACATGTGTTCAATTTCAAGTTTCTATATATACACATTGCCATGCATGCGTGCACTGCTTTACTCACATGTGTTCAATTACAACGGCCTACACACATTGCTTGCGTGACTGCATGCTTTACTTGCGTATGTCCGTATTTTCAAATGCATTGTCATGAATATCGTTAACAATATTGTATCTGTTAAAGTTGTTTTTCTTTGCAGGCACGATATTGTATGTATGGTTCATTTGAAGCTGGCACGACCAGACGAACCAGACAGGTATTATACTCTCCACGTGAAACGTGGTGAGAATCGCTCGATCCTCCTACATTCCTCCTGCATTGTAGTTGAACTTGCGTTTTCTAGCTTAAAACTATTGCATGCGTGTTTCGTTACAGCATTCTTTACATGATCATAAGTTATGCTCGGCTTCTTGCATTTTCAGTTGCATTTTGCCCCTGCCTTCGGGCGCATATCTTGCTTGTCTCGCATGTTTGTCTGAGTCTTCGGCCTTGTCAAAAATGGGTCGTCTCTGGGCTTTGACATTCACTCCCGTCATTCTTATGACTTTCGAGTTCTGTCAAAGAGGGGCAACTGTAGACACCCCATTTTTGACCGTCCTCAAGACTTGGACGTCACCGTAGGAACACTCGGTGATTATCCATGTTTGTGTTCGTTTGGAGTTCCCGGAGTTCTCAGCTGCGCGCGCCGTGCCTCAGGACCTCCGAACTCGACCGTTTGTGTTTGGTTTTGCACCAAATACTTGTGTTTTGCCTTGGAAGGGCAGGGAATGCCTTGTGAGGCATCCCCACACACCACCGGCTGGGGCTAGAGGCCACCGGCTGGCTTTTTTGTTTATCGGCACTTTATTGTGCCGCCCGGCACTATTTTGTGCCGACCGGCACTTTATTTTGCCAAGTTGCATTCTTTGCCGGCCGAGCACTGTGTGGCTGCTTTTTGAGATATTTTTACTTGTTCTTGAACCTTCATTAAGGTCTTTTCTTGGTTTGAGCAAAGGTCCATCCTATTAGGCCTTGTATGGGTTTTCAGTGGTGAGGGAGGTATTTTCGAGTCTCAAATAAGGGAGAGACACCCCTCTCCCTTTAGTCCTTTGCATGCCTTTGTTTTAGGATCATAGCATAACATGTATGCATGCTTGTTTTAGCTTTCATTTCAGAGTCTTTGTGGGTGTTTTAGGTCATGTTTGATCTCTGTTTTTAGTTGATTTCGTGTCCTCTTGCATGCCTCACATGTTTGCCTTAAAATGCTCTTTAATGCTTAGAAGTGTGTCATGCCTTTGAGCCATGTTTCTTTGCATGTTCTAGCTTGATCTCATGAAAGTATTAGCATCTATTTGTCATGAAGAAGGGCTGTGAGCCACTGTTCTTGGCACTTTTGGCATGTTTTATGTGTTTGTTTTGCCCTTTAGGCTTGTAAGCCTTGCATGTTTTGGCTCCTAGCATGTTTAGTTTGTTTTGATCCTATGATTTGGCATCATCTAGGGTCATTTTTCAGTCCATTAGTCATGTCTATATGTTGGTATATGTGGCTTAGTTCATGCTTTAAAGGTATGCTCTTGTATGTTTTAAGGTAGGCCTAGTGCATGCTTACATATTTGATGCATTTTTGGGGCTGCCATACATGGAATTTGGGTGTACTTTGCATGCTTAAAATCTGTTTTTGGTTGATTAACATGTTCCATGAGTGGTCATGTTGGTGGTGATGGGAAGCCTCTTGTTCATGCCTTGGTTTTGGGCCATTATGTTTGCATGTTTGCATACCATTTTGTCCATGATTACATGCCTTATTGCCACTGTTTTAGAGGAGTTTGAGGACTGCCCTCTATGGCTTAAGTCCATTATTGCATGCTCATTGCATGGTTGTTGCTTGTTTGGTCAATGAAGCTTTGAATATATGCTAGTTCCATGCTTAATTGGTCCATGTTGCATGCCACTTGTATCTTACATACTTTAGCTCTTTGCATGCTTAATATGATAGGTTGCATTGCATTTGAGCCTTGTTGCATACTTGCATTCCATAGCTTGGTTTGGGGTTGTCAAACCAAGCATGAAGATTGAGAGGAGTTCACACTTTAAGTGGTGAAACTTGTCTCAATCCTCATGTCACTAAGGCCCTTGATTTCCACATGATAGGGACTTAGTCTTCATTTGTTGTGTTGCATGCATTTCGCATTAAAATAGCAATCTTGGTTCCTTAGGCTATCATGCATCAAATGCATAATTGATAGCCCTAGAACCAAGAGCCATGCCTCCTTGAGTCCCTAAATATGATGAGAGGTGTTGGACATGCTGACATATGCCCAAAAACCATGCCTTGCATTGCTGTCTGCTGCTGCTGTCAAAATCTGTCCTCTGCAGGAATTTTCTGCCGGTCGGCAGTAAATAGTGCCGACCGGCACTATTTTTGTGCCAATAAGCATCAAGTGCAGCCGGTGTCCACATGCCTCAGCCGATGCTCACTCTATCCAGCCGGTGGGGTATTTCAGACTATTTGGAAGGTGTTCCAGAATGTTGAGAATTTTTGGAGAGGCAGAGCAGTAAAAACAGAGGCAGCAGTGTTAGGGCACGGGCTTTTCTGGGCAAGACGGATCGAGCACGCATCATTCGCGCATCCCAAGGCAGGGCTGAGGCCCCATTGCACTTATTTATTTATTTGCTTTGATTTTAGTAATTAGAATTTTGTAATAATTAATTTATTCGTTTATTTCTTTCGGGCCTGTATTATTTATTTATTCGGTCCCTCCGAGTGAGGGCAAAAATGTAATAAGTGTGGGTGAGTGTGATGTATGTCTTCCAACCCCCATTTCTTTCTAACCCTTTTATTTACCTGCTTACAATGGTAGATTAGGGCATTTTACTTTTAGCATACCTTATGCAATGCATGCGTGCATTCATGCATTTGTTTACACGCATTGGGCTCGGCACATCACGCAAACTGCATAGTACTTTCAATTTCCAAATTGAAGACATGCTATGTGATAGCATTCCATATGCCATGCTTAGGGTTAGCCGAGCCTACGCTAGCTTGCATTTATGCCTGTGTTGCATTAGCCACTTAACATAAACTAGGTCATGCATGTTTTGCTAACTAGTTTCTTGTTTTGGCACGGAGTACGATGTAAGTTTTATGGCTTTAGCATATCGCATGCGTGTGTATGTTAATATGACAATAGGATTGCCATGCGGCTAAATGCTTATATGTGATAAACTGTTTGAATGCCTGTGGATGGAGGTTGGGTTACCTGAGTTGGGAGTACTCATTGAGATCCGAATTTTAGCCTACTTGCGAGTAGCACAAAAACCAACACGTTTTTCGAGGCAAAGCGGATATGCAATGCTTATTTCCAAATTAGGCGATCTAGTCTATACTTATTTGCTGTGCGCATAACATAGTAACTCTAGGCTAATAACTGGAATAAGAACACATAACGTTTTCAAAATTGGATATCACGGTTAGTAGAGGCCGGTCTTCGGACCGGGCGAAAGGGGGTGCTCATAGCTGACCTTCCCCGATCGTACCCAAGCTCCCGAACCAAGTGTACTTTGGTGATGACGGACACGTGGCCTTGACACCGAAGTCGGGGTTTCCTAAATTCCCTTTAAAAAATATTTAGGTGGCGACTCAGAATCCGCAAAGCGATCCATGTTTGGCACTACTTTTCAAAAATCGCTTTTCTTCAAAAAGCGATTTGCAGTGGACTCTTTGGTTCAAGATTCAGAACCGTGACATTTGAGTCCTTCAACTGTAGTGACCCGATATCGAACCGGAACCGGGAGGGACTCGCACTCCTTCCCCGGGATCGCGTTCGGGGACGTCTACAAGTGGCGGTGAACCGCTCTACTCTGACGGGGATCTCCCCTTGTACTGTTCGAGCACTTTACCTTTAACTCAAAATACGAAGGCTCTGGAATGCTGACAAGGGCTCTATGCGTAGAACACTTCGGACGCTGCCTTTCTTTCTGATCATATTCACAACTTTCCCTATTCTCCAACGCGGTGACAGACTAGGTTGGTTCAGTATCCAGAATTGAGGTGCATACACGCTATCTCAACCTATGGGGCTGCCATACAGATTTCAAGCCGAGGACACGCCTCTGGGTATTTAAACCAGACTTTAGTCTCGGAAATCCCGAACCTTTGCGTTCTAGGCATCAGCCATTCGAACTCTAGTTTCCACCGTCGCAGTTGGTCTCCTAGGAACTCATTGCGAACACAGCCAAGATGATCCTGGCAAGGAACTGGTACTCAGGGAGAGCACTTTTGATCGCCATTCTGGCTTGAAGTAGACTTGATCTTGAGCTTGAGGTAGAGGTACACTCATACTTCGGAGCATTGGCAAGACCTGAAGAGGTACACACGGAACACAATCTCGGAGTTTACTGAAGTCGGAACAAACTCAGATGCCCGACATTTTCATCTTTTGCTTTGCTTTGCAGTCCGGAACCATTATAGCTTCAAATAGGTCCTGGTTCTACAGTTTTCACATGACCTGGGTTGAACCCTGCGGTTTTATGAAAGAACAAATTCTGTTTTGCACAAATGTGGAGAACGGCACGGCACTCGGAGCACAAAACGATTTTTTTGAAATTGAGAGTGAGCATAAGTTCTCAACTGGGTATTGAGTCTACAACTGGACACAGCGCAACAGACTCAAAAGAAAACAAAAGGTAAACAACCTCGAAACGACTCAACACAAGAATCAAGATAAAAAAACAAAAGACACGACACACAGACGTGCACAGGGAGCCTGTTTCACCGGGTAGTGTTTCCCACCCTTTCTCATTTGTGATTCTCACATCACTCGGCCCTCAAGCTCTATTTTTCTGAAAAAGCCCTTTTCTCACTTTTTCTCTCAACGCACATCTCTCTATTCTTCAATCTCTCATTTTTCCATCCCTCCCCTGGGTAGTTGATGGATAAACAGCAGGTTGTGGGTTCGTGCCCCTAGCATTCTGCTAGATTCTCTTCTTCTGCGCACAGTAGTGAGTTTCTCCCATAGAGAGGTTGCGCTACAACTGGGTGTGTAGCAAATCTGCAGCTGACATCAGTCGATGATGCTCTGCCGGGGGAGTTTGGACGTGATAAGATTTGTCCAGATGATGAGAGTGGAATATCTTGCCCCATTCCAGTTCGTGCTTCGCACTTGGCTTGATACCTCGTTGCGCGGAGGGTGTGAGAGCTTTCTGCCCTTTGTTGTTAACTTCAGTTGTGCCCTCTTCTGGAAGGTAGAGTGCCCTTCTTGGCAAGTATTGCGGCAATGGGGAAAGACAGGAAGCCTAACTCAACTGTGCCCCTAGTTCATCATTTTGACCATTTTTTTGTTTTGGTTTTCTACTAAAATAGTTTTGACCAAAATGAGAGTTAGATCAACATGCTTGTTTAATTTTTGATTTGAAATCATGCAAGTCAGGCTGTGAGCACTGAAAATTTTCCTTTTTTGGGTCCAAGAAATGGTCCAGTTTTTAGAAAAAAGATGGAACAATTTTCGAGAAAATTAGTCAACCTCAGTAAAAATTCTCAAAAACTATTTTTGCAAACGACCACTTGCTCAACGAGCATAGAACCCACTCTCGAGATGCACAACCTCAGATTCGAAGGAAAAATTGCCCCTTGCTGGGGGGGAGCTGCATGGCAACGAAAAGTTGCCCCTTGTTTGAATAGCACCGCGGCGCATTGAATGGCAACGGAAAGTTGCCCCTTGTTTGAACGGCACCGCGGCGCATTATAGTCAGTCCTCAGGGCGACGAACACAACCAAATCCTCAGATACAGAGAAGACAAAGATGACCAGAACCATCGTATGGACACAATCGAATTTGAATTGTTTTACGGCTGGACTTCAGAATGAAGTTGCCTACGTATCCCAAAGATGGGAATCAAGCCTTACGTAGTTCGGGGTTAAGGTACACTCGGGTATTAACCTCTCCTTTTTAGGCTCTAATTTTTGCCAAGGCGCCTGTTGCAGGTTTTCGACCTTGTGAGCTATGTTTTTCTTTTCTTTTCAATTTTTGTATCTTTTCATTCTTTTTTCCTTTTCTTTTTTTTTTTTTGCATTTTTTTTCTTTTCTTTTGTATTTTTCTTTTTTTCTTTTTTCTTTTTTGCTTTTCTTCTTTTTTTCTTGCTCTAACTTTTGCCTGGGTCGCCCTTCTGGGTTTTCGACCCAGCGAGCCTCTCAAAGGGTAAAAGTGTAACAAGTCCATGCCAAATGGTTTTAAGATTGAAGCCCTCTGTATCCAGGAGAGTGGCTGTTGTATTGATTTGCAGAAGGATCCACCTTTTGGCTCTTCGAGGACATCGGATATTTTTTGTCCCTAGTTCGAGGGGTGCTTCTGTTCTAGCTTTGCAAGCTTCTTCTAATGAGGTCTGACCTTCTTGATCTGACTTTGGTGCCTCTTGTTCAAGGGCTGCTTCAAATCTAGCCACACAGGCCTCACATCGTAGTTGACCGTTGAACCTTCTGAATTCAAGCTCAAGGTTTGGAAGCGAAGGGGTTGAATCTTGAGGCTGAGAGCGATCCTAGGCTGCACAATCTCAACAGCGATTCCACACAGGTCTTCGCAGGACCGCGCAAAACACTTTTTGAAAGTTTTTAAGAAAGCGACAAATCGCTCGCGTTGAAGACAGTGTGGGACCAATCTGGATCAAGCCAGGGTCCTTCTCAGTACTCACGCTAACAAGCATGATTTCATTCATTAAGGGCTTAGCACGCCTCTCTTTCTCTTAATTGATCAAAGTTTTGCAAAACCCGAGGAATTCCTTCCTCTTTGTTTTCACCGCAGTGTTCAAAAAGTTTTGAAAAACTCAGGTCATTACAATGACTTTAGGGCATAGAAAAGTAGGCGAAAAGCACTGCCATTTCATTCAGAACTTCTGGCACAACTGGCACAAGGAAGAAGCGAGCACAAGAATGTGAAAATCACTGTTGTTTCATTCAAAATCTTTTGGCACAACTGGCTCCCTGGCAGAAACAGACTCAAAACGAAACGAAAAGACAAACACAAAACAAAATGGTGACGCCTGGGGTAACACCCTCCCGGAATCACCCGACTCCTATACAACAGGACTGACTCGATACAACAAGACAGACCCAAAACAAAAGAGACTGACTCAAAACAAAAGTACAGACTCAAAACAAAACAACAAAACTGGCCCAATACCCAAGTCAGAAAGCCCAAAAACTAGTATTTGCACATTGCTCAAAACAGTGCATGCCATTCCCACATCTGGAATAAATTGAGCGCCATCCGCAGCTAGTTCACACCCTGATCACATCACATTATCCCCCCACAAGTTCACTGATCAAGTGCAGATAGACTTTGCAGGGCTCGGTGCGTCAATAACCCCGTTGTCAAACAGATCTTGTACATCATGGCACAGACGAAAGCAACTGTCGGTGTCATGACCGGTTTGCTGATGGTAGGCACAGTATTTAGTCTGGTCATGCTTTGCAGGGATAGGATCAGGTAGGGGCCGTTGTTCCAACGGTTTCAAATGTCCTTTCCGGAGTAAGACCTCTAGAACTTTTGACAAAGGCATATGAAGTGGGGTGAAAACCCTCTTGACTCGAGGAGGGTATTTGGCCGTCTGTGAGTTACTTCCGGACGCACCGGTGAATGGGGTAGCCTTTTTTGATGTGGTGGTGGTAACCATGGCCACTTCAGAAGATTTTGCAGTTGCATCACTGCTTGTGCCTGTATTGTTGTTGCGGTTGAAGGTTCTCCTGGGTTGCTCCATATCCTGGTCCGAAAAAAGGCCCTGTTTCATTACGTCCTCGATTTGCATCCCCATCTCGTGTAAATCTGCGAAGGTGGGAAAGGGGATCAAAAGCATTTTCAGCATCAGCTTTGGGTGGAGATTGCGCACAATCATCCTGATCTGGTCCTTATCGGTGGGCCTCAAAGTCATCATTGATGCCTTCGCCCTCCACCGAGTCACAAAATCGGAGAAAGATTCCTTGGGCTCCTGCCTTGTCGATTCGAGATCACGAGTTGTAATCTCAATTTGGGTGTTGTACGAATACTGTGCGACAAAGGCCTCAGCCAATCCATCCCAATTCCTTTTGACCTCATCTTCCAGTTTCGCGTACCAATTGGAAGCTATCCCTGACAAGGTTCGGCCGAATAATGAAAGTTTTTGTGATCTGGTTAAGCCCATTGGTCGCAACACATCTGAGAATAGCCGAAGATGGACCATGGAGTCCTCAGATCCATTGAAGCGATCAATCTGCGGCATTTTGAATTGGTCGGGCAATGTCACGGCCACATCAGTATAGCCATCTCCGATGTCCGGAATGGCTTTCACTCCTTGGGATTTCTTAAAAAGCTTCTCCAGCTTACTCAGTTTCAGAGCGGTATGGTCTATTTCGAACTCAAAAGGGGAGACCGGGTGGTTGCCAGGTGTATCTGCTTTGGACAGTTGAGGCGGAAGTGGGGGTAGAGCTGGCCCCGTTGGAAGACCGGTGTCCTCTTGAATATTCTGGATGTTGGGCAGGGTGTTCTGAGTATTTGGGAGAGTATTCTGGAGATTTGGCAAGGTGTTCTGACCAGCAGGTGTCTGCTCGGGTAATGGGGGTCCTGGTGGAAGAGGAACCGTATGGGAAGCAGACGCCGCGTTCTGCTGTTGCAGCCTGGTGATCAGTTCAGCCTGTTGGGCCACGACTGTGGCCTGTTGCTTAGAAAATTCTGCCTGGCGGATGGCATCCTCCTGCATTAGTCTCATGCTCTCTTGCATTTGGCGCATCATTTCTTCCATGCCAGCCATATTCTGCATTGCTCCACCGACCGACCGTATCTATCCTCGCAGAGAAATCGAGACCTCACCGACAGTTCACCGGTGGGGTGGATAAGGGTCACTGATCTGGTAACTGCTGAACTGGTGATTTGTGCCTAACTGGCCTTTTTACCCTGCCTCTGGCAAAGGAACACTGATTGCCCTTGAACTGAATCTCTGACCTGACAAAGTCTATCAACACAAGTCCAATGAACCTCGGAGGATATCGGAGCCTTCTGAAGCTATGGTTCCCAGACTACCTAGCAAAAGAGAAAACAGACAACATCTCAGCCTGATTCCATCTGAACAGATACGAGCATAGTTGAATGAGTGTGCCCTTTACTGAATTTCGCCTAAATCTCTGCCTCAAATCTGATACCCTCGGGTAAAACTGATTCCCAAAACACTGAACTGATGCCCGCAGGCTTGATGCCCAAACTCATAAACTGATACATGCATTCCCTGTAGAGAGGCACTCTAACAAGCACATAACAGATAAGTGAGAGCCAAAACACCCCTATGTTAGGGTAGGGTTTCCCTGTCCTATTTTGTCAGGAACTAGGGTTTCACTACGCACGCAGCGGTTTCAAACAACCTATAAACGGGTAAGCAACTTGTCCTAGTTTGGAATGGTCACTATGGATCCGAATATGCACTAGGTCGAATGGTCAAAAAGGGTGCCCCGGTAAAACTGGGGTTTGTGTTCCCATGCTGTCAGAGCCTAGAGCCGATCAGCCTTACGGACATGACTTGACAAGACAAGCCTCCGGCAAATTGTTCGGAAATGGCATATGGCAAACACGGTGTCCTAGGCGCACCAATGCAAATGCAATGCAAAGAAACACACAAGTGTAGTCAAAAAAACAGATATCATGAGTTCGAGTCAAGTTCTCTAAATCCCCAGCAGAGTCGCCAGAAACTGTAGACGTCCCCGAACGCATCCCGGGGTCTCCCCCGTTCTGGTTCGATATTGGGTCACTACAGTTCAAGGACTCAAATGTCACGGTTCTAAATCTTGAACCAAAGAGTCCAAATCCGGCAAATCGTTTTGAGAAAATTGATTTTTTAAAGAAGTGCCAAACATGGACTGCTTTGCCAGATACAGAGTCGCCACCTAAATATTTTTAAAAATGGGAAATTTAGGAAACCCTGACTCGGTGCCAAAGGCCACGTGTCCGTCATCACCAAAGTTGCCTCGGCTCGGGAACTTAGGTACGATTGGGGAAGGTCACTTCGTGAGCACCCCCGCTTGCCCGGTCAAAGACCGGCCTCTACTAACCATGATATCTGATTTTGAAAAACATTGTGTGTTCTTATTTCGGTTATTAGCCTAGGTTACTATGTGATGCTCGCAGCAAACAAGTATAGACTGGGCCGTCTGAATTGGAACAAAACATCTCATGTTTGTTTGTTTGAAAATGGTGTGATGTTGCTACCCGCAGGTAGGCTAAAATGCGGATTTGCCACCCTCAGGTGGGCTTAGAAAACATGATGTGATTTTGCCACTATTCTAGTGGGCTTAAAACAAACAATCAGTGATTTGTTCCACTCCAAATAACCCAACCTTTACCCACAGGCATTCAGGCAGTTATATCACATAAGCAAATAGCCTCATGGCAAGCATGCTATCATGGCAACACTCACACGCATGCAAGGATGCTAAAGCATAAAACTCACCGAGTACTCCAAGCCAAAAGCAATGATTAGAAATCATGCATGATCCTAAATATACAGAAATGCCTAATGCAACACATGCAAAATGCAACTATAGCAGGCTCGGCTATTCTAAACATGGTATATGGAATGCTACAGCTATCAAGTATTCAATTTGGAATTGAAATACAATGCAGTTTGTATGATGCGCTGAGCCCGGTGCATGCAAGATAGATGAATGAATGCAAACATGCTATCATACTGTATGCTAATTGAAATATGCCCTAATCTAACCAACATAAGCGGATAAATAAAAGGGAGAAAGAAAGGGGGGTTGGAAGACATGCACACACACACGCACCCTTATTACAGTTTTGCCCTCGCGCAGAGGGTCCGAATAAAAGAATAATACAGTCCGAAATATTACAGTCCGAATAATATACAAATTTCTAATTAATTGAACAAATTAACTCTGGCGTAAAGCGGCATGCAAGCCGTGGACCGCCTTATTCGATGGTCGATGTATGTTTGAAATGCCTTGCGCGGAAATCCACTGGGATGCCCCAATTAGCCTCTGTTTGCACCTGCTCTCGGAATGCGTGCCAAGCTCTGAAAAGTTGTTGATCTTTGATTTTGCTGCAACAGAGAGCAGGAAAGGGGCATAGCAATGTATTTCACAAATATATGCATGCCTCGATCCTCGCGCCACCGATCACGCATACCGATGCATGATGGCCGAGGGATCGAAATGCACAACTCGATATAGGATGAATGCACATGAAGACACAACAAAACCTAGCTCCATCATGGGTAATCCGGAGTGTCGGTGACTGGGGAATTGAGATACACTCCGTCACTCGGAGTATGGAATGTACCTCGTTTCCCGTGCCCGGGCTAACTCCTATCCCGAACACGATGCAATATGCATGACATGCATGAATGCAACAAACATATGACCTAGCATGTACAATACTGATGAAAATGAAATGCCTCGAAATATGTGCACACGGGCACGCAAACCGAGGTAATGCATTAATGCAATCTAAGATGCAACCTAGTATGCACTATGCTGTGAAAATGAGATGAAAATGAGATGCCTCGAAAAGCGTACACGCGGGCACGCAAACCGAGGCGATGGCATAAAATGTAGATCGGATAAAAAGAGTGCCTCAAAATGCGTGCCCATAAGCGCACAAATCGAGACGATGATAAAATGAGATGGAAAATCAGATAAAACCGAAGTGCCTCGAAATGCGTGCCCACAGGCACGCAAACCGAGGCGATGATAAAATGAGAAAATTGGATAAAACTGAAGTGCCTCGAAATGCGTGCCCACATGCACGCAAACCGAGGCGATGATGAAATGAGCAAATCAGATAAAACCGAAGTGCCTCAAAATGCGTGCCCACAGACACGCAAACCGAGGCGATGATGAAATGAGATGGAAAATAGGATAAAAGCGAAGTGCCTCGAAATGCGTGCCCATAAGCACGCAAACCGAGGCGATGGTGAAATGAGAAAATCGGATAAAATCGAAGTGCCTCGAAATGCGTGCCCACAGGCACGCAAACCGAGGCGATGATGAAATGAGAAAATCGGATAAAATCAAAGTGCCTCGAAATGCGTGCCCACAGGCACGCAAACCGAGGTGATGATAAAATGAGATGGAAATGTAGATTGGGTTTACACTAACATGAGTGGACCTCAGTCACACTCACATCAGATGTCGTCGGATAAAAAACGGAGTGCCTCGAAATGAGTGCCCACGGACACGCAAACCGAGGCAATGATGTGAAATGCAAATCGGATAAAACAGAAGTGCCTCAAAATACGTGCCCACAGGCGCGCAAACCGAGGCGATGATGTGAAATGTAAATCGGATAAAACCGAAGTACCTCGAAATGCGTGCCCACAGGCGTGCAAACCGAGGCGATGATGTGAAATGTAAATTGAATAAAACCGAAGTGCCTCGAAATGCGTGCTCGCAGGCGCGCAAACCGAGGCGATGATAAACAAGCCAAAATCGGATAAAATCGAAGTGCGTGCCCACAAGCGCGCAAACCGAGGCGATGATGTGAAATGTAAATCGGATAAAACTGAAGTGCCTTGAAATGCGTGCCCACATGCGCGCAAACCGAGGCGATAATGTGAAATGTGAATCGGATAAAACCGAAGTGCCTCGAAATGCGTGCCCACAGGCACGCAAACCGAGGCGATGATGAAATGAGATGGAAAATCAGATAAAACCGAAGTGCCTCGAAATGCGTGTCCACAGGCACGCAAACCGAGACGATGGTGAAATGAGAAAATCGGATAAAATCAAAGTGCCTCGAAATGCGTGCCCACAGGCACGCAAACCGAAGCGATGATAAAATGAGATGGAAATGTAGATTGGGTTTACACTAACATGAGTGGACCTCAGCCACACTCACATCAGATGTCGTCGGATAAAAAACGGAGTGCCTCGAAATGAGTGCCCACGGACACGCAAACTGAGGCAATGATGTGAAATGCAAATCGGATAAAACAGAAGTGCCTCAAAATGCGTGCCCACAGGCGCGCAAACCGAGGCGATGATGTGAAATGTAAATCGGATAAAATCAAAGTGCCTCAAAATGCGTGCCCACAGGCGTGCAAACCGAGGCGATGATGTGAAATATAAATCGGATAAAACCGAAGTGCCTCAAAATGCGTGCCCACAGGCGCGCAAACCGAGGCGATGATAAACAAGGCAAAATCGGATAAAACCGAAGTGCGTGCCCACAAGCGCGCAAACCGAGGCGATGATGTGAAATGTAAATCGGATAAAACTGAAGTGCCTTGAAATGCGTGCCCACATGCGCGCAAACCGAGGCGATAATGTGAAATGTGAATCGGATAAAACCGAAGTACCTCAAAATGCGTGCCCACTGGCACGCAAACCGAGGAAATGATAAACAAGCCAAAATTGGATAAAATCGAAGTGCCTCGAAGTGCGTGTCCACAGGCGCGCAAACCGAGGCGATGATAAACAAGCTAAAATCGAATAAAACCGAAGTGCCTCGAAGTGCGTGCCCACAGGCGCGCAAACTTAGGCGATGATAAACAAGCCTGGAAATGCAAATTGGGCTTATACTAACATGAGAGGGCCTCAGCCACACTCATATAAGAGGCCGGTGAATGAAAATGAAGTGCCTCGAGATATGTGCCCACGGGCACGCAAACCGAGGCGATGATAAACAAGCACAAAATGGTATGAAAATGCAAATTGGGCTTACACTAACATGAGAGAGCCTCAGCCACACTCACATAAGATGCCGTCGGATAAAATAGAGGTGCCTCGAAGTGCGTGCCCACGGGCACACAAACCGAGGAATGGCCCGAAGGCATGAAATGACATACGAAAATGATATGTGGGCTTACACTAACATGAGAGGGCCTCAGCCACACTCACATAAGATGCCGTCGGATAAAATAGAGGTGCCTCGAAGTGCGTGCCCACGGACACGCAAACCGAGGCGATGCACTAAGGCACGAAATGACATGGGAAATGATATGCAAGCATGCAAATGAAATTCCAGCAGATAAATGAGGGGGAAAACAGTCCCAAATGATGGCAAAAGTGCACCCGATGCCCCGGAATGGTCCCGAAATGCGATATTAAGCCCCCAAAATGGCCTACGGCTATACTAAACATGCAAAATTGATACATGACAGCAGAAACAGTAGCAAGGCAGCCCCAAAAATAGCATTTTTCAGTCACAAAAAGGGCCAAACAGCTAGCATAGATATGGCAACATTAGCATGCAAAACTAGTAGCCAAGAGAGGGACATTGAGAGAAGTAGTATATAGAAAATTCAAACCACAAAATTTCCTTCTACAACATTGAAGAGGAGCTAAAAATATGCATTTTTACAGAAGATGACAGCCCCCAAATCAAAATAAAAACATGCTATAAATTCCATGCAAAATAGGCTCAAAATAGGCTATATCATGAGACATGCAAACCATACACCAAACAACAAAACTTTCTTCATGAAACATGTAAAGGGGGTCAAAATAAGACCCCTCTTAGCTCTGACCAAGTGCCAAAACCGAAAGCACAAAAGACTACAAAATATGCAAGATTTAGGGCCTAAAGAGGATTATAAAGGGAGGTGGTATATATAAGCATCAAACATGGTTGAGCCCTTCTACAATGTTGTATGGGGGCTCAAAATGAGCCTAAAATCAGTTAGGGTCGGAGCCCAAAACTTCAAGCAAATAGGGTAAAAAAATGATACAAAATAGAGCTAGAAAAGGGGAAATAGCAACTTACCCTTGAAGAACGCTTCTTGGCTGCCTCTTGGACCAGATTTGCTGCCTTTTTAGCTGCTGGAAATCAGCTCCAAGTGGTGGAAATGGAGTGGTGATGGTGGTGCTTGGTGTTGATGTAGAAATGGTAGAGAACTTGGAAGTTTTGAGCTTGGAAATGGAAAGGGAGAGGAGAGGTGTGTATGGAGCTCTCAAGGGATTTTTTTTCTAACCTTAAACACAGCTGGGAGCTGCTGTTATATAGCCAAGAGAGAGGTGAAAAATGAGGGCAAAAAAGGTGGGAAAAATGCACCCAAGTATTCCCTCTAAAGATCTTTCCCCAAATCTAGATATTTTGAGGGCAACCAATGCATAGCTGGAATACACTCAATGAGAGGGATAGGGCTGGCCAGCTCACAGGGGCAAAATGGTCATTTCATAAAAGGGGTGGCCGGCCAGCTAGATAAAAAAAGCTGCCGAGAAGACCACTGGCTGGTGGGTGCTAGAGAATTCCAAAAGTGTCCATTCAAGTGTCCAAATTGAAGCCCCGGAAGTTAGATTTCCAATGGCGCAAACCTTGTATCAAAAGTCCTCCTGTGGAAAAAGTTATGCCAGTTTCCGTAAAGTCGCGCAGATTCAGTCCAACCGGACTTCAACCAACCATATCTCCTCCCCCCGGATTTGGACTTAGGAGATTCTTGAGTGAAAAATGAATCTCCAGAAGTAAGATTTCCAATGGTGGTAGCCTCATATTTTAATTCGTCTTGTGCAAAGAGTTACGTCCGTTTCGGTGAAGCCGCGCAGACTTTTCTCCTTCCCGGATTCATGTCGAACCACTTTTGACTAAGCAGATAACTGGTTGCTGAGACAATTGCTGGCCTCCCACCCCCCTGTGACCTTCCTAGTAATAAAACAGAGGTACCTGCCAAAAATGAATGAAAACTGATGCAAAACGAATGCTCGGGAGCCAAAACCGCTTAAGAGTTCGGGGTCCCGAAAATGGGCTATTAAGCACCGGGAGTGGCATACGGCCACGAAGTGGGTTTCTGAGACCCCAGTGTTCCTTGAAAGGATGAAACAGAGGTACCTGCCAAAATTGAACAAACAACAATGCGAAACGAATGCTCGGGGGCCAAAACCGCGTGGTTCGGGGTCCCGAAAATGGGCTGTTAAGCACCGGGAGTGGCACTCGGCCACGAAGTGGGTTTCTGAGACCCCAGTGTTCCTCGAAAGGTAGTAAATGAGATGAATGACAAAATTGAACCAACAACAATGCGAAACGAATGCTCGGGGGCGAAAACCGCGTGGTTCGGGGTCCTGAAAATGGGCTGTTTAGCACCGGGAGTGGCATTCGGCCACGAAGTGGGTTTCTGAGACCCCAGTGTTCCTCAAAATGATGCAAATGAGATGTATGCCAAAAATTGGAGGAAACGGAGATGGTTAGGCGGTCCCGAACCGAGGCACACGGCCCAACGGCTCCGAAAACCGAGAACCGGGCTCCAAAATGGGCAAAATAGCCTACGACCATGAAAAGTAGCCTACGGCCATTGAGAGACGGTCTGCTGGACCTCTCCCTCCCTTCTCAAAGAGAAAACAGAGAAAACCGAGTCTGGTTCGCAAACCGAGACACGGTACAAAAGGGTTCGGAAGTCCGGAGGCAGGGCGCGCAGCCGCGACTTTGAGACTTCTGAACGAGCGCGATATGGAACATCACCAAGCACTCAATCGGTGACGTCTGAGTCTCATGGTCGGTCAAAAATGGGGTGTCTACACCCCCCCAAAAAAAGAAGACATTTAGCGACTAAAAGTTTAGTAGCAAAAAAAAAAGAAAAAAAAGAAGATATTTGGTGACTAAAACTTTAGTAGCCAAAAGAAAATCAAACATTCGGCAACTAAAATATTTCGTAACTAAAAACAAAAAATTAAATTATAAACACACTTTTGCCGACTAAAATTTTAGTAGCAAAAAATGTAGAACTTTAGGCGACCAAATATTTAGTAGCCATAAGAGGAACTCTTTGCCGACTAAACATTTAGTAGCCAAAGATGGGGACTTTCGACGACTAATTTTTTAGTAGCCAAAAGAGGTGGGACTTTAGGTGACTAAAAGTTTGGTCACCGAAAAGGGTCTAATTTAATTTAATGTCCAACCTTTTGGTGACTAAATAATTTTAGTCGCCAATTAGCTTTCCCGACTACTCTTCAGCTACTAATTTTGCGACTAAAAAATTTAGCCACTAAAGCCCTTCGATGACTAAAAATTGACTTTTGGCGATTAAAAATTAAGTCGCCAAAAGTGAAAATTCTTGTAGTTAGGTGAATTTATTATCCAATAAGTCTTATGATAATTAATGGCATTTTTCATCAAATATTATTAAAAAAGGTCACTAATTGTTAATTTTCAATGACAGTCTAAAAATCTTATCACAAAAAATGTCACTAATTATAAGTTATAGCGACAGTTTAAAAAAATTGTCACAACAAATCTCACTAATTGTCAACTTTCAGCAATAGTTTAAAAATTGTTACAGCAAATTGTCACTAATTGTAAGTTTTAGCAACAATTTATCATAATCATGACAAAAAAAGTGATTAATTGTCAATTTTTAGCAACATATATAAAAAATCGTCACAAAAAATTATTTATAACCACGATTTTATTAAAAATTATTTTCAATAGGATTTAGTGAGAATTAACTCTAATTTGTTTCCTATTTAGCAGTTCTATTATGCAGAATTAAATTATTAAAAAATACATAAAATCATATTTTATTTATTTTTGTGTTTTAATTATGTATGCTTACTTTTTATCTTCCCCAATTCAATCACTACGAAATATATTAACAAGTGAAATTGCAAGTACTAAAATTAATCTACTTAATACATATAGTCATTCCATTCTACATCTACTACTATTATAAAAGTGTGATAAATCTGCCATGTTTTTTACTTTATTTGTAACGCCCCCAAAATTATTATAATAATCCAACTCCAAACACCAATACAAAGTGATATTGATATAATAAGAAGCTTTCATTAATCAGAATTAATATAGAAAAAAGGGACACATGCAATATACATTCATAAACAATCCATCCTGAATCTACAACATGTGTGATGAATAGTGAAAAGTAATGCAACCTAAACAAATATTCATTTGCCCTAAAGGCTTACATCTTTCCAAATCATTGCTTGGTTACAACAAAATAAGTCTTACTCAATACAATTAAGCCATTAACTATACAAAATAAATACAATAAAAAAGAAACTCTTGCTCCAAATCTCCACAAAATACTGTCTTGGTGGAGTCATATCTCCAACACCTGAAAATGGTTTTCTCCAAATAGGGTGACCCAAAGCCCAGTAGAAACAATCTAACACAATATATGAATCTTAACAAAGATATAAGTATGATATGCATATATAATGCCCATGATAAAATCATTTGTATTGTTACAAGATCATACTATGCCAAGTTTCATATCTCAACCCATTTTATCATAATTCATTTCATCTAAATCTATGGGTCAAGTCTATTATTATCCTGACAACCCAACTAAGGTTAAAATTTAGTGGTTTTCTAACCAATACAATTATTACACAAACATTTCAAATTTGCCATTTTATGGAAATTTCGTCTGCGGGAATCGGCACCGATGTATATACGTGCGATAGTTTGGGCTTTCACCCTGGACACACAGGCCAACTTAATTCAATGGAGTCCATCCCCTTTCTTCTCCCAAACATAGAGTACATCCATGTTTTCCTCCCAAACATCATACATATAGAATGTATTAAAAACATAGTCATATTCAATGACAACCGATAAGCGATTAGTTTAAATTCACCTAATCCTCATGCAATTTCTACAACAATCATAGCTGTCCTCCACCGATAGCCTAAAACAGATATTTCTAAACAGATATACAATCTCCAAAACAGATAAACTATCCAAATTTTCATAGATGAGATATAACAAGTATCCAACTTCACTATTTACATAAATATCTATCCAATTTCACATTTCCCATACCAATTCCATTATTTATACAAAATAATTATTTGAAACATTTTAGGACAAAACTCCATTTTCTTCCAAATCCAACCCATGTGTCAAAATCAACAAATTTAATACAACACAACCTCATATCTACACCCACAACCATTTTCAATACCTTCATTCGAAAACCCCGCTTTTGATTTTAAACCAAAACCCTAGATTTGTCTAAAATCCTCCAAATCTCAACATTTTTTTACACAATCAACAAATAACTAAGTTAAAAATCATAGGAGAGTGTAGAAAGTCCCTTCCTCAAAGTTAGAAGACGAGCAAAGCAAGGAGAAAATTCAAAGACATCAAGACTGACCTTTGTTTGGATCAAAATAGAGCTCTTGAGATGCTCTACCTTTTCCCCAAAGGCACTAGAGTAGAGAAGCCAACGGATCTAGGTGAAAATGTAGAGAGAATATGAGTTCTAGAGAGAGAGGCTCTAGATCTACGGTTTTGGGAAGACAAGACATGAAAAAGTGATGTAGAAAGAGGTTGCTATGAACTGATATATGCACAATCCGCTCGAGTGCTAGATACAATAAATTGTTTCACTCGAGCGCATAATGCACACTTCCAGTAGTTTTGCAGACAATAGACTAACACTCGAGTGCAAGAAAGGCCGCTCGAGTTGAGCCCGCTTGAGTGCAAAAAGAACGCTTGAGTGTAGAATACACTCTCCCAGTAGTTTTTCAGACTTGCAAAAGTACTGAGAGTTTGTAAAGCCCGCTCGAGTGCAAGAAGTGCCGCTTGAGTGAATGAGCAAAAATTTGGGCAGCAAAAGTTTGGAAACTAAGCAACCAACCTGTCCCAATAACCCAATAGCCAAATTTAAAGAAACACAAGGGAAGCAAGATAAGATCAACGATACAACACCATGAATTCCGAGTCCAAAATACAAAAAGGGTCCAGTCAAAACCGGAATCGGAATATTATTTAAATCCTAATTTTACCTTCTTAAATCTATTATATTTTCTATTATAGATTTAATTTCAGAGATTACATATGGAAATTCTTTAAACTTACAAGAACACATGGATAAAGATGCTCTCATCTGAATATAATATGAATGCAACAGGAGTTATAATTGAATAAATTGCCTGTAGGCTTTCATCTTTTAAATTAAGAGAAAGGGTTTAACCCTTTTACATCAATGGCATTCCGCCCACAAATAAAAGGCCCCATGGCCAATAAATAAAGGAGATCCATGACCTTGAAACACGTCTCGATGTTCACCTGAAAAGAAATTAGCAACATGGGATGAACATAAAGTCCAGTGGGGATCTCAACATGACCCTAAACAATAACAACACACAGATAGCTATGATCATGAATGCTTCACACTGTATCATATACGTATTGTGACGGTTTATAACAAGAGTATACATACATAGATACATTTGTTGTTAAAATTCCCCGATTTGTTCAACAATACATCAATTCACATTTGCTCATCATTGTCCCATCTTTGACAAAATGTCACATAATAATTGCCTTGACTTTGAAACAAATCACACGGATTCAATTTTCTCTTCCTTGTTTCTTACAACCTCAATGCATAAATACCTTTGTTACATTTCCATTCTTTAAAACCCAAGGTTAGGGAAAATACTATCAACAATCTATTTGATACACCCACATGTACACATAACCACTTAGTGCAATAGATGAGAACAACACACACCAAACTACTACTTCCTCAACTTGTACGACAATTCGATCTGCTCGAACCACAATTATGACATACAAGACATATCACAATCACACTGAAACAAATATAATAACACTCTACTTTGCCTGCCTTAAGCACGGTAAGCCAATGATACATCTTTTCACAACAAAATGCCAATTTTCTAGATACTGGTTGGAAGGTAATGGTACCTCTGCCAAGTTCTCCAGGCGCTAGCTGGAAGGTACTAGTACCCCTCATTCTAAGCACAGCCAATTCTCCAGGCGCTAGCTAGAAGGTAATGGTACCTCTCATTCGCAGCGCAGTATATGTTACCAATCATCACAACATGACAAAGTACAACCAACAAGTGTAATGCATACACATAAACTATTCAACACACCATTTTCATCCTCCACTGATGACCAAGGATAAAACCTCTAAAGGTATGTATTCAACACACGTATTATAATAATCCAACTCTCTTGAGATTTTAAATTTAATGACAACAATAGTAAAATAAAATATTCATAATCCAACCTCAAGTTGGTTTCTGAAATTCACATAGGGTTATCATTTCGTTCTTCCATTTCAAAAATCAATTCTCTTATTTTCCAAATTAACATACTCTCCATTTATCCCAATCCATTCACAAAATTAAATCCATGGATATCAAAGTCATAGCCCACTCAATTTCAACTCAACAAAAGTATAACCCAAAGATTTTAATCTCATGATTAACCCCCTTTTTAGCAATTTGCAAGTTACCAATTTGTTACACTCAACTATGAACAACCCAACACAAGGTAAATGCTAAAATTCATGAGACCCGATTAATCTCAAATTAATCAAAAATTCATTATTCAAATCCCTTAGTTCATAACATGATTTCTTCACAATTTCAACCCTTCTTACTCATTAAGCATTTTTACAAAAATTAGGGCTTTACCTCTCTCTACACATGAACGTGTTAAACCACTCCCCAAATTAATCCAACAACAATCAATTTTCCAAATCTCAACCTTAAACATCAAATCTTAGGTCCCCTTTTGTGATTTTCAAAAAAATCCATAACGAACATGGTTTTCATGCAATAAAAACTTACCACATGTCTATCTATAGACGAGGTATTGAAAAAGATCAAAGAAATTCCTACCTCAAGTTTTGAAGAAGAAACGAGATGAAACCCCCAAAATCAACGGTGTTGAAACTTAATCTTCACTGCACACAACGAAGCCCTCGCTTAGCCCTCTAAGATTCGCGAAGGATGTATCATCAAAATCCCAATGGATTGGAAGAGATCAAGAGTTGATGATGTTTGGTGGAGGTTTTTAGAGAGAAGGGAGAGGAAATGATATTTTTAGAGAGAGAGAGAGAGATGTCAAAAGTGAGATATACTCAGCCCCAAAGAGAGAAAAAATAGAATTTTGGATCTCACCTACCACCGCACGTGCGGCGCCCATGCCCGCACATGCAGAGCGTGCGTTTCGCACGTGTGGCCCTTCTTCTGCACCTCCACTCCCGCACCTGCATATAATGCAATAGCCAACCTGTCCATCCCCTGTTTTCCATACGTGCAGCTTGACCTCCTGCATGTGTGGCCCCTCTTCCGCATGTGCGGCCCTGGCCCTCCAACCCGGAAAATCTCTAGCTCAACTTCGGACACTTCGGATCTGACCTCGCACCCTTCGAAAGAGAAAACTTGGGATTGAGATAAACAAGAACGATAGATTTTTGGGAGGAAGTTTTCAAAACAAACAATGAACCGAACATAACTCAAGACAACAAGGCGAATTATGTACCAATCATCACAAAAAAAGTTATCTCCCTATTTTTTACATTGATGATGATTGAAAAACAAATAAAAATTACTCTTTCTTATTTCCTATGTCGACTTGTCTGTCATGGATCAAATCATTGTGAATAATTTCGGTTGAATCTTAAAGTTGTATGCATTCGTTCGAATCTAGACAGAGAAAAGTGCATGCATTTTTAAAACAAAAGTGTGAAGAGCCTGCCATGTTTCTACTTTTTTAAATCCCGATTTTACCCTCTCAAATCTGCTATATTTTCTAAAAGTCATGAAGAGTCCTATATAAACCAACGATCTTTTTATTTTTGGAGTTGAACACTCAAAAATGATATATCTGCTTCCAAGAGTTCTATATAAATATAAACAAACAGTTTCCCTTCTTATCCAAAAAAAAAAAAAAAATCGTCTCCCTATGTTTTATATTAATGATGATTAAAGAATAAAAAATAATTTCTCGTTCTTATTTCCTTTGTTTCCTTCTATACTGATATACATAATATTTACAAAGTTCATCATGGATCAAATCATTGTGAATTATTTTGGTTGAATCTTAAAGTTATACACTTTCATTTGAATCTGGAGAGAGGAAGCGCATGCGTTTGAAAAAAAGAGATTTGTATTGCGTATAAAAAATTCACAGGTTATCTTTATACACTTTCTTTTTACTAGTGGTCGGGTATGGTGTTGCATGTGGCACGTGATTTTTCATCAACTGTTAATATGGTCAGGGCTAGGCTTCTCTCTATTCCTAGATCGGACTAGAGCATGTTGTTGGACTCGTGGGGCCCACTAGGGGTCCTATTTCGATGATCTAAACGAGAGCTCGTCGAGTACTTTATCCTCGTAAAAAATCACATTGATCGGATATCGATAGCTACATGATCAGATCATATTTCTATCAATAGTAAATATAATTTTCAAAATAAATTGTTGACAAAAATCTGATCTGATCAAATAGTTATCAATATTCGATTAACGTGATGTTTTATAGGGATCAAGTACTCGACGAGCTTTACACATTGAACGGTTCGGATTATCAAAACAGGATCTATGGTGGGCCTCATGAGCCCAACAGCACCATCAGTCTAGTTTGTAGACTAGAGACAAGCCTAAACCATACTATAATTATGTGTGTCCAAAATACAACTAAGCAAGAAATGAATACGTACTTAGCTGAATAAATTTTATACACATAAACATTAATTTATGGTTAGATTGTTAAGATCACAATTTTACTTTAAAAAATAAACAATAAATAGGTCCTTTTAACTGTATAGTATTACACAAATATTTTTCTATCAACTTCCCACTTCAATTTTTCATAATCCTTCATGTATTGCAATTGAACATATGAAATTAATTGCACAATTACACAATTTTGTTTAATAGTTCATCTCATAATACAAATTCATTGAACCAACCATTACATATTATTTGCATATTATTGGTGTAAAAATGCATTAATATCAATATGTAATGTATTTTTGTATATCAAGAGTTATTGAGTTTCATTTTTTGTATCACGAATTTCTTGCATGAGGAAAAATATAACATTAGTCATTAGTATATTTTCATTTATGCAGAAAATATGGAATAATAATTTTTTTTATAAAGAAAATGGAATGATATTGTAACTTAATATTTCAGTCATGTACGAGCACGAAATATTATTATCGTATAATCCTGTTGATCAAGATTGCGCTCCTCCGTACGTCGTCGCTTTACTCCCTGAAAACACAAACGTGAGTTAGCCGGCGGGTGTGTGCTGGATACCTCTCCGATGCCTAAGTCAGCAAAATAGACAAATAAACAAAAGCTCTGTGTATTCGGGAATCAAAGTTGTGTTACCTCTCCATAGGTGATGTTGTGAGCTTTTATAGGTTCCGTGTGGCACAATTCTAGTAGGACTCTTACTCCTCCATATAGAGTCCTTCTAGGAGTCACATTCCTGAAAGATAATGCTTATCCTTCAACACCCCCTCCCTGCTTAAACCAAGTGAGATGGTTCTACCACGGTTGGATGTCAATACGACCGAGATAACATGGCTATGCTAAAGCCGCAGACTAGGTTGAGCTCCTACTAGCTCGGCTCTTCCTTTCACTGCGTGTACCTTGGTTTGACATATTCCAACTGGGTTGTTTGAGACCATGCTAACCATGCCGAGCTAGGATTGAACTAACCCATAGCATGGTTCTGAGAAAAACTCAACATTCTAGCTCAAGATGGTTTGACCGAACTAACGGTTACCGCGCCGACCGTGGTTACCGAACTAACCACCAAGCTCTTTCGGACCGGGCTAATTGTAGAGCCCTGTTTAGACTGAGCTAACACTTGCTAGGTCCCTTCCTCACTTGGAGCGAGCTAACACTTGGACTGTGGCCCACTTTAGTAAGCCCTTTTCACCATGGCCCACAGAACGGCCCATTATCGAGCTCGGCCCAATTTACATATAAATTACCCTCTCAATTGCCCCTTAATTCCATTTGCCCAGCATGATAGGGATTACCTGTTACCAGCCGAGCTAAAAAGTTTTAGCCTTTCAACCGAGCTAAAAAAAACTTTAGCTTTCCAACCGAGCTACAAAACTGTCCGGTCAAAAACGTCTCTTCAATCGCAGCAACTGAATCGCTTCTCATTCCAAGGACACGTGGCACACTCTGATTGGCCCAATGTAGCTGTCACGCCGTCTTCGTATCTCGTGAATTTTGAACAGTCCCGCCTTTTTGTCCCTCCTTTTTCACAAAACAAACCCTTTCGTTTTGAATCACTCACTTTATTGGTCATCTGCTTCTCTCTCTCTCTGAGCCTCTGCATCCCCATTTCTATACTGTATAAGCTCGTGTTCTTGTTGCCGTTGCTCTCATCTTCAGCCTCTTCAACTTAACTTGGTAAGTGGTTCGAATCCTCTTCCTTTTTGTTGTCTTCGTACTTGTTTTGCAACGCATAGCATGTTTTAGTTGTATGTTTTTTCAAAGCACATTCCATTTTTGCATCCTTTTTTGAAAAACGTACATAATAGAACCATTGCACTTAAGAACAACATATAGAACGATGTATTTGATCCAAAATCATACTGTAACCGAACTAAAAGTCGTTTATAGTTACTGTCAATCTAGCTAGACTAACCAACCGAACCAATACTTCATGCAATACCAATAGTTTCAACAAGTTAGGGACCTTTTGTTCCTCTTAACCGAGCTATCGAACCGTACTAGGTCTACGCCTTAGCATACTTGAAAGCCTCAACCGCGACCGAGCTATAACTTGGGGCTAAACCAGCCTTCTTAGTTTAGACCGAACTAAGAACGTTGCCCCTAGAGGCTCAACCGGGTTAACAAACCCCTTGCTCAAATCGAGCTAAGATCTGTAGCATTTTACATAGCCGAGCTAGGACTTCATTTATCTTGCCTTTATATCTTTTAGCATGGTCCAATGATTTGTGCTTAACACCTTTGTTTTTCACTTTGCAGACTTAGGTTGCCCAGACACTCCTTTGAGCGCTCAACCGAGCTATTCAGCACCATTTTTCGACCGAGCTAACACTTGTTGATAATTTACACAACTTAAAATCACATGGGTAAATACAGATTTTTAGTAAACTCACCCGGGGCCATAGCCGAATTCCGAAAGGACTACCAAATTCCGGATGACGTCCACCTTTCACTGGCCGAACTAGACACCGTCCCCTGGGGAAAACAAGGTTTTGTCCCCTTTAACGTTATTTCAATCGTAAAGTGCGGTCTACGTTTCCTTGTACAACCCCTCCTCTGTGAATTCCTTAGGCAAACCAAACTCTGCCCTACCCAACTCTCCACTAATTCCTACCGTATAATAAACGGCATTGCCGCGCTAAACCACTGGGTTGGCCTTAACCTTGGCCTAGCCGAGCTCTTCCATCAATACTCCATAGGATCGGTTGAAGATGGCCGGGTTTACTACTTACGAATAAGGCGCCGGCGTGAAAAAATAGTAAAGGATACTCTGGATAAAGACGTGAACGATGATGATTTTTTCTGGGTATCTGGGAATTTTAAAGACCACCAAGCCCAGATCCCTGGACATAGAATAAATTGGAACAAGGGTGTAATCGGTAGGGTTACCTCGGCTTCATTGCATGCTTTTCCATATTTCGGTTTTCGTTTCCTAAACCGAGCTAACTGTTGTCTTCCTTTTATGCAGACACGAACTTCCTCAAGGCCCAATACAGCTATCCCAACCTAGCCACACTTCGCGCCGCGCTACGATATCCAAACCGAAGTTGGACCGAGCTATTGAACTTCGAGCCGATGTATCGTTATAGTGGTCGTAGGAAGAGCAAAGTAACAGACTTCCTTTTAGAGCCTTCACCAGAACCGGACCCATCCTTGCCTCGAATCAATCTCATCCCACTGACTGCCGAACAAGAAATGGCCAAGAAGAGAGTTGTTCGAGCCCTTTTTACCGAAACAAACCAGACCAAGGTACCTCCAGCCGGTCAAACTCAAGAAATCGTGGTAGCCCTGCCATCCCAATAGCCTTCGTCATCTTGCCCAAGCAAGCATGCCCGGACTACCCCAATCGAGCAACGCCTTGTCGATGAAGACGAGATCGTGGTGTCTCAAACCACTCCACCAAGCCCCCCACCGGAGCGCTCAGATCGAGCTACCTTTTCAAAGTGGGTACCCAAGACCAGGTTTCAGAACTAGGCTATCAACGATTCTGATTTGGTGGTTTCACAAAAAGACCATTTGATGGTATTTAATCTTGCCAAAAGTGTTTGCCTTCCAGCCGACATAGAGCACCATGATCATCTAATCGAGCTAAAAGCCATTCGCTCGGCCACAAAGTCAATGGTGCTTGTAAGTAGCTCCTTTGTTTATCTTTCAAATTGTTTCAACTTTCTACTTGGTTTTACTTAAAAAAATTTCTTACCATCCTTTTGCAGGCCATACAGAAGAACCACGTCGCTCACAAGCGAGTGTTGGAACTTCGAAAAACCACCAGGCAAGCCATGACCGAGGATAATGAAAGAACGACCGAACTAGGGGAGGCAAAAAAACAAATAGCCGAGCTGAAAATCGAGAACGGTCGCCTCACCGGTCTTGTTAGTTCGGCTGAAGCAGACAAGCAAAAGGCCGCGGCCGTGATAAAAGATAAGTATCTGCGCGAGCTTGCCAAGCTCGAGGGAAAAAAGAATGCCGAAATATCAAAGCTTGAGAAGAAGCTAGAGAACGCAGAGGACCGTGGCTTTCAAGAAGGTGAAGCCTTGTACATCAAGCAGTGTGAAGCTGCAAAGGACCTCTTCTTTAAGTGCGGGTGGAGGGGTGCTGTGGTGCAGCTCAGTTATGGGCCTGAGACTGAGGTCTTCAATCCTCCTCAATACTTCATACCGAGCTCACTGGCGGAGTATGCGGCTACCATTTAGCAACAATTTCTCGAAGCTTTAGATGATGAAGAAACTGTGCCCAACGATATCCTGGTTGTCAATGATCCTGCCAGTCAATCAGCTCTGGCGGAGCCAACGGTGGAAGATCTGACTAACGAGCTACCAACTGAAACCGTGCTCCCAATTGAGACCGTGTTCACGACCGAGACCGTGCTCCCGATTAAAACTGGGCTCCGAGTTGAACTGGATGCTGATCTTGACGACCTATTTGCCTGATTTTTTATTTTCTTCCTTCTACTTTTGGACAAGAATTGTAACTGGGCTACGACCCCATCTCTTTGTACTTTGACTTTGCATGATCAATGAAATCTCTTTTGCTCAAACTGTTATCTCAGTTTATTTCCATGCTTGTACTTGCTTTCTTACTGAAACCTAAATGAAGTGTAACATTCTCTGGCCGAGATACTTATCTTGGTCTTAACCTTGCAATCTATCTGGTCATACCTGCCAACCTCTTCAGCCTAGATCCTTATCTCGGCTGAAGAGCATCGAAAGTTGGTTTTTCCAGCCAACTACTTTTCAGCCTTGATTTTTATCTTGGCTGAAAAGTACCAGGTGTTGGTTTTTCCAGCCAACCGCTAAGTTGGTTTTTCCAGCCAACCTAGAGTAAAGTTTTTGGTTATTCCGACCAAACGTCTTGCAGCCTGGATCCTTATCCTGGGCTTAGGAAGGGTGTTGGTTTTTCCGGCCAACCTCTAAGTTGGTTTTTCCAGCCAACCTAGAGTAAAGTTTTTGGTTATTCCGACCAAACGTCCTGCAGCCTGGAACCTTATCCTGGGCTTAGGAAGGGTGTTGGTTTTTCCGGCAAACCTCTAAGTTAGTTTTTCCAGCCAACCTAGAGTAAAGTGTTTGGTTATTCCGACCAAACGTCCTGCAGCCTAGATCCTTATCCTGGGCTTAGGAAGGGTGCTGGTTTTTCCAGCCAACCTAGAGTAAAGTGTTTGGTTATTCCAACCAAACGTCTTGTAGCCTAGATCGTTATCCTGGGCTTAGAAGGGGTGTTGGTTTTTCCAGCCAACCTCTAAGTTGGTTTTTCCAGCCAACCTAGAGTAAAGTGTTTGGTTATTCCGACCAAACGTCCTGCAGCCCGGATCCTTATCCTAGGCTTAGGACGGGTGTTGGTTTTTCCGGCCAACTATGCTTTCAATGCCCCTAGCTTACTAAAACAACTTTTACAGAATAAAACACTTATGCTGAAAAGAAAACTACTTGTTTTATTGGGGAAAAGAAAAATTACAAGTATGTTAAAGAAAAGCTAAAAATAAAATAGTTTGAGATTGGCAGTGTTTCATGGTTTGGGAATTGCTTTGCTGTCTTCGTCTTCCAAGTGGTAAGCACCCTTTCCTGCTAATCCGACCACTTTGTCGGGTCCTTCCCAATTAGGCCCTAACTTGCCATCTCCTGGTACCAAGGTGTTTCCCATTACTTTGCGCAGTACCCAATCTCCGATCTTGAATTGCCTTGGATGCACCGTCTTGTTATACTTTCTAGACAACTCTTGTTGGTACGATGCAATGTGAACCAGTGCTTTTTCTTTTCTTTCTTCTGCAAGGTCGAGCTCCAATGCTATGGCTTCTCCATTTAAGTCTGGATCAAAATTTTCGCTTCTAATTGTGGGGAGGCCAACTTCTAGTGGGATTACTGCTTCCATGCCATAGGCTAAGGAGAATGGTATTTCTTTTGTTGATCGCCGAGGTGTGGTACGGTAAGTCCACAAAACATGAGGAAGTTCTTCACCCCACTTGCCCTTTGCCTTCTCTAACCTTTTCTTCAGTCCATCCAAGACAACCTTGTTTGATGCCTCTGCTTGGCCATTCGCTTGGGGATATGATGATGTAGAATTATAGAACTCTATCTCGTACTCTTCACAAAAGCTTTTAAAGATTCTGCCATCAAACTGAGTGCCGTTGTCTGATATTAGAGCCTTTGGTATGCCGAACCGAGTGATGATATTCTGCCAGACGAACTTCTTCACATCCTTCTCCTTTATTGATGCTAGTGCTTCTGCCTCCACCCACTTTGTGAAGTAGTCTGTTGCTGCAAGGAAGAACTTTCTGTTGCCGGGTGCTGTTGGAAGTGGTCCTACTATGTCCAAGCCCCACATTGCGAAAGGCCATGGGCCTGTTAGTGGTAGGAGTTCTCTGGCAGACTGATGTATTTGGTGTGCGAACTTATGACATTTCTCGCACTTTTTCACATACTTTTCTGAATTTGCTTGCATGTAAGGCCACTAATATCCTTGCGAGATTGCCCTGTATGCCAATGATCTTCTCCCTTGGTGGCTTGCGCATACACCTTCGTGTATCTCGAACAAGAATGCTTCAACTTTGCTGGGATGAACACACTTTAGATAGGGTGCTGTGAAGGATTTCTTGTACAAGGCCATTGATGGGGAGAGCCAAAATCGCTGTGACTTTGCTATGATTTTGTTGGCTTCTTTCTTTTCTTCCAGTAAGACGCCGTCTTTTAAGAATAGTATGATGGGATCCATCCATGAAGGGCCTAGTTCGGCGCAACATACCTCTTCTGCTTCAGGTTCTTCAATGCTTGGTCTCGGTAAGTAGTCAATTAGCAATGGATGAGGGATGGATGTATTTTCCATTGAAGCAAAGCCTGCTAGTTCGTCTGCTCTGCTATTTTCCTCCCTGCCGATCTGTTCTATCTACACTACTTCAAATTTCTTCATCTCTTTTCTGACTAAGTCTTGGTACTTAGCCATCCTGTTATCCTTTGCCTCGTAGTCGCCTGAGATTTGGTTTACCACCAGCTGTGAGTCACTGTAAACCATTAGCTCGGTGGCCTTCATGTAGGATGCTGATTTTAAGCCTACTAGAAGCGCTTCGTACTCCGTTTCGTTGTTTGATACTGGGAAGCCAAGGTTGACTGCTTGCTCCACTACTAGGCTGTCTGGCGAGATAAGGACTATGCCAAGTCCTGCTCCATGCCTGTTGGATGCTCCATCCACAAAGAGCTTCCACATCTCTCTGACGAACAACTTCCAGCAAGTGGAGGGATCAGATGATGCCTTGGGGTCATGAGTGTTGGTGGTGTTTTATTCATGGTCTATGCTTGCTGTTTGCCCCTTATTATCTGATTGCACCAAGTCTTTATTTTTTGGTGAGTCTTGGCTTAGTGTAGCATGGTTTGCTTCTTCCTTTCCTACTTTACTCTGGTCTGTCTTGCGACCTGATTGGGTAACCTGTACCAGGAGTTGCGTTATTCTGGCGTCAACTTCCATTCCTAGTTCAGTTGTTTCAGTCAGGACGACTGGGCAGATATGATGACTTCCTGGGGTGAATTCTGCGACAAAGTCTGCCAAAGCTTGAGCCTTTATCGCGGTTCTAGGTTGAAACTTGATGTCGAATTGTCCCAACTCTACTGCCCACTTCAAGATTCGCCCAGAAAAGTTCGCCCTCTCAAACAAAGCTTTTAATGGAAAAGCTGTGAGGACGACTATGGTGTGGGTGTGAAAGTAGTGTGACAACTTCCTTGAGGCCATCATCAAGGCCAAGGCCAGTTTTTCTAGTGGCAAGTACCTTGTTTCGGCGCCCAACAATGTCTTGCTGACATAAAAGATGGGCAGATGTTGGATTCCTTTCGCTCAGACCAACACTGCGCTAATTGCGTACTGTGAAATTGCTAGGTACAGAAAGAGTTCTTCTCCAGGTATTGGGGTCACAAGCAGTGGTGGAGAAGACATGTATTCTTTCAAGCTTTCCAGAGCGCGGTCGCATTCTTTGTCCCACTCGAACTTGGCTTTCAGTGCTTGAAAAAATGGCCGTAGTTTGTCTGACGACCGGCTTATGAATCGGTTGAGTGCAGCTGCCATGCCAATGAGATGCTGCACTTCTTTTACTGAGTTTGGCCTCTCCAGATCCTAAATTGCTTTGATCTAAGAGGGGTCTGCCTCTATACCTCGGTTGGTCACCAAGAAGCCCAGGAATTTGCCAGATCCTACTCCGAACGCACACTTAGCCGCATTGAGGCGCAACTTGTGCTTCTTCAGGATCTGAAACATCTCACCTAGGTTCTTGAGATGGTCATTCTCATCCTTGCTCTTGACCACCATGTCGTCGATGTAAGCCTCCATTGTTTTTCCTAACAATGGTTCAAACATTTTGGTGATCATCCGTTGGAATGTTGCCCCTACGTTTTTTAGACCAAAGGGCATGACCTTGTAGCAGTATAGTCCTCTTGGTGTGGTAAAGGACGTGACCTCCTGGTCTGGTTCATACATAGCGATCTGATGGTAGCCTCTGTACGCATCAAGAAAGCTAAGCCGGTTGTGCCCCGCTGTTAGGTCTACTAGTTGGTCTATCCGTGGTAGGGGGAAGCTGTCTTTTGGGCATGCCTTGTTGACTGTTTGTAGTCGACGCAGACACGCCATTTGCCATTCTTCTTTGGTACCACGACTGTATTGGAGATCCATCTAGGGTAGTGCACCTCTCTGATAGCTCCTGCCTCTAGAAGATTTCCCACTTCTTCTGCCACTATTTCGGCGTGGTGGAGTGCTGATCTACGAGTGTGCTGAATGATTGGTTTGGCGGATGGGTGGACGTTTAATTGGTGACAGATGAAGCTTGGGTCAATGCCTGGAATATCATACGGCATCCAGGCAAACACTTCGATGTTAGAGGTCAAGAATTCCACGACCTCTAATCTCTCAGTGCTGGACATAGATGAGCCAAGCAAAAAGAACTTATCCAGGTTCTTTTCATCTATTCTTACCTGTACCAAGTCTTCCACAGCCTTCTGTTCAGCGGCTTTGCCCACATCCGCAAACAATTCATTGCTCTCAGGTTCTTCCACCATCTGGACATATCCCTTGGCAGCGCGGCTGCCATTTACTGTGACGAAGCATTGCTTGGACATGATTTGGTCTCCAAAGACCTCTTCAATTACCCCGGCTTCGTTGGGGAACCGCATTACTTGATGATAGGATGACGCTACAGATCGCATGGCATGCAGCCATGTTCTTCACAGGATTATGTTGTAAGTGGAGGGGACTTTTAACACCCAAAATTCCACTTGTTTCGTCACGCTTCCTGCCCTGACCGGAAGGATTATCTTGCCGACTGGCCACTCTGCCATTGAGTTGAATCCGATCAGGGGGGATACAGCTGGTGCCAAGTCTTTGTCCTCCAATTTCAACTGTTTGAAGGTGTCGTAGTACATTATCTCACACGAGCTATCTTGGTCTATCAAAATCCGCTTGATGTCATAATCCTTGATGCGGAGAGTGACGACTAGTGTGTCATTGTGAGGGTAGTATATCCTTGCCAAGTCTCTGTCTTAAAAAGAGATGACATTGGTGGCCTCTATTCTTCCCTTCTTGATGGTAGGTTGTGCACTTAGTACCTCCCTTAAGTGCTCAGCCTTCTTGATCATGCCCCTGAGCTCACATACGTGCTCAAGTTTGCACACCCCATGTATTACGTTTATCACGCCTTGAGGTGGGGCGTCGATTGGCATTCCGTTCGAGTGGTTGTCGTTCTGGGGGGCTGGCTGCGCCTCTCCTTCAATGTACTTGTCCAGGTGACCGGCTGCCACCAACTCCTTTAGATGCTGTCTCAACGGTGTGCAATTTTCAGTGCGGTGCCCCTTTTCTTTATGGAAGGTGTACCGTGATCTTTCTTCGTAGTCCTTCTGAGCCTCTCCTAGCTTGGCAGGTCATCTAACGAAAGGTTCATCGCGTATCTCGCTTAGAATCTGGTAGATTGGCTTTTTGAATACCGTGGTAATGGCAATGCGGACTCTCAACCATCTTTTATCCTGGTCTTCTCCGTTGTCTCGCCTGCCTCGTCCGTTTTTGCTTGGACGTTCTATCGCGTTGACCTTTGCCGCGGTCTTTTTATCCGGTACTACGGTTGTGCTAGACTTTGTTTTAGCACGGGCGCCATCCTCTTCCACCCGAATGTGCTGGTGCACTCTCTCCATTAAGGCCTCCATCGTGAGAGGCGGTGTCATAATGATTGAGTCCCTTAGTCTGTTCCCGACTGGAAGGCCTCTTTTGTACTGTGCGATGGCGAGATTGGTAGGGCAGTCCCCAATTTGGTTGAAGGTCTCCTAGTAGCGGCTATTGTAGGATCTTAACGTCTCCTTGTCGCCCATGTTGATAGAGAGTAGCTGATCGATCTCCACAGGGGTTTTAGTGTTCGTTCTGAACGTTGTTATGAACATCTCCGCCAATTGCGCTCAGGAGGCTATGCTGCCTTCTGGAAGCTTTTCGAACCAAGTCAAGCCTAGATCACCAAGGCTGGATGGGAAGAGGATGCACATCAAAGCCTCGTTTCGCCGATATACTGCCATAACGTGGCGGAAGTGGCTTAGGTGCATGTAGGGGTCTGTCTTCCCCTCGTACGTAGTGAATTTGGGCTGAAGGAAGCCTGAAGGTAGGGGCACATTTTCAATTTCCAGAATGAACGGCGAGGTCTGCAGCCTCGTTAATGTTTTGTCTATTGGTTCGTAGGCCGGGCGCGGTATTGGCATTCCCACCTCAACGCTTCCATGCGTCTGAGGAGCCAACCGCTGAAGGGCAGAAACTCTGCGAGGGTCACGCGCCCTAGTGTCCTCCTTCCATCGTGCTCTTTCTTCTAGCACGGTTCGTAAGTCGGATGATCTAGGAAACTCCGTCTACCTGGATGATGTCTGGCGTGTACGTGAGGGCCGATAGGTGCTCCCCTCAGTACATGACCTTTCAGTCCTCGTTCTCTCAGACCTGGAGCAATGAGTCCTGGAGGTTCTAGATTGAGTATCGCCTGTCTTGAGGCTTCTACTCTCTGCTTGTGATGGTGTGGTATGCCTACCACGATCTTCCGAGTGGCGAGGGGGCGTCTTGTTTTTGCGCCCCTCTCTTGCCGCCACTCCTTTTCCCTTTATTTGGCGCTTCATAGATTCCATGTCCGCCGCCATCTGTCGTATCAATTCGTCCTGCTCCTTCACACGGTCCTCCAGAACTTGAGGATCAATCCTCCGTCTTTGTTTATCAGGACTTTGTGAACAAGAACGACGGGGGCTGTTATTCTGCCTCCCCCTAGCATCCCTCCTGGGGTTCTGTCATTGGGGTTCCAAGTCCACCATGGGAGGGATAGAAGGCAAACCTTCACGCCTCCCACCTCATTTTGGGGTTTGTCCGTCAATGGCGGACTACGACAAATCTTCGTTGTACGCCATTACTTTCGATTAGCAAGGAAAACTTGATCAAGAGGTTTTGTTCTAGTCTGATCTTCCCACAGATGGCGCCAATTGTATGAGCACGAAATATTATTCTCGTATAATTCTGTTGATCAAGATTGCTCTCCTCCGTACTTCGTCGCTTTACTCCCTGAAAACACAAACGTGAGCTAGCCGGCGGGTGTGTGCCGGATACCTCTCCGATGCCTAAGTCAGCAAAATAGACAAATAGACAAAAGCTCTATGTATTCAGGAATCAAAGTTGTGTTACCTCTCCATAAGTGATGTTGTGAGCTTTTATAGGTTTCGTGTGGCATAATCCTAGTAGGACTCTTACTCTTCCATGTAGAGTCCTTCTAGGAGTTACATTCCTGAAAGATAATGCTTATCTTTCAACACCCCCTCACTGCTTAAACCAAGTGAGATGGTTCTACCACGGTTGGATGTCAATACGACCGAGATAACATGGCTATGCTAAAGCCGCAGACTAGGCCGAGCTTCTACTAGCTCGGCTCTTCCATTCACTGCGTGTACCTCAGTTTGACATATTCTAACTGGGTTGTCTGAGACCATGTTAACCATGTCGAGCTAGGACCGAACTAACCCATTGCATGGTTCTGAGAAAAGCTCAACATTCTAGCTCAAGATGGTTTGACTGAACTAACTGTTACCGCGCCGACCGTGGTGACCGAACTAACCACCAAGCTCTTTCGGACCGGGCTAATTGCAGAGCCCTGTTTAGACCGAGCTAACACTTGCTAGGTTCCTTCCTCACTTGGACCGAGCTAACACTTGGACTGTGGCCCACTTTACTAAGCCCTTTTCACCATGGCCCATAGAACGGCCCATTATCCAGCTCGGCCCAATTTACATATAAATTACCCTCTCAGGTCAATATAATTTTATTATTATTTTCACGATATTTGTGGATCCATGCATATTAGTGTTTGCAGGGTCACTTTTGTGAAACTGTCAAGTTACATAATTTATTATGATCTCTGTAAGTAATCTGTATATTACAAAAATTGATCGAAACTTTTTATTTGATATACTTAGATTTTGTATTATTGAGTTTTTTTTGATAATATTTGGGTATCATTTAATTTTTTCTTTGTAATTTGACTGAAATGTGTGCATGAGGTATATTGTTTTTCTTGAAATTCACAATAGATAGGATAATTCCTGCTTCAGCTCATCTAACTTTGCTTGGAGAACATGTTGCAACAGATCTTCTGTAGTTTTTGTTTCATTATCTTTTTGTTTTTCTTCTTCCTCAACATTATAACTCATTGTAATAAAAATATTTTGATGAGTAAGAGTTTGAGGCTATATCATATTGTTATGAATTTCGAAATCCATTTTCTCTCAATAATATGATTTTTTCTGTGAGGGAAAAAAATGTACAATTATTGTCGTGATGGAGGTGTTTTGCAAAGTCTTGGTTTGTTATTGAAAGTGTTTGTTGTGGACATTTATTTGTATGACATGTATATATATGTATTGAACATAAGTTGATAGGAGAATAATACACAATTCCGTAATTTTTTCCTAACAAATATAACTATATTACTAAAGCGATACATGTTAGAAAATTGAAGTATCTGATGGTAATATAGCATCACAGATTGATAATATATGAATACAGTAACATATATAAATTTACATTTATATTATATATATATATATTTATATATGTAGAAAGGCCCATAGGGAATGAATGGGAAGATTGAAAAATTGGAAGAAGAAAGGATTTTTTGGTTAGACGCGTGGAATTAGCTAAGCATTTTATTTGAAACAAATATAGAACCAGAATGGGTGGTTTTGTGTCTATTACCAATTCTTCCTCTCGCGTTGAGACTGATCATTTAGATAAACGGGGATAAACTAATGAACTTGGATATTAATGAACATTATAGAAGAGTTATCTATAGTAACAACACTCTTACAGATCTATTAAGAAGTAAATATACGCCAAGAGAATTAGTTATTTGTTAGGAGAAATTGGTACAAGAAGCTGTGTATACACTTCTTGATAATGGATTTCGTGGATAACCAATGAGAGATAGTCATAATAAAGTTTACAAGTCATTTTCTGATGTAATTGAAGGCAAAGAGGGAAGATTTCGTGAGACTTTGCTTGGCAAATGAGTCAATTATTTGGGGCATTCCGTCATTGTCGTGGGTCCTTCACTTTCATTACATCGATGTGGATTGCCTCACGAAACAGCAATAGAGTTTTTCTAGACATTTGTAATTGATGGTTTAAGTGGTATTTATGATGATTGTCGGATGTTTATGCTGTTTTTGGATTATTTGGATTACAGTAGCTATATCTACTTTCTAGTTTCTTTGTGTGATCTTTACAATCCTTGCACGTGGCTCGCTTCGTACAATGTTTAGAGTGGTTAGGGGTTTGTGTCTAGTGCGTGTGCTTGTTAGGAAATAATGTTAGAAGTGTTTTGTCTGGGAATTGATAAAAGAGGAGATTGTTAGGTCCCTTTGTGTTGTCAATTCCGCGAACAAACACATTTTGAATTGTAATATTGTGCCTTGTGTTTTTCTTGGACCGCTTGAGCGCAACATTAGTATCTCGAGCTAAGAAGTTGTTTCCTTAGTAGTTCAAGCAGTCTGCTAAAATACTGGGAGCTTTGCTTTTACGCTCGAGTGAACTTTCTGTCACTCAAGCGAAGGCACCTATCTTTTCTCCACGTACAAGACACACTGCTCGAGCGACCATTCCTTCACTCGAGCGGTCACCGCGACCCTGTTCTCTATAAAGTTGCGAGCGAGACTGATTTTTGGGTTACGACTTCCAGATCTAAATTTGAAGAGTTTGTGTTTGCTTCTGGTGCTCTTTCTCTTGTTTCCCTTGATGTCTTTGTGAGATTGATCGCATCTCATGAGTTAAGTTGATTACATCAAGGGGTTTGGTTGATTCTTCTATTCAAAAAGAGTTTGATTGGTGGATTCCTAAGGTTCGAGCGTGATAGTTTTGAAGGAGTTTGAAGCAGCTCGTTATCATTGATTCGACGTGGGTGTTGTGGATTCAAGATCAGGCTAATAAATTCCGAGATAAAGACATTGGTGAAAGAGACACAAGTTGTGGAAGACAATTTTCTAGCGTGTTGGGTAAACTATTTGGTAATCTTGTGTATTTTCATTCTTCATAGTGGATTGATTAGTGGCGTTTCGTCCATGATATCTTTGATCACAATTGGAGGTGCTCCAACTATGATTTTTTCCACGTAAAAATCATTTATGTCGATTTATTAATTATGAAACAACAATCTAAATCACTTCGTAAGTGTTAATTGGTTTAGATTGTTAGTTTTGTGTGTTTGTGAATTGTTGCAATTCAATCTATTTTGAATCACGAATCACATAGGTTTTTCAAATCTAAAAAGAAAATAAAAGGATTATTAAAAAAAAAAAAACAAATTCCTTTTACATAAATGATTCAAAACCAAAGTTTGAAAAAACAAACCAAACACTATAAACTTCTTTTTCTTCTTCTTTTTTTTATTAAAAAAAAAAAAAATCTTTCTTCACTAATCACTAATTTTACACAAATTACTCACAAATTCCTTTCAATTTTTATGTGAATTTAACAATCTAATTAAAAAATGGTGCATACACACAAAAATATAACACTAAACATCTACATTATGACTAACTACTTAATTATGAATAATTAACTTCTCATTGTTACTTGTATTATATTGTTGTAAAAAATTTCACATATTACGTTTGTAATATCTTATATATGTCAATGTCTACATATATAAATATATATATGAAAAATATAAAGGTAAATTTATATATATTATTGTATTTATACATTGTCAATCTGTAATGCTATATTACCATCAGATACTTTAATTTTCTAATATGTATCACTTTAGTAATATAGTTATAATTGCTAGGAAAAAACAACAGAATTGCATATTGTTCTCTTATCAACTTATGTTCAATAAATATATACATACATGTCATACAAACAAGTGTCCACAACAAACACTTTCAATAACAAACCAAGACTTTGCAACACTAACATCACAACAATAATTATACTTTTTATATTATTTTTTTCACGGCAATTGTATAACAATTGTGTACTATGACTAATGTTATATTTTTTATCATGCAAGATATTTGTAGTATAGGAAACAAGACTCAACAACTCTTGATGTATAAAAATATATTATATATTGATATTAATGCATTCTTGCACCAATAGTATGCAAATAATATGCAATAGTGGGTTCAATGAATTTGTGTTATGAGATGAACTATTAAACAAAATTGTGTAATTTTGCAATTAATTTCATACTTTCAATTGTATTACAGGTATAGATTATGAAAAATTGAAGTGAGAAGTTGATAAAAACAATTTGTGTAATATTGTATATTTAAATGACCTGTTTATTGTTTAAAATAAAATTGTGATCTCAACAATCTAGCTATAAATTAATGTTTATCTTTATAAAATTTCTCGTTTATCATTTAAATTTCTTCAGCCGAGTATGTATTCATTTCTTACTTAGTTATATTTTGGATACAGATTAATTTACTCATACAAGTTTCGATACTTTGTATACACATCACATACTAATTTAAGAGGCATGCATTATTACAGTACTAACAGTTGATGAAAAATCATATGTCACGCACAATGCATGTGTCCAACTACTAGTATTTACAAGTAATTGAGAGGAGAAATATAATATTTAACTACGAAAAATTAAAATTACATGTTTACAAAATTTATGATAAGAATTACGTGATAGTGACATTGTTCAAAATATATGTTATCTCAATAGATTTTTGGCTTTAAAATAATAGAGCATTTTAGTCTTTAGATTTTGATACTCTTGCATCATTTTAGTTCTTGTAATTTCAATTAACTTGAATTTGGCATTGAAATTTATAATTCTGTCTTAATTTGATCCAGTTGGTTATGCATGTTTGCATTTTTTAATGGAAAAAACACACATGATTGACATGTGTTATGCTTTTAGAGAAAAAATTATAAACTTACTCAACTTAATGAGTTAACCTTAACCAATTCAATGCTTATTTTCAGTCAAAAATCCTAACCAGTGTTTTCAATTTAGAAAATTGATACAAAATTCTAAATTAAGGGTAAAATTTGAACAAATTAAAATTAGAATGATTAAAATCACACAAGGAACAAAATGTAAGAATTATTAGTATAATTTGCTCGAAATAATAAAATTAAAATTTATCACGTCATTCATTATAAATTTTCTGACTGTATAATAGTAATCTTTAACAATTCCTTTTCCCCCTTGAAGTTTCATTTCATAACTTTAGCATATAAAAGTCATAATTCAAGTTCCCCTGTGACCACAGTTAGAGTCTGTTTTGGATGGCTCAGTTTTAATCAAAAAGTTAAAAGGGCATTAAAAGAAATCAAAAAATACATACAAAATAAATTACATTTAAAAAAAAGAAATTTATTCTCTCTGCTTTTTACACATTGTTTCATAAAAAACTAAAAAAAATCATTCATTAATACTTTAATTTTTTTCACCTCATATTTTAGTTAAAAAAGTCGCTAAAAAAATAACTTCCCGAAAGAATCCTTAGATATATTTTTTTTTTTGAACATACAACTTAGAAGAAATAAGACTCCCAGTCACAGATGCAGTTGTATGAGTCTTGATTTGGAAACATTCTCATAAGAGAGAAGCAGAGAAAAACAAATAGTGTGAAAAGAAATGGACTGTCAATGGGCTGGTTGAGCTTCTTATGCAATCAATCAGAGAGAAGAAGTTGGGACCATATTAGAACTTGTGCGCTGAAACAAAGCAACGTATATGATGTGGGATAAATTTAGTACTACTACACATGGGAAGACCATGTGGGCTTCAAATACATGCCTTGTGGTATCAACCATGTGAACTTGTGCAGATCATCTGGATGGACCCGTACTCCGAAAAGAGATGGGATGGAATGGAACCCACAAGTTGACTAGAACAAGATCCTAAACCTACCATTCCATTTTAACTACTAGAGTACCTACTTTTCTTTACACAAAATGATTGGACAAAATGTAATAAATTTGTTAAGATTGGGGTTCGTTACCATGTGCATTCACTTAATGTTGTACATTATGTGCATCTTAATGTCATACTTTTTGTGAGTGGTATTATACATTTTGTGAGTGAAATTACGATTTTTTGTGTCTTTGAAGAACATGTGAAAATTTAGAAGTTGTACTTTTTTGTGAGTGATGTTATACATTTTGTGAGTGAAATTATGTGTTTTGTGTCTTCAAAGAAAAATTGTGAAAAATTATGTGAGTAGTGTTATACATTTTGTTAGCAAAATTACAATTTTTGTGTTTTTGAGGAAAAGTTGTGAAAATTTGAATGTTATACTTTTTCTGAGTGGTGTTATACATTTTGTGAGCGAATTTATGATTTCTGTGTCTTTGAAGAAAAGTTGTGAAAATTTAAATATTCTTTGAAGAAAAGTTGTGAAAAATTGAATGTTATACTTTTTTTTGAGTGGTGTTATATATTTTGTGAGTGAAGTTATGATTTTTTTGTTTTCGAAGAAAAGTTGTGAAAATTTGAAGGTTATACTTTTTTGTGAGATATGTAATACAATTTTGTGAGAGAAGTTATGAATTTTGTGTCCTTTTACACAAACTTTATGATAGTTTTTAAAAGTTATACTTTTTGTGAGTGGTGTTATATTTTTGTAAGCAAAGTTATAATGTGCACATCATGTGCCCTTTTTTGTGAGTGTACATTATAGACTTTTCCTAAGATTAGTGAACCCTTTATTTTTTTTATTTTTTTAATCAACAAAAGAAATTTTATTGATGAAACACAAGATGATAACATTTGGAAATACATCAAGAAAGGGACAAGAGCAAAAAGCATCATAGCATACCTTTCAAATCTCAATTAGGTTGACACCTAAAACAACACCCAATTATGTGCTAGCTCTGGCCCAAGGTTAGTGGGAAACCAACAAAAACAAAAGGGAAAAAAACAGGCCAAAGCAAACAAGCAGATCACAGAGGCAACCACTATTCAACTATCCCCTGTTCCTCCACTGCAACACACCCCCGAGCTGTCTCACCATTGCAAATACACCTCACAATGAACAAAAATCCCAGGACAGCCCAATCCCCTTAGCCACCACCAATACATGCTCTTACCTGGTTGAGAACATCATTGACAGAGAAGTGCCACTCCTTAGTTGAAGCTTTAAGCCAAAGTGCCACTCCAATTTGAATAAGTCCGCAAAATTTACAGATGTCTGGTGTATTGGCTTTGAACAGAACTTCATTTCTAAGCTTCCATATGGACCAGAGAGTAGTTGTTGGCATAGCTCTCCATAACTTTTTCTCCAAACTTTTAAACTGCCCTCCCTCCCACCGAAGTAGCAGCCCTTCAACAGAACCAGGAATGGCCCACTGAACCCCCCAGCAACGCAGTATAGCAGACAATACCTTCCACACAAAGGGACAATGCAAGAGCACATGACGTGCTGTTTCCTCTTCATTTTTGCATAAAAGACACACAGAAGATGCATTATCATTGAGTACACCTATTCTCTTCATCGACATAGCAGATTTAATCTTGTGCTTCCAGGCAAGCCAGGCAAAAAATTGTACTCTGGGATTACGCTACATGCATTGTGCGTGTTTGGAATTGACTTTTTTTAATATATATTTTTAATTTTTTTATATTTAGCTATTGTTTTAAAAAAAAAAAATTATATTTTAAAATTTTACTCAATTAAATGAAGTGAAAAGTTAAAAAAAAAAATTATTATTTTTTTATTAAAAAAAAAAAAAGAAGAGTCCAAGACATATTGAGTACTGTTAATATGCCAAGTAGAAGTTTGACATTGCCAAAGCTATAAGAATTTCTCTAAAACTAACAGCTCAACTGCAAAAGAATTTCTGTGTATTCTATATTTTTAATTTTTTAAAATTTATTTAAATTATTTTCGTCCATAATCGTCTAATTTAGCTTAGTTGGCGACTATTATACACTTATGGGTAATGCTATAGTGTGCAACTTACACCTTACACCTTTTTGTGTTCACTTACACCTTACACTTACACCTTTTTTACCTTGCACTTACACCTTTTGTGTAAGTGGCACATGGTGTGCAACTTATACATTTCATTTATACCTTCCACTTACACTTACACCTTACACTTACACCTTACACTTACACCTTTTGTGTTAGTGGCACATGGTGTGCAACCCACTTACACCTTTTGTGGGTTGCACACCTAAGAAAACTCCTACACTTATTTGTTAGGTTGGAGTCAATCTTTGACTCTTCCTTTTTGTTGTATTGGATTGCTTATTTTTGTCCGGTTATTAATTTTTTCTTGTGATAGTTATTGAACTTTTTATTCGGTGTTGTCGGATTATAATCGTCTAATTTTGTATAATTTTTATTATATTTATAATTAATATCATACTAAGGTCTTGTTTGGGAACAGACTAATTTAGCAATTTTTTGGCTATTTGACTAAAATATGAGTTAAAAAAATTAATATATTTGGAATGACTTTTTGATTTTTTACGAAAAAATATGCAAAAAGTAGAGAGAAATGAGAATTTTTGACTTTTTTGTATAGATTGTTGGTTCTTTGATTTTTTTTGATATTTTTTGACTTTTTAACTAAAAAGACCACTTGCCAAACGAGGCCTAAGTAGCAAAAAAAAAAAAAAAAAAAAAAAAAATTCAAGCTGGTTTGGAACCAAAATTTGGTGCGTCTTGCTTATTGAATCATGTTACCATCTCAAAATTTAAAAAATAAAAAATAAAAAATAAAAATAGAAAACATTACGTAAATGTTTTCAACATTCAAAATTTTGATTTGGAGCAAATTTTTTTCAAAAATCATAGATGTTTTCGAGAAACTGATGTGACAAATAGCCAACCAAATAGTGAGTTTGTGTGTTATATTTGAAATATCAGCTTGACGGTCCTTCTACATAGACAAATTTCAAAAGAGTATCATATTTAAGATGTAGGTTATGATATTTTGTGGTATTAAAATTATAAAAATATTATAAAATATTATACTTAAATTAATTTTAGTCATAATTAAAAAGATCACAATCATCAAAATTAAACATCATTTGAAACACAACTAAAAACCTTTCAGTCATAATCAAAATAATAACCATAATATGTCATAACAAACATTACAATAAGTCATAACCAATGATCATAACTAAACACTACTTGAGACATAACTAAAATCTCATTGGTTATAACTAAAATAACAACCACATTAGGAAGTGAAAATCCTTAAAAACCTTGAGATAGTGTTTGCAATTAGAATTCAATCAAAACAATGAACAACAATTCTCAATCAAACAATCATAAATCTAATCCATTTAAACAAGAATTGAATTATATCTACAAACAAAACAACTACAAATTGACACAATGATATAACATGGAAAAAATCACAATTGAAGTACCTCCAATTGTGATAAGAAATCACAGGCCAAAGTTACAAAACAATTTACTAAGAAGACAAAGGAATTACACACGTAAACCCTCAATTACCTAGCGAATCTGCACCCAAATTGAACCAAATTCGATGTGTCTCTTCCACCACCATCTTCACCTCGAAATTGCTTTGCCCAACGTTGAATCCACAACGCCGATATTGAATCCATGACGATGAGTCATTCCAAAATCCACCAAAGCTTCAGGCTCAAGTTCCCTAGAATCTGTCAATGAACATATCTCTTGAAATCTGAATTAAATGAGAGAAAGCCCTTGATGATTGTCAATATGAAGCATGTTGATCCATCGATCACTCTCAATTCATCAAGGGAAACAATATATAAACATCTTCCAATATAAAACACTTTTATTTTTCTCCTCTTTGAGAATTCTAGACTGGTTTAACCCTAAAACGAGCAAACAATGCATTTTATACGAAATAGGGCTGTGAAGACCACACGAGCGCATGACAGACTGCTCGAGTGGTGTTACTAAAGGCGGTGCTCACTAACCAGTCAACCGCTCGAGAGCAAGATATACTGCTCGAGCAGTAAAACATAACTCTCAGAATCTTTGGGTTGGATTCGCATTTAAAAACTCACAAACTCACAGATACAAAAGAGCGAATGTAGTTACAACTAAATAGAGTTTTGTCAAATGGGAATGTTAATTACAAAATATCTAACAATCTCCCACTTTGGAAATTTCGTGACAAAACACACCTAACAAGAAATTCCTAATTACCCCAACCCATTACACACAACAAAAAGCTCACTAGTCAAGCTTATAATCTGCAAAACAACTATAAGTGTCACAAGAGCATATGGTAGCGTAAAGCATATGACAATATGAAAATTTTAAAAGAGCGTCATGCCAACATCATGCCATCATGCAATACCACTCCAATAATCTCCACCTTTGTGTCATGAATTGACAAAGGGAGCACAACCAACAAAGAACAAATACCAACCACAGAAAGCATAGACAGAGACTATAAGCAAGAGTTAAGAGGCTAAAAGTGAATAGCATGCAATAAACAAGCAACATAGAGCAACATGCAAAACCAACAAGCACTAATCTCCCTCACACACCAAACAATGTAAGACATGCCCAACAAACTCTCCTTCAACAAACAACCTCCTCAACAAAATCAACAAGTACCAAAAAACAAAGAATAGAACAGAAAAGACAAAAGCAATATGGTGGAGTAAGTAAGGAATTTCAGATTAGAACATCAACACACACAAGGATATCCAAGAAACACAATTACTTGAAAACACGATGTGCACAATCTTTAGAAGATTTCTCATGAAAGAATGTGGTGCAATATGTGAAAAGTATAGATCTCATGAGAAAAGTGTGTGTGTGTGTCTCTTGGAGTTTGACAAACACTAGAGTCAAGTCCTAGAAGTGATCTGATGGTTAGACCTCTGGTAAGAGAATCTGCGAGTGATTGAGAAAAGTCAAACCTCTAGTGATCAAAGGGTATTTGTTGAGTAAACACAAGTGCTCCCCCTCAAACAATGCAACATTTTCTTACGCATTCATCGACGACTTTCATGCTCAAGAGTATGGAAACCGAGCTAGAAAAGGATGGAAAGAATAATCGAAGCCTGGTTGGTGACTCTGAGGTAGCTTTTTCCTCATGCCTTGAGAGACATGTACAGAGAGGTAAGTAGTAGGAGTGGAAAAAGATAGGAGGGAGGGTATGAGACTCAACATCACCCAATATATGCTAGCATTGGTCAATTTCTCAAGAAAAACACAAGAAACACTACTAGAAGTCCATAGAGAACTGTGATCACTTATACGAAAGAGTCCAGTATTTGCTAATCCAAGAGTGTGTACAGAATGAGACATACAAATCAATGTTCACACAATCATTAATGAGTAAAGACCATAGATAGCACACACACATTAACAAGTAATGGATATTCTCATCAATTCCAATATGCATTAAGAACTTCTCAAAAATTTCAAGCTTGCAAAACCATACAAGGAAAATCTTTTTGTATTTTTGATAATCAAAGCAAGAAAACCAAACCAACCTAAGGACAAAAGACCGAAAAAATAAGAAGAATAAACAAAAAACAAAAAACAAAACAAGTAAAAACAAACAATCAACATGTCAACCCAAGTCAAGCTTCCTTATCCAAACCGCTTTAGTATGGACAATGCTATGTGAATTGTGGTTCTTGGGTGGCATCTTGACGCTGTGGTTCCCTTCCCCTTCAATGGGAACTCGTCTTGAATCTGTTTCCAACCTCCTATTCCAAGGTCTAGGCAAACTCAACCTCACTTCATGTTTGGTCTTAATCAATTCAAAACAATGAGGTCTAATGTGACCCTTAAGCCCATAATGATGACAAATATGAATTAATGTACCCTTGGCTACACAATTATAAGACAAAGAAGAAGATGAAGTGATATTACCCCTAGCCTTGAAATCTTCAGTGCTTTTATCCTTGGAAGTTAAGGCTTTGGATGGTGAGACATGTCCTTTGATAATGCCAACTACTCCTTGAGCACTAATCATTTGTTGAGCACCAAGATCCACATCCATACTTTGTGAACATGCATTCCAAGATTGCAAGATAGCTTTGACACTTTCGAGCTCCAACTCTAATGAGATAATCTTTGCCTCAAACTCTTTCCCGAATTCTAAACAATTCTCCAACTCTCTTTCAAGAGAACCATTCTTCTCTTTCAGCTTATCATGAGCATAAAGCAATTGGTTTCTCTCCATTTCGCATGTGGAAAGCTTAGCGATCGACGACTCCTTTTCATTTGAGAGAACACTAACTTCTGCTTGAGCTTCCATAAGCTCTTGCTCTACTTTCTCTTTTCCCTCTCTACTTAGCTTGAGTTTAGTGGACAATTTGATATTCATCTTTATCAAGGTGTAACTCCGTTTATATAACATCTCATAAGCTTCATGAATAGTCATACCATCTATTTATTCTTTCGCACTAGATGAATGACTACTACCATTTGAAGACTCAGAAGTGGAGCTTTCATTCTCACTCTTATCAACAAATGAATCTCCATCCGAAGAGTCAACACTTAACGAGGAATGGAGTTACCTTGAGATTCACCATTAGAACTTGTATCCTCATAGATAGACTTCAACAAATCCCATGCTCCTTTGGCCGTCTCATAATGAGAAATATGAGTTTGCTCACCTTTCGAGATAACACCTCGTATTTCCACTAATGCTCTTGGTAGTATCCAAAGTGTTACAACTGAAGTTAACTCCATTGTTCTTGAGGCTTCAAACTTTTCAAGTTGGTTACCAAATCAAGTTCATGTGGCATCTCATACCCTTTTTCTATAATCCTCCAAAAGCTTGCATTACATGCTAACAAATACACCCTCATTATAGCACTGCAGTATGGGTATTCAAATTCGTCAAAGTAAGGAGGAGTGGAAACATTCTGACCATGAGCATACTCAACTTGGCCTTTAGCATAATCCGTTCATCCCTCGGCTGCGGAAACCACCATGAAAGTAAGAAATTGTTCATACCCCTCTTTGCCTTGAACCTCGTTGTCACTTTCATCCTTATTAGACTCTGACTCATCATCCTAAGTGATAGCGAAGGCTTTCTTCTTTCTCAATCGATTAGGACATTCTTGAGCAAAATGGCCAAAACCTTGGCATTCATAGCATTGGACTCATTGAGGATTCTCTTATATTTTTCATTTCTTTTTCTCCATTGTAGAATCAATTTTGAGTCTCTATTTTCCTTTGGATTTGTGAGTTGATTCCGCAAGAATATGTTTCATTTTTCGAAAAGACTTCTCGAAACATTTTATAAAAGCATTCATAATCTTAGAATCAAGCTCACCATCCTCATCAGACTCCTTACCATCTCTATGAGAACTACTAAAAACAATATCATCTTTTTGTTTCTTTTTGAAATTCATATGAGCCTCATAGGTTTGGAGATTTCCAACCAAATGATCCATCTTGAAGTTACCAACATCTTGAGCCTCTTCAATAGTCATAACTTTTGGTTGGAATCGATTGGATAAGGATCTCAAAAATTTTCCCATTATCTTGGATTCCGGTATTTTTTCACATAAATTAAAGCTGGAGTTCACTCACCCTTGCATTAAATTTGTCAAAGGTCTCACTATCTTTCATGAAAAATCTAAAATCTCTGAGATATTGATTTGTGATTATGTTTCAATTTTAAACAATAAATAACATTCCCAATCAAATAATCAAAGACAAATCGACACAATGATTTAACGTGGAAAAACCACAATTGGAGCGCCTCTAATTGTGATAAAAAAAAAACCACAGGCCAAAGCCATAAAATAATCCACTAAGAACACAAAAAGGAATTACACATGTGTACTCTTAATTACCTAGCGAATCCAAGCCTGAATTGAATCGATCTCGATGTGCATCTTTCACCACCATCTTCACCTTAGAATTGTCTTGCCTAACATTGAATCTATAATGCTGATGTCGAATCCACGACGATGAGTCACTCTAGAATCCACCAAAACTTCAGGCCCAAATTCCCCATAATCCACCAAAGAACAACTCTTTATTTTGTGAATAAAAGAAACAAACCCTTGATGTTGTTGATATAAAATTCATGGATCTATTGATCATTTTTAAATCATCAAGGAAACACTCATAAAGCACCCTCCAATATAAAACACTTTGGTTTTTTCTTCCTCTCTAAAAATCTAGACGGCTCAAACCCTAAAATGAGCAAACATTGCACTTTATAGTAAACTGGATCATGAAGGCCGCTTGAGTGCACACTTCACCGCTCGAGCAGTGTGAGTAAAGGCAGTGCAAAACATATAGGCTAATTGCTAGAGTGTAACATTCACCACTCAAGTGGTAAAACTTGTTTCCCATAAGTTAAGACGCTCTGCAAAAATTCTAGATGATCCTTTTCTCCACTCGAGCGCACAAATGATCGCTCGAGCAGTCAATCAACTTTGGCTATATTTTTGTTTTTTGCTATAGGCAGCTCAATCCTTGTACATAGTCAGTGAAGTGGCAACAAAAGCACAATTTGGGTTGGATTTGCATCTCAATACTCACATCCTCACTGAAACATAAGAGCGAATAAAATTACAACTGAAAGGAGTTTTGTCAAATGGGATTGCCAATTACAAAAACCTAACAAACTAGAAGTGAGCCTTTGAAGTTTTGAGCGTTTAACCAAAGGAGTGCCTTCATGAATAGTTTCTAAGATATCTGATGCCTCTTTTGCTACTTCATAATTACAAATACGAATAAACTCTTTGGGTATGACGGTGCCAAATAAAGAATTGATAGCTTTACTATTCCAGATACTATTTTGGTAATCGATGGTGTCCCATTTGTCAATTGGTTTGGGAAAAGTTACTTCATCAATGATTATCGTCGGTTTAGTCCACCCACACATGATGGATTGCCAAATTTTTTCATCAATTGATTTTAAAAATGCTCTCATCCAAGCTTTCCAAAAAGGGTAATTGGATCCATCAAGTAGGGGTGGTTGAAACAAAGAATTCCCTTCATGAATTGAATCCATAATCAGGAATCAAATAAGATCTCGCTTCTATAGCTTTGAAAAACAAATATTGAGCGACTCGCTCTGATACCAATTGAAAATCCTTAAAAACCCCGAGATAGTGATTTGTAATTGGCATTTGATTGAGGCCGAATTGTATATCATTGAGGTCGATAATTGAGATGTCTTAACTATATTCTTGATTCAATTTGTACAGTTTACTTGTGTTTAATCTCAATAAACTTGGATGCATTCAAAGCACAAAATGAGCAAAAACATGGAATTTGAGCTGAAAAGTCTTTCCCACACGTGCGACCGGCCATTTCCATACATGCGACCCACCTTCCTGAAGCCACCAGTCTATTGAAAAAACTGCACATGCGGAACCTTCACTGCACGTGCAATGACATTTCCCGCACGTGCGACCATACCTTGTTTTGTGTGCCCGACGTTTTAAACCTGTTTTGAAAGTTGAAAGGTATAAAAATGAAGAAGAAAAATTTGAAAAAGGGTTCTAAAATATTTCAAAGGAAAGGAGAGGCTAGGGTGTGGAGAGAAGGAGTTTTCATTTCAACGATGTCTTCCATGGTGGTTTCTCCCTCTACCTCTTGCCACTCCTCCATGAGTGGCTAGTTCTCCAACTTCTAGGGTTTTGATGAAACCCTAGCCAAGTAAATAGAATATTTTTTCAGTTTTTGATTGTTGTAATGGTTTGAACAAGTTGTATGGTGTTTAAGAAGTTTTTCAATATATTGTTCTCTCATTCTCTCTAAGTGTTTTTCTTTCTGTGATTGTTGAATACTTTCCATGCAATAGTTATCTTTTCTTTTGTATTCAAATTATGAGACGAGCCATACTACGAGAGATGAGTTGTATTGCTACCCTAGTTTAGAGTGAATGACTTGTGTTACTTGAGATGGTTCGTGCCTATACATTGAATGCGATAATCTTCTTGATCAATACCTCAAGCTTGTAATTGTGACTTATTGGGTTTTTCAAACCATCGCACAATTGATTTCAAATTTTAAACCTTATTTATGTAACTAGTGGTGAATTCATTGCCCTAGGATTTTTCACAAAATCAGTATCTCAAACTTTATTTTTAATTGCCAATTAATTTCTTAGTTTTATTTTAATTATCCTTAGTTTTATGAACCATTAATCTTGTTATCAAAGCTAATTTAGGAATTTAACAATTAAATTAGTTTAATTTCACAATTGTATCTGTGGATCGATACCTGGACTTGCCATTATTCTAAGGAATTTAGGTATAGTTTAGTGTTTATCTTTGGTGTGTAAAATTAGCCATCAAATTTTGACGTTTCTAGGGTCTGCTGGCAAAATTAATTAATTTAAAGTTAGATTCTCATTTATATTTTATGTTTTTGTATTGCTAAGTGTGTAGAGTTTGTGCAAGTGGACCTATTACTGAAGTGCAAAGCGGAGCACAACCGAGCTTTAAAATAAAAGCAAAACGCAACACTAAAATGCTAAAAGCAAACACCCGTAAGTAAAGCACCAAAAGTGCTAAAACGTAAGAGCTCAAGTGGATGTTGGAGACAACGGTCTACACGTCAAGTACCTGCATGACGAGTAAAGCGTTTTTGTTAACTGTAGTGAGCATTTCATTCTTTTGTATTTTGTTTTTGAAATTTAGCACACAAGAGTCGGAACTTAGTGTGTGTGTGTGTGTGAGTGGTGTATGCACAGGCGCTGTTCTTGCCGCCATGAACTTTGGGGTTTGGATCTTGAACTAGAAAGGACTCTTAGAAACCTTAGAGCCTCTTCCCGTGTTCCTAGGCTTCACACCCATTGCATGTACTTCACCATCTTGCATTCAGTTACCAGGCACCACAACTACCTAATATGAGATTAAGTCCAACACTATTCAAATGCTTCCATCATTTCACGGAGTTGCTCATGATGACCCTTATAAGCATTTGCACGAATTTTTGAAAATTTGCTTTATAGTGAAGATCCAGAATTTCACTAATAAGGCCCTTATGTTGAGACTATTCCCATTTTCACTTAAGGATAAGACCAAAAACTGGTTGAACTCCATACTTACTAATTCTATCACAGCATAGGACCAATTACGACAAACGTTTTTAGAGAAGTATTTTCCCATTGGTAAGACAAACCAATTGAGGTGAGCCATCACAAATTTTGCTCAAATTAATGGTGAGCAATTTCATGAGACATGGTAGAGACTTCGTGACCTTCTCCAATAGTGTGCTCATCACCAAGTGCGCAATTGGCAACTTGTCTAGACCTTCTACTATGGCTTAACTAAGCCTTATTGCCAAATAGTGGATTCATCTTCTAGTGGGACATTTATGTCAAAGAGTGACGCTGAGGCATGACAATTATTTGAAAACTTGAGTAATAATTCTCTTCACCATGCCTTTGTAGCTCGACAAATCTGGGAAGTCCGACAACCTATTATTGGAGCCCCAAAAAGAGAGGGCATTTATGAAGTTAGGCACAATATTGAGTTAGCCCAACAAGTATAGGCATTGTTCCGCAAAATAGACCAATTGTTAGCTTCTGGACATGCCTTTACACAACAAGTACAACCTCAAATCAATGAGGCTTGTGCTATTTGTGTGAGCCCTGCTCATGAGTTGAGTGAGTGCCCTTCAGCATCACAATTTCCGGAATTAGTCCAAGAGTATGTGAATGTGGCTCAAGGATTCTCCAGACCGGATAATGACCCATACTCCAACACATGCAACCCGGAATGGAGAAATCACCCTAATTTTTTATGGAGACCCCCTACCACAAGGCACTTTTTACACTCTACCACAAAGGCAGAATTTTAATAATTTTGCTAATCAATCTTCCTACTGCCCACCACAACCTTACCAACAACCATAACTCCCGCCTACTCCTAAAGGCAACTCGACCTTTGAGACTCAAGTGTTAGAAGTTCTCTTAGAGCTAAAGGGGTTAGCACTAGTAGTTCATTCCCACACTCATCCCATTGCCAAGCTTGAGGCCTAATTGGGTCAAATGACCAATAACATTAATAGGAGAAATGGGGGAAAATTATCGAGTCAGACTGTGGCCAACCCTAAGGGAAAATATGGGGTAAATAGGTTGAGTGGGAGTGAAAAGTACCATGAACAGGTGCATGCGGTAATTACTTTGCGAAGAAGGAGGGAATTAGAGCCTTGGCTAGTTGCGTCTGATGCGACTAGGGCTAAGAAGGGTGACTACGATGGTAAACCCAATTAGTGCAAGGGTGAGGGAGAAACACATAAGGGGGATGACTTGGCCCCTAGTACTTCAAATGGGCCTAAGGCACCATATGTGCCTAAGGCACCCTTTCCCTAATGCCTTGATACACTGTCCCCCTTTTAATAAGAAGGCAACACCCATGGAAGCAATGATGGAGGTTTTTAACTAAGTGAAAATCAACCTCCCCCTGTTGGAGGCGATTAAACAAGTACCTTTATATGCAAATTTTTTGAAGGGCCTATGTAGCAAAAGCATAAATCTGGGACACACATGTCCCAGAAGGTCGTACTTACGGAGCAAGTAAGCTTCATCTTGGTGAGTGACACACCCCTAAAGCTTAAAGATCTGGGTTCCTCAACCATTACATGCATCATAGGGGACAATTTCATTGATAGGGCCTTATTAGATTTAGGGTTAAGTGTCAATTTGTTGCCGTACTCTATGTATGAAGAATTCAGGCTTGGCAAGTTGAAGCCCACCACTGTCACATTCTAGTTAGCTGACCGGTCCCTCAAAGTGCCACGTGGCATGATTGAGGATGTTCAAGTAAAGGTTGATAGGTTTTATTTTCCTGTTGATTTTGTGATTTTAGATATGGAACTGGTAGCTAGCTTTAGGAAACAAATCTCAGTGATCTTAGGCATACCTTTCTTGGCCACATCCAATGCGTGTATAAATTGTTGTACCGGGGTTATAGATGTTTCATTTAGGAATATGCAAGTGAAACTCAATGTTTTCCTTGCATCCCAACAACCCTCTGAAGGGGAGGAGTGCTTATTTATGGATGTTGTAGGTGGGATAGTGGAGGAGGCTTTACCCTTCATTCTCGTTAAAGACCCTTTAGAGGCTTGTCTAGCTCATTTTGGGTTCGAAAATTTTGATATTGATGGGTCAGTTGAGGAGGTGAATGCCTTACTCAATTATTCTTTTGCATTGGATTTTCCTTCGTGGAAAGCCTGGTTTGAGTTCCTCACTCCTTTGTCTAGGGAGCCTACCGTACCATCTCTCGTCATACCACCTACACTTGACTTGAAGCCACTTCCGGCCACACTTAAGTATGCATTTTTAGGGCCTAAGGACACTTTACCAGTCATCATTGCATCTGACTTAACTGCCAAGCAAGAGAGTCAATTAATGAATGTTCTCGTGGCACATCGGAGTGCTATAGGGCGGTCAGTGGCTGATTTGAGAGGAATAGATCCCTCCGTGTGCATGCACCATATACATCTAGAAGAGGACACCTAACCTTCTCATGAAATGCAGTGGAGGCTAAATCCTAAAATGAAGGAGATAGTGAAAAATGAGATATTGAAATGGTTGGATGCGGGTATTATAACCCTATCTCGGATAGTAAGTGGGTGAGCCCCACACAAGTGGTGCCGAAGAAATCGGGCATCACTATTGTTGAGAATAAGCAAGGAGAGTTAGTTCCCACACGCCCACCACTAGGTGGCGCGTGTGCATTGATTATAGGAGGCTAAATTACATGACAAGGAAGGATCATTTCCCATTGCCATTTATTGATCAAATCCTTGAGCGATTAGTAGGGCAAAGTTTTTATTATTTTCTTGATGGCTAATTAGGCTATAATCAAGTTCCAGTGCACCCCACTAACCAAGAAAAGACCATATTTACTTGCCTTTTCGACACTTTTGCTTATAGGCACATGGCCTTCGGACTATGTAATGCACCGGTGACTTTTTAACAGTATATAATGGCCATTTTCTCCGATATGGTGGAGAAATTCTTAAAGCTTTTCATGGATGATTTCTCAGTGTTTGGGCCATCTTTTTAGGAATGCCTTCAAAATTTGACTAAAGTTTTGGAACCTTGTACGGAGGCAAACTCGATCTTGAATTGGGAGAAGAGCCATTTTATGGTTCATGAGGGTATTGAATTGGGACACATTGTGTCCCCACGTGATATAGAGGTAGACAAAGCTAAGGTTGACCTCATCTCAGGCCTTCTTCCACTCACTTCTGTGCGCCAAGTATGATCTTTCATAGGGCACGCGGAAAGATTTTAGCAAAATATCACGTCCCTTGTGTAGTTTACTTGCCAAGGACACACCTTTTGTCTTTGATGATGCATGTTTGAGGGCTTTTGAAACACTTCGGGCGGCTCTTACTTCCGTTCCAATCATGCAATCACTAGATTGGTCTCTCCCATTTGAAATCATGTGTGATGCCTCAGACTATGCTGTCAGGGCTGTTTTGGGCCAAAGGGTGAATTGAGCACCCTATGTTATTTATTATGCTAGTCGCACTCTCTCGGATGCACAATTGAACTACACTACCTCCGAGAAAGAGTTGCTAGTTGTGGTGTTTGCATTAGACAAATTCTGGTCCTATCTCCTAGGTTCTAAGGTCATAGTGTTCACTAATCACGTTGCTTTGCGGTATTTATTATCCAAAAAAGAGACCAAACTTAGGTTGATTAGATAGATTCTACTCCTTCAAGAGTTTGACCTAGAAAAGCAGGACAAGAAGGGGTCTGAGAATGTGGTAGCGGATCATCTCTCCCGAGTCTGAGAATAACTTCTTGTGGTGTCACAAGTGAACCCCCTGTGGTTTGCTCATATTGTGAATTACTTGGCCATTGGGTAGATTCCTAAGAATTGCTCTAAGCAAAACAAAGACTGATTTTTCTCAGAAGTCAGATATTATTTTTGAGAGGATCTGGAGTCATTTAAGTATTGCTCCGATCAAGTGATTTACAGTATGTGTTGGAGAGTGGGGTGTATAGCATTATTACATTTTATCACTCTTCTGCATGTGGCAGCCATTTTAGTGGGTGCAACATGGCTGCAAAGATTTGATAGAGCGGGTTTTATTGGCCCACCATTTTCAAAGATACCCACCAATTTTGTAGAACTTGTTTACACTGTTAGCAAATGGGTTCGGTGTCCCATCGAGATATGAGTCCAATGTCCCCTATTTTAGTGGTTGAGATTTTTGATGTATAGGGTATTGATTTCATGGGTCCTTTCCCGTCATTGTTCGATTTTGAGTATACTCTCGGTAGATTATGTTTCAAAATGGATGGAGGCTATAGCTACTTGAACAAACGACCATAAAATGGGGAAAATTTTTTTGCATGAAAACATTTTTAGTCATTTTGGGTTTTCTTGGGGCCTCATAAGTGATCAGGGTACAGATTTTTGTAATCGGTTCTTTGAGTTGGTAGTCAAGAAATACTTCATGACTCATAAAGTTTGCACTCCATATGTCACGACCCAAACCCGGCCCTATGGGTTTAGCATCAGAATCGCCGATGTCCGAGATTACCAAAGGCACATGTCGATATCTGATAAATCTGAGTTCGGCTGGCGGAAGCCAAAACAGTAAAAACTAGTGTCCATAGAGCTGTGTTAATCTGTATGCCAAAAACATTTTTCATACATTTATGCATTCACTACCGATCTGATATACACAATCATTCTGAGACATTGATGCGGGGACTTGATTCTCGCTTACGGTCTTGATAAAAGCAGTCTATCTGATAGCATAACAAATTACAAACAGTAGGAGACTAGTGGGGACACAAAAACACCCCAAGCCATGGCATGGCGTCTCGGAACCTCACGGTGAGGCACATAGGCTGGCTTGACAAAACTGGGGACCAATCCCACGCTCCTAGCTTCGGTCTGGTGGCTGAGCACCTACATATATATATAAACAGTGAGCTAAAGCCCAGTGAATAACATACAGTGTAAAGAGGTTATGAATGAATGTCCCTTACAGTAATGAAATCAATTCATTATACAGTATTTCAATCTTTCAGTATTTCAGTCAATCAGTATTTCAATCAATCAGTCATATGTGGTACATCCATTAGCCTATAAACAGTAGGTCCAAAAGGACCGGGCCTTAACAGACCCAACAATAATGATGGCCATCGATCAGTATGGTTCCATAAGGAAACCGACAGAGCTCTGTAACAGTCAATAACAGTGGGTGCTAAGGATGCCACAATACAGTTCGAAATACAGGACATACATTCATTCAATAAACAATATCAGTTCAATAAACAGTTCAGTTCGGTATTCAAAATAAAACCATTTGAACATATCTTTACACAATCTGTTACTCACAGTGATTTGGGCTATCAGTAGCTAGAGCGCGTCCCCGAGAGTCAACCCTAAACAGTCAATAAAAATAGAACACACACTAAGTTTACAGTTGGAAAGGATGAGAATTAAATCCCTAAATTCCTCGGTGTGGTTCTATGTCTACATCCTCATTAAGATGCTCTAAACTAGGCCTAAGAATGCCTAGGATGCGATGAGGATGCAAAAATGCACTAAGGAAGCAATTCCAGAATTTTTGATGAAACAGGGCCTCGCTCGGCGCGAGTTTCCCTTTCGGCGGACAAGCACCTAAAGGCCCACGCCGGCGTACATTCCGCCGCCGGTGATGATGAAAGGTGCAAAAATCTTTGGATCTTGCGATTTTCCGCCGGCGTTAAAATCCTTTCGGCGGACTGTAAAACAATGCGAGAAAATACTGGGAGCATGCATTCCCCGCTCGAGCGGCACTCCCCCCGCTCGAGCGGACGTCCAAAATCTGGAAAATCCAGATTCGACCTCAGAGTTTCAAACCAAGTTTTGATGCTCCAAATTCGATCCTCTTGGGCCCATTTTCTGGAAAACTCTTTCAAACACATAGAATAACAAGTTTTAAAACTCAATTTAGGAAATCAAGGCCCAAGGGTGTTTCAATTAAACTCAATTTCAAACCATTTTCAAGAACACTTTCAAAACATGACATGCATGATCTTTAAACCAATTTCAATCTTTAAATCTTGCTCCAAAGAGCTCAATAGTTGGCAAATGAGATGAAATCATGGACTTAATATGACTATGAGCTTGCATGCACTAACTAGCCAAGAATTCAACTTCAAAAGTCAACAAATATATACATGCATGCATGAATTTGACTTCAATCCAACATATATGAACAATTCCATAACTTAGCTCTACAATGATGCATGAATCATGCAAGAATGAAGTTTAAACTCAACAAGGAGAAGATGAATTCACTCACCTAAGTCTCAATTACAAGTTTAGGAGCTCAATCTAGCAATCCATGCCTCAAATCTTCAAGTTCTTCTAGCAATTTTAACAATTTGAGCTTAATTCTTCAAGATGAACTCTCTCTCTCTATACTTCTCTTCTATGGTCGGTTAGAACATGAAGAAGAGCTGATCAAATGTTTGCTAAGTGTGTAATAGGCTCAAGTATAATAGTAAACAAAGGGTCCACTCAAAATGGCAATTCGGTAAATACGTCCAAGTTCATAATTAACTCTTTTAATCTAATGTAATCATTCCTAATCAATTTTCAGATAAAAATATCATTAAATCACAAATATTATGCTGATTACAAAACATCAAACGGTTTCTAAATCGGCCGCCGATAAGGCCTTCAATTAGCAGTTTAAACATAAAATGCAAACAGATAATCATGCACTCAAACAGATGCAACACGCAATTCAATAGACAAACTTATTCAGTTTCAGTTTCAGTTTCGTTCAGTTTGTTCAGTAGTTCATCCAGTTCACTTATCAGTCATTAGCAATTCAGTTTAAGGGTAACCCGTATATAATTCAGTGGTTTAACGGTAATCAGTACGAGGGTTGTTACAGTCTCCCCTCCTTATAAGGAGTTTAGTCCTCTAAACTCGAGTTACCTTCAGTCTGGAAGAAAACAGGGTTCAGCGGGAACAAATCCGGATATCGCCTAGCCATGTCATCTTCCCTCTCCCAAGTGGCATACACACCACCATGGTTCTGCCAGTCAACTTTCACTAGCGGAATCTCTTTGTTTCTCAGTTTCTTGATCCGTCGGTTTACAATCTGTATAGGCCGTTCCTCGTAAGTGTAGTCATCACTAAGCACTATCCGAGTAGGCTCAATCACACGAAACGGATCCCGAAGATAGTCTCTCAACATCGAAATATGGAAGACGTTATGCATATGCTCCATTTCAGGAGGAAGTGCAACTTGATACGCCACCGGATTGATTTTCTCAATAATCTGATACGGTCCGACATATCTCGGTGCTAACTTGCCTTTGACTCCAAAGCGAGTCTGGCCTTTCATCGGTGTCACTTTCACGAACACGTGATCACCCACTTCATATTCTCTATCCCGTCTTCTGACATCTGCATAACTTTTACTGCATGCGGTTTCTCTCTGTATCAATTTCACTTTCTCGGTCGTTTATACACAATCTCGGGCCCAAACAGCGGCCCATCTCCAACTTCGCGGCCAGATTGGAGATCTACACTTTCTGCCATACAATGCCTCGAAAGGCGCCATTCTGATACTCGAATGGTAGCTGTTGTTGTAGGCGAATTCAGCCAATGGCAGATGGCTTTCCCAATTTCCCTGAAAGTCCAGTACACACATTCTCAGTAGGTCCTCTAGAGTCTGGATGGTCCTTTCTGACTGGCCATCTGTCTGAGGATGATAGGCGCTACTCAGCCTCAATTCAGTACCCAATGCAGTCTGTAGGCTCTGCCAGAACCTCGATGTAAACTTCGAATCCCTGTCAGAAACAATAGATACAGGCACTCCATGCAATCTCACAATCTCATCAATATAGATAACAGCCAATCTATCTGCATTATAAATCGTCTTGACAGGTAGGAAGTGTGCAGATTTAGTCAGTCTATCAACAATAACCCAAATAGAGTCCATACCTTTCCTGGAGCGAGGTAATCCAACGATAAAATCCATCGTGATATGCTCCCATTTCCACTCTGGTATGGGTAAGGGTTGCAGTAATCCGGCAGGTCGTTGATGTTCAGCTTTGACCTGTTGGCAATGAAGGCATTTGGACACAAAGTCGGCAATTTCCTTCTTCATTCCTGGCCACCAGAAGTTCTGTTTCAGATCTTGATACATTTTCGTATTCCCTGGGTGAATAGAAAACTTCGAACTGTGGCCTTCTTGCAGAACTCTTCTTTTCAATTCAGTGTCATTCGGTACACATAGTCTGTCTTGAAATTTCAGAACATTGTTCTCAAATTTGAACTCCGGTCTCGGTTTTGAATCCCTTTCTTCAATAACCTTTTTCAAGAAATCATCTAGTTGTTGTTTTTCTTTAATTTCCTCAATCAATCTTTGGTTGGCGAAATAGCGACTAAGGTTCCACCTTGTTCTTTCAAAACAATTTCAATTTCGACCTTTCCGGATCAAGAAGCAACTCTTTTCGTCGATCAACAAGAACAGGCTAAGTTCCCAATCGATTTTCGGCTCAATGCATCCAAGAACGGTGTTGGCTTTTCCCGGATGGTACAAAATCAGAGGTCATAGTCTTTTATCGATTCAAGCCATCTCCATTGTCTCATATTCATTCTTTCTGAGTGAAAAAGTATTTCGGCTCTTGTGGTCGATATACACTTCACAGTTGCTCCATACAAATAGTGACGCCAAATTTTCGGTGCAAACACTCTGCGACAAGTTCTAAGTCATGGGTCGGGTAGTTCTTTTCATGCGGTCTCAAGCGCCGGAAGCATAAGCAATAACTCTCCCATTCGCATTAAAACACATCCCAAACCCTTATGAGAAGCATCACTAAAAACAAGATAACCATCCGTACAAGGTAGAGTCAAAATCGGTGCGATCACAAGTCGGGTTTTCGGTTCTTGAAATCGATTCCCTTTGGTCGATCGATCAAATGATATCCCTTTCGAGTCAATGAGTCGGTGGTAAGGCAATCTTAGAGAAGTCTTTGACAAATCTCTGTAATAACCACCCGATCCAAAAAGCTTGGACTTGATTATATTGGTTGGTCTAGGCGATTCACTCTGACTTCAATTTTTACGGGTCAGAAATCCCATCTTTGCTAACAACATGTCCCAAAAACATTATATGATCAAGCCAAAATTCACATTTAGGCAGTTTAGCATACGGTTTACATTCTCTTAAGGTTTGCAGGCAAGTCTCGAGATGGTGTTCATGTTCTTCTATAGTCTTAGAATAGATCAAGATGTCATCAATAAATACCACAATAAAATCGTCAAGGTATGGTTTAAAAATTACATTCATGAGGTCCATAAATGCGGCAGGGGCATTCGTAACTCCGAACGGCATAACTAAAAATTCAAAGTGGCCATACCTCGTTCTGAAAGCAGTTTTATCAATGTCTTCCGGTTTGACTTTCAATTGGTGATACCCCGATCTAAGATCAATCTTGGAAAACACTTGTGCACCCTGTAACTGGTCAAATAAATCATCAATACGCGGTAATGGATATTTATTCTTTACAGTTACCTTGTTCAGTTCACGATAATCAATGCACAGTCTCAGTGAGCCGTCTTTCTTCTTTACAAACAAAACAGGTGCACCCCACGGTGAAGTACTGGGTCTGATAAACTTCTTGTCTAACAGTTCCTGCAATTGTACCTTCAATTCTTTCAGTTCAGTTGGAGCCATTCTATAGGGGGCTTTGGATGTCGGCTGGGTACCCGGAACCACGTCCACAATAAATTCAATTTCCCTGTCAATCAAATCCCCTGGCAATTCATCTGGGAATACATCTGGGAATTCTCTGACTATAGGAATACAATTCACATCAGTTTTAACATTATCATTAGCAGTGCATCAATACGTAACACAGATATCCTTTACACCCCTTTCTAATCAATTTGACAGCCTTTACAGAAGAAATCAGATATGGAGGAGGTACTACTCCACTCCCATTAAACACAAATTCAGGCAAACCCGGTGGACGGAAAACTACTTGTTTTGTTACACAGTCTATAGTGGCATGATATTTTTGTAGCCAATCCATCCCCAATATTACATCAAAGTGGTCTATGTTCAATGGTAGTAAATCAATAAACAGATGCATATCCCCAACGATAATCTCACAAGCAGGATACATATATGCACATGTCATGGATCCCCCAACGGTGATGATCTGACTAACAAGTAATTCATGGGTTCTAAGGGTCTATTCAATTTCTGAAAAAGCATGCGACACATAAGAATGTGTAGACCCCGAATCAATCAATACATAAGCATTCTGAGCACAGATAGAGAGGATACCTGACACAACGGTCTCAGTGTTTTGCACGTCTCCCGGTACTAGGGCAAACACTCGGCCCTGCCTCATAGGCTCTTTCCCGGTAGCTTTGGGGTTCGGTTTTGGTGCTACATTTGATGCTGCTGCGCTCGGTGCAGCTTTATTACTAACTGGTGGAGCAGAGGGGCAGTCTTTGATTCTGTGGCCCACCTTGCCACACCTAAAACAAGCTCCAGAAATCTGGTAGCAAACCCCTTCGTGCTTGTTGCCACATATGGAACAGGGTGGAGTAAATCCACTCCCTTGGCTGGGGCTAGTAGTCAACCCCGTATTCTGTTTCTTGTTTGCTGGGTTATGCTTGCCTTTCTTAAATTTAAAACCCTGCCTTTTGCCTTGCCACTCAGTTGTTGGTGTTTCAGATTGTTTCACTGCTGCAATATTTACCTCGGCCATCAATGCCCGGTCGAGAACACCTACATAAGTTGGCATTTTCAAAACACTAATTCTGTCCTGTATATTAGCAATAAGGCCTCCTTCAAACCTTCTGGCCTTCTTATATTCGGTATCCACCATATGTGGTGCATACCTAGCAAGTTCAGTAAAATTTTTCTCATACTCGGCAACAGATGTTTTGCCTTGTCTCAACTGTTCAAACTCAGTCACTTTTCTGTCCCTGATGCACTGGGGAAAATACTTTTCAAAGAAGGACTCCTTGAACTGAGCCCAAGTCACAATAGTATTTGCATCGGGGGTCAACATCCACCATCTTCTAGCTTCTTCCTGAAGGGTGAAGGTTGCTAACAAAACTTTGTTTGCTTCAGAGCACGGAAAAACCTCAAACAACTTTTCGGTGTCAAGAACCCAAGCTTCAGCCTTTAACGGTTCTAAGCCTCCCTGAAAGGACGGCGGTTTCATTTTGCTGAATTTCTGAGTCAGTGCAATAATGTCCACCTCATTAGCATTCACATTCGGTACATTCTGTTCCGGTTGCGCCGGAGGAGGAGGAGGAGGTGAAATTTGTTGATTGTTGTTTGAGTCTTTCCATTATCGGTCCATCATTTGTTGAGTCGGCCATTACGGCCTCGAGAGGATGATGCTTGATTTCATTTGCATTATCCATTTCACTATAGCGATTATACGATTATCATTATAAAGTTGTACAATTAAGCGATTTAACGTTTATTCAGTCAGTCATAAGCACACACTTTTCAAATTCATGAGATGCCCTAATTGCTTTTCTAGGACACCCTATTGCTCATTTGGACACGTGTGTGCGGTATAACTCGTGGTTAAGTATCGCTCTGATACCACTTTGTCACGACCCAAACCCGGCCCTATGGGTTTAGCATCAGAATCGCCGATGTCCGAGATTACCAAAGGCACATGTCGATATCTGATAAATCTGAGTTCGAACTGGCGAAAGCCAAAACAGTAAAAACTAGTGTCCATAGAGCTGTGTTAATCTGTATGCCAAAAACATTTTTCATACATTTATGCATTCACTACCAAGACTGATATACACAATCATTCTGAGACATTGATGCAGGGGACTTGATTCTCGCTCGGTCTTGATAAGCAGTCTATCTGATGCGATACAAGCAGTACAAGCAGTAGGAGACTAGTGGGGACACAAAACACCCCAAGCCATGGCATGGCGTCTCGGAACCTCACGGTGAGGCACATAGGCGCTTGACAAAGCGGGGACCAATCACGCTCCTAGCTTGATGCGGTGGTGAGCACCTACATATATATATATAAGCGGTGAGCTAAAGCCCGATGAATAACATACGATGTAAAGAGGTTATGAATGAATGTCCCTTACGAATGAAATCAATTCATTATACAAGATTTCAATCTTCGATATTTCATCAATCAAGATTTCAATTAATCGGTCATATGTGGTACATCCATTAGCCTATAAAAGAGGGTCCAAAAGGACCGCCTTAAACCCAACAATAATGATGGCCATCGATCGGTATGGTTCCACAAGGAAACCGACAGAGCTCAGTAATATCAATAACAATGGGTGCTAAGGATGCCTGTCTGATTCGAAATGCAGGACATACATTCATTCAATAAACAATATCGATTCGATGCTTGATTCGATTCGGTATTCAAAATAAAACCATTTGAACATATCTTTACACAATCTGTTACTCACAAATGATTTGGGCTATCAAGAGCTAGATGGCGTCCCCGAGTCAACCCTAAGCGATAATAAAAATAGAACACACACTAAGTTTACGGTTGGAAAGGATGAGAATTAAATCCCTAAATTCCTCGGTGTGGTTCTATGTCTACATCCTCATTAAGATGCTCTAAACTAGGCCTAAGAATGCCTAGGATGCGATGAGGATGCAAAATGCACTAAGGAAGCAATTCGAAATTTTCAGAAACGGGGCCTCCGCCGGCGCGAGTTTCCCTTTCGGCGGACAAGCACCTAAAGGCCCACGCCGAAGCGTACATTCCGCCGCTTCGATGAAGTGCAAAAATCTTTGGATGCGCGATTTTCCGCCGGCGTTAAAATCCTTTCGGCGCGGATGTAAAACAATGCGAGAAAATCTTGAGCATGCATTCCCCGCCGGCGGCACTTCGCCGGCGGACGTCCAAAATCTGGAAAATCCAGATTCGACCTCAGAGTTTCAAACCAAGTTTTGATGCTCCAAATTCGATCCTCTTGGGCCCATTTTCTGGAAAACTCTTTCAAACACATAGAATAACAAGTTTTAAAACTCAATTTAGGAAATCAAGGCCCAAGGGTGTTTCAATTAAACTCAATTTCAAACCATTTTCAAGAACACTTTCAAAACATGACATGCATGATCTTTAAACCAATTTCAATCTTTAAATCTTGCTCCAAAGAGCTCAATAGTTGGCAAATGAGATGAAATCATGGACTTAATATGACTATGAGCTTGCATGCACTAACTAGCCAAGAATTCAACTTCAAAAGTCAACAAATATATACATGCATGCATGAATTTGACTTCAATCCAACATATATGAACAATTCCATAACTTAGCTCTACAATGATGCATGAATCATGCAAGAATGAAGTTTAAACTCAACAAGGAGAAGATGAATTCACTCACCTAAGTCTCAATTACAAGTCTAGGAGCTCAATCTAGCAATCCATGCCTCAAATCTTCAAGTTCTTCTAGCAATTTTAACAATTTGAGCTTAATTCTTCAAGATGAACTCTCTCTCTCTACTTCTCTTCTATGGTCGGTTAGAACATGAAGAAGAGCTGATCAAATGTTTGCTAAGTGTGTAATAGGCTCAAGTATAATAGTAAACAAATGGTCCACTCAAAATGGCAATTCGTAAATCGTCCAAGTTCATAATTAACTCTTTTAATCTAATGTAATCATTCCTAATCAATTTTAGGATAAAAATATCATTAAATCACAAATATTATCGATTACAAAACATCAAAGCGGTTTCTAAATCGTCACGATAAGGCCTTCAATTAGCAGTTTAAACATAAAATGCAAACAGATAATCATGCACTCAAACAGATGCAACACGCAATTCAATAGACAAACTTATTCAGTTTCAGTTTCAGTTTCGTTCAGTTTGTTCAGTAGTTCATCCAGTTCACTTATCAGTCATTAGCAATTCAGTTTAAGGGTAACCCGTATATAATTCAGTGGTTTAACGGTAATCAGTACGAGGGTTGTTACACCATACCACCCTCAAACTAGTGGCCAAGTAGAGGTGTAAAATCGAGAATGAAGCACATTATTAAAAAAAAGGTGAGGCCGGATAGAAAGGATTGGTCAAAACATTTGATTGATGCTTTATAGGTCTACTGTACTTCTTATAAAACACCTATTGGAATGTCACCATATAGGGTGGTGTTTGGCAAAGCTTGCCACCTTCCGGTTGAAGTTGAGCACCGAGCATTGTGGGTCATAAAGAAGTTTAACTTCGATATGGCCACAGCTGGAATTTACTAAAAGTTGCAACTTAATGAGTTTGAAGAGATTAGAAATGGTGCATATGAGGGCTAAAAAATTTTTAAGGCTCGGACTAAGACGTTCCATGATAAACACATTAATCATAAATCATTTGAGTCTGGCTAAAAAGTGTGGCACTTTAATTCTAAGTTGAGACTTTTCTCGGGCAAGTTTAGGTCAAGATAGGATGGCCTCTTTGTGGTCATCGAGGCATTGACCCATGGTGCTGTTGAGGTGCAACATCCACGGAATGGCCACATTATTAAGGTGAATGGCCAACGATTGAAACCTTACATATAGGGGATTGAAAATGGAGAGATGATTGAGTCCATTGGTTTGATGGACCCATTTTATTATGATTGTGATATATAATTCTTGTTTTCTTTTCTTACCTTTCTTTTCTGATTTTTATTTTTGCTACCTTGTGCTCGATGTTTAGGAGACTTTAAATCCTCAAAGGCCATGTTTGTTTGGGTGGACATGTGCTTGGGATTGGACTAATAGTCCAATAAGGGCATGTTTGATTGGGTGGATTAGAGCATAGGATTGGGATTATTAATCCATGGGCCCAATTATCCTATGTTTGTTTTAATATTTTGGTTTAGGATTATTAATCCAATGGATAATTAATCCAACAAATTTGTAGGATTATCAGTAATGGGGTAGGGGTGGGATTATTAATCCAATGGATATTAATCCAATTGGATAGTGAATACCACACTAATTTAATAGGATTATTAATACTTCACCATTGGTCTTGTGAATCAAACATGACCTAAAATTATTAATTCAATGTTTGGTTAAAAAATTGAAGTACAGACTAACAATTCATCTGGATATGGTATCCCACATATGACGGACTATTCAATCCCACATAGGGATGGGATATAAATTGGGGGACTAAGTCAAAGTCTGGATTAACTTATCAAATGACCATAATAGAGGTATTATGGTCAATGTATTGGATGTCCCATGTCCTATCCATTCCAATCTCCTTAAACAAACATCAGATTGGATAATATTTTGTTAATCCTTCCTTATAATCCTAACTCAATCCAAACATAGGATAGGATACACAATCCAATGGATTTGTAGTCCTAGGACTATTAATCATGAGAATGCTAATCCAATGAAATCTAGTCCGCCCAAACAAACATGGCCTAAAGGTGCAATTCCTTTAGTGTTAGCCATGCTCGAACAACATTTAATGGTCTGGTATAGCCATCTAACCGTGTTTGTAGTGAGTCCTTAGGAGACCAGCTGAGACAGTGGAAACTAGAGTTCAAACGACAAAGCCTAGAACGTAAAGGTTTGGAATTTCCAAGACTAAAGTCTGGTTTAAATACTCAGGGGTGTGGAGATTGCTTCAAAACCACCTTGGCTTGAAATCTGTGGGGTAGCACTATAGGTTGAAGTAGCTTTAGGCACCTCAATTTTGGATACCAAATCAACCTAGCTTGTCACCTTGTTAGAGAATAGGGAAAGTTACAAACATAGTTAGGAAGAAAAGTAGTACCCGCAGTTTTTCCGTGAGCATTATACTTTGATTGAGCAGTTTGAGAAGTTGAAAGGTTTATTTGTTTGTCAAATGCAAAAATGAAGGTAGAAATTGCTAGTGGTGTTTTTGGGCTTGACTTAGGGATAAGTAAGATGTATGCTGTAGTTATATAAAAAAAAAAATTCCGTACGTGTGGGATTTACCACCGCATGTGCGGAAATGTCCCAAGTCCCCAATTCAGCTACTACTTTAACAACAAGTGCAGAGGCCAGTGCGGTGCGCTCATCGCAGTTGCGGCCATACTTTCCATAGGTGGCATAAGCCCTGCAAGTGTAGAAAAATCCCAACTGCTTTAAAAACGGGTACGGAGGGCAAGTGCCTGTAGCTTGCTTTTCGTGTGCCTTGGAGGGGTTTTGTTTCCTCGGATACGATAGCCCTACAGTTTGGATTCCTATGGTTCTGACTCTGGTTTCACAAGTGCAATGTGAAACAGAAAAAAAAAAAAAAAAACACAAATGAGAGTTCAAATTCGGCAAATTTTAGAAAATCAATTTATCATCAAAGATGCCAGAAATGGACTGCATTACTAGATTTCAGAGTCGCCACTTAAATATTTTTGAAAAATTTAGGAAACCCTAACCAAAGTGTCTTGGCTCGAAAACTTAGGTATAAGAGGAGAAGGTCATGAATTGAGCACCGCACTCACCTGATCAAAGATTGGCCTCTACTAATCATGATGTGATTTTTATGTACATTATATGCTCTTGTTTTGATTTTTAATGTTAACTAACTATGTGAGGCATACAAGCATAGACTATTTCTCCCACTTTGGAATACTTTGATTTCATGTTTGTTTGAAAGAATTTTGAATATGTGCTACTTGGAAAAGTGAGCTCATAAGTACATTAATCGAAATCATCCCAATTTAAGTGAAATAGCCTTCATCCACCGGCATTCAAGAGGTATATCAAATAAGCACTTAGCCTTGTGGTAATATGCTTGATATGGCAACACGGACATATATGCAATATGCTAAAGCAAAAATGCTGACCTAGTACTCAACCGAGGCAAGCTAAAGGAAAGGAAATAATTAGAAAAATGCATGCTCTAATATGCAAAGTGACTAATGCAACACATACAAAATGCAACTATTGGATTCGGCTTCTTTAACATGACATATGGATTAATTCAAAGCATACTGTAGCGCACGTATTCAAGTATGAAATAATCAATGCTTATCAAGTATGATAAGCCAAATCCTAATGTATGCAAAAATGGGTGCAAGTCATGGTAATGATATGAAACCAAAAATATGATACTACCACGATAAGTAAATAAATAAAAGGGAGAAAGAAGTGGGGGTTGGAAGACATACAAATATTACAAGTAGTACAAATTTGCCCTCGCACAAAAGGGTCCGAATGAATGTCCTAATTAAACTAATTATTATAACACAATTGAATAAACTAAACTAACTAATTATTGCAAGTTCGAATGAAGCCAACTGATTAATTACAACATACTAATATTAAAGAGCTAATTTAAACGAACGAGAGGCAATGAGCCACATGTGCGCAACCAAGAACATCCTCCCGGAAACCTCTCTATTTGTTGCTAGAATCTGCTTTTTTTGCAGTCAAAAAATTATTTTGTTTCGGCCTTAGATTCTGCTCTGTTTTGCCACAAAATGCCACTGCCTGTACAATAATTGGTGTCCGGCTGACCTTGGAAAATGGTCGACTGGACAGAATGGTGGTCGGCCGGCCACTATTTTTTGGGATTACCCTGCTGCAACAGAGATGAAACAGAGCAAAAACAGAGTGTTTCCAGGAGATGTTTATCCTCTCTGCCCTTCCCTATCATGAAGATGATCAAGGGAGGAGTAGATTCGATTCACAAATTATCAATTGTCGCAAATTTGTTGCATGATGATCTATGAACCGAAAGGACAAAAACTCAATAAAAGGAAATAAAAGACCAACAACACCTCCTCCCTATCATGGAGTTACCTCAAGGGAAGGGGTGGACATTGCTGCTTGAATCACTAAACATCACTATGAAGTATGTAATGATTCAAGACTCAATGGGTTCAACATAACGTCTGATTGAAACCAACTCAATTTTATTACCTATTCTTATCTCTTTTTACTCTGATTTTATTAGCCTCTTTTACATTACCTTTCCAATTCTTATATTTTCTTCATTTTTGCCCAAAAGTGATAATTACGTCCACTAAGTCCAAAGCAATAAAGAGTATCAAGCATTGATTTAACCTGAGAAATGAGCTTTTCAAGCCCATTTCTATGAGGAAAATTACAAAGGAAGAATAAAACTCATTTACAAGCGATAATGAATTCTAAGTTAAACCCAAAATGAGCGATAATGATTAGTCAAACTCAAAGAGAGTGATAATGACTAATCAAACCCAAAATGAGCTATAATGACTCTAAATCCAAACTTGATAACAAGCTATAATGACACTTTCCTTTATGATTTCCAAGGGTCTAAGCTAGAAAGCTAGTCCCTTAGAAGTAAATGCACCGGTGATAAAGAGAAGTGTCAAACAAGAGGTTGTGTTTAGCATAAGAGAGATGTAATGCCTTGGTAATGAACCTCCGAAGAGATTAAACCATAAAGCATGGAAGGTCTCTTTCTTATGCTTGAATAACAATCTTTTGTTAAATACCACTCTTTAATCAAAATGAACAAAGAATAGAGAGAGGCTGTAGAGATGATTGTGCAAAGGTGATTACAATAATATGAACATGTATGAAAGCTATAAAAAAAGTGCAAGAAAAGACTGTCAATTCAAATGGATTGAAAGCTACACCATTGAGGACTTGTATAGCGATCCCGGTTTTGCCCCGACCTTCATTGTGTCCCAAACTTGGGTTCTGTGGTTGAATATTGTATCCATGTCTTGTTTTTCCCCTTTGACTCTTTGTATTTGAGTTTTGGAACATGTTGGGCGAGTTTAGAACAGGTTGGTTGTTGGTTGGTCTAGATTGTTGTTGCCCAGATTTTGGCTTCTTCGCTCGAGTGAGGCTTCTTGCGTTCGAGCGAGCCTTGTGTAATTTGCTTCTTCGCTTGAGCGAGGTTTCTTGTGCTTGAGTGAGGTTTGAGGGTCTGTAGGTTTCTCTCCTAGACGCAGTTTTTCTGGGAAGGGGAAGTTCTTCGCTCGAGTGAAGCTTCTTGTGCTCGAGTGAGCCTGGTAAAATTACTTCTTGCGTTTGAGTGTGCGTATGCATCTGTGGCAAGCCTGAAGCTTTGCATTCTGCGCTCGAGCGATGCTTCTTGCGCTCGAGCGAGGTCACTGTTGTGTCTGGTTGCTCGAGCAACGACTCTTTCGCTTGAGCGTGGACTGCATATATCAGTTCGCAGCAGAGCTTTTCTGTATCACTTTTTGTATCTCTTTCACCCAGAACCCTAGCCCGACTCCTTCTCTCTCTAAAATACTCTCTCTCTCTCTCTCTCTCTCTCTCTCTTTCTATCTCTATAAATACACCTTGATTTAGGGGTCTCCTAACCCTAGTCCCTTTGTTAAAAAGGTAGAGCAACTCGTGGGCTTCTATTTGATCCAAGAAAGTTTGAGTTTTGGCCATCTTCAAAATTTCTCCTTCTCTCCTTTGGGCTTCTCCACTTGAGGTAGGGATATTCTACTCTTTAATATGAGTTTTAACCCAGGTGTTTGTTATTTTGTATAAATAGTGGGATTTGGGAAGATTTGGGTGAAGTTAGGGTTTGGGTCAAAATTTAAAAGAGGGGTTTCCTTATTGGGTTCCATGGATACATATTAGGAGTGTTGAATAGGAGGTTACATGGGTTGAAATGATGGAATTTGGGCCTTGGGTTTGATATTGGGAAAAAGGGGTAGGTCTTGCCCTAATTTGTGTTAAATAAATTATTTTGTATAAATAATGGGATTGATGTGGAAAACATGAAATTGGAGGGGTGTATAAATGATTGGTGTAGTTGGATTTGATAAATCACTCACCTATGGAAAATTTGGCAAATTATCTGTTTGACAGATTTGCTTATCTGTTTAGAAATATCTGTTTTGGGCTATCAGTGGAGGATAACTATGATTGTTGTAGAAACTGCATGAGAACTAGGTAAATTGAAACTAGTCATATGAATTATGTCATTGAATATGACGGTTTGATTAAAGTGTTGAATGTGTGAATTTGGTAGTCATTGTATATGGCACGCTTTTAAATACATTGTATAAGTATCATTGTTTGGGAGGAGATAGGGGATGGACTCCATTGAAAACTAAGTTGGCTGGAGTGTCCAGGATGAAAGTCCCAAGATCTTATATATATGGGTGCTGATTCACTCGGATGTGATTCCGTAAAATGGCAAGAAAATGTAAGTGTTTGAATAATGGTTGTTATTGAAGTGTTAATATATGAGTTGTAGCCTCGTTTTTAGCTTGTTTAAATTACAATAAACTATATCAATGAATTGATTTGGACAAATGAATAGAAATGGACTGAAATATAGATGTCGGTATTGATTGGTCATGGAAAGTGTGTAAGTTGGTTTGCAAGTATTGAACATTTATCTCATGTTGATATCTTAGTTAATTCTCATATATTGTTTTAGCATATCTCTACTGGGCTTTGGCTCACTCTACTTGGGAAACCATTTTCAATTACAGGTGACATGCCACCTCCAAGGACATAGCTTGGGAGGTTTAGGGGCTGGAGGCTCTATTTTTGTTATTTTGTTTTGTGTTTGTGTGTGTTTTTTTGAGCCAAGGGCTTTAATTGTAAAGAGCTTATGACTCTCTTTTGTTGTAACCAAGTTATCTTTTGGAAAGATGTAAGCCCGTAGGGCTTTTATTTTGTTGTTATCCATTAGTGTTACATGTTGTAGTTTCAGAATGAATATTTATGAAAGTGTAATGCGTGTAATCTCTTTTGTAATACGAACTCTGATGAATGAAAGTAATACATTTCATATTATGCTCGTGAATATCTTGGGTTAGATTATCCTCTTTATTTTGAGGGCGTTACAACTTACAACAACACATCTATAGTATTTAAAGCATAATTTAACACACAAAACAACACTGAAATAGCACAAAAAAAGTGCTAAAAATTGAGTTTTTGAGGTGAAAAAAGTGAGAAAAATGGGCTAAAGCCAAGAGGTTTCAAACAACCAACAAGCCTAAGGAAGGGTGGCTAGCCCCTCCTCTTTTTTGTGACTTAAAATCATGTTTTTAAGCTTAAATAAACTCTGAAAATCAGTATGAAAAAGTAAAGAAAAAAGATAGAAAAAATGGTATAAAAGGTCAAAGTATACCTCTTTCAAAGAGAGGATGCTCGTTAGTTCACAAACCACAAGGTGATCACTCTCAAGAGCTGAAATTTGTGTTCAAGAATCTCAGCAAGAGGCCTTAGGCTTAGGAAGTGTATGTATAGTGTATGTATATTGCAAAAGAGAGAGGTAGTGTGTTGGACAAGTTTTTTGTTTTGGCCAAAATTTTCTAGCCCCAAACCATGAGAAGGGGGGGGTCAAGTATTTATAGAAAAACACTATCTCATGTCGGAAATATCTGTAATGAGGCAGCTGGTGCAAGGCATGGTCATGGGGACATCTGGCTGTCTCAAAATATCTACCGTCACTGAACATGGCCGGCCGGCCAATATTTTGTATGGCTTACTCATTAATTGGCCGGCCTACCAATTAATTGGCTCTGCTGCTTACTAAGTGGTCAGGCTAAAAAAAAGGTTTTGGTCCAAATGGGGTGGAAGGCTTGGGTTTGAAGCTCGAAACTGAATTCTTTTGCCGAAGATTCGAACAATTTACATAATGTAACTTTCATTATGAAGTGTTCGGATTGAGGGGCCCAAGTCTTAAGGGCAGTCAAAAATAGGGTGTGTACATTGCTATAGCGGCTCGAGTTGGAACCCGACCCTTTTTATATTATTTGATCCGGGATCCGGTACTCATTGTTGTTGTTTATACTCCTTATTGTCTTGTTGTGATGTGGGATTAGTTGTTGGAGTTATTGGTCGTGTTTTGAACATGTTGAGAATTCAAATTTCAAAAGAATTTCTATTTGTTTGTTGTTGAGTTCGCTTGAGCGGTCATTGGTTCCTCATAGTATCTGTGTTTGTAGTTTGAACTTCTAGGAATGAGGTGTTCTTTGCTCGAGCCATGGGTTGGTCGCTCGAACGGTATTCTGTGTCTGATACTCGAGTGGTATTTCTTTTGCTTGAGTGGTCTCTTTGCGGACCTGAACTACTAGGAGGGGATCATTGTGCGCTCGAGCCATGATTTGGTCACTCGAGCAGTTCCTTCTGTCTGACACTTGAATGGTATTTTGGTCGCTTGAGCAGTTTGTGGATATCTTAGTACAGGAAAAAGATCTTTTTTTTTTTTTTTTTTTTTTCACTTTTTGATCCCTCTCTCTAAAAGGTTTCTTTATCATATTTCTTCACTCTCTCTCTAGTTCTTGTCTGAGCATCCTTATACACTCAAATCCGTTGGTCTCGCTGTCATAGTGCTTTGGAAAAAAGTGTAGAGCTCGTAGAGGTGATGTTCTAATTAGAAAAGTTATAGTTTTTGGCTCCATTAAACTTTGGATCTTGAGGTAGGGATTTCTAATCTTGAGGTAGGGATTTCTATGCTCTTGTATGATTTTTAGCCTTGTTATGCGCTCCTTGAAAGAGTGGTGATTTGGAAATTGTGGGTTTGATTTAGAGTTTGTTTGAATTGGTTTTAGGAGTATAAAAGAGGGGTTTTCAAATGGGTTCATGGGAAATGTGGTGGAGATGGTTATATTGATAAGTTGTGTTGAAATCTTGAAAATCTCTTCTTAAAATGTATTTTTGAAAGAAAAGATGTTAAGCTTTTGAATAATATTTTGGATATATCTGTTGATAGTGAGAGTGGAGTTGAATATGTGTTATTACTCCTATATTGAGATTATGAAATTATATTGGTTGCCTGGAGATTTATTTTTTGTATAGAAATATCTATTTTAGGCTATCAGTAGAGGATAACTTTGATTGTTGTAGAAATTGCATGAGGATTAAGTTAATTGAAATCAATTATTCATACATCTTGCATTGAACATTGTTTCATAATTATAAATTGAAAATGTATCGTTTTGAGAAAATGGGTGAATACCTTGGTGAATCTGATTAGGGGGTGTGGTTGTGGTATTATCTATGTTGGCATGTGTGTCCTTGGTGAAAGTCCAGAAACCCGCGTGGTTGGGTGTCAATCCTTTTGGTTAATACCAGTAAAATGGCTTTGGTAGTGCTTGTATAGCCTACTAGCAGACACGTACCTAGAGATTCCTAGTGTTGTGTATCCATTGCCCTATTTTCTGATTTTGAATAGTATTGTTTTACGAATTGATCTATAATCATGGCATTGCATTGTTTTGAAAGGGAAAAGTGTAACGTTTTGGTAAATGGCATTCATATGCATTCACCATGTGACTTTGTTAAGCATCATATAGTGTGTTAAGGTATTCTCTACTGGGCTTTAGCTCACCCTATGTAGAAACTAACTTTCAGGTATTGATGGTATGCCTCCGCCAAGGATTTAGCTTGGGAGGATTCTAGAGCTGAAGGCTTAATCGTTTTTGTATCATAAATATCTTTTGTACGAGCCTCGGGCTTTTATTTGTTTTGGATATAACATACTAAAAAATTCTTTAGTGTACTTTTTCTAAATACAGGGGCGACTCCAAGGCTTGGTCAGGGGTGTCACCCGAACCCCCTGGCTGAATTTATTTATTTATTTATTATATAAATATTAGATTTTAGGAAAAAAATTAGTAATTGAACCCACTAAAATACAATTTTGAACCCATAGTTTTAAGTCCTACTCTTTTGAACCCACCAATTTTGAACCCATATTAGATTTTAGCATGTCTTTTTGCTTAAACAATAGTATCAATATATTGAAATATTTTTGTTATAATTTTAGAATTTAAATTAATTTGTTGATTTTTTTCTCCATAGGTGATATAATGATTAATGTGAATTTTTTGTAAGATATATGGTATTTAAGTTTTTGATTGACACCACTGACAAAAATTCTTAGAGTCGCCACTGAATGTAACACTCCAATGGAAGACACAAAAACACTAAAAAAATTCCTTAGTATACTTTTCCCAAATGTAACGACGTAACACTCCAAAAACACTCCATAGTATACTTTTCCCAAATGTAACACTCTAATATAACACACAAAAAAACTTCTTAGTGTACTTTTCTCAAATGTAACACTCCAATGTAGCACACTCCAATGTAACACACAAAAGTACTAAAAAACTCCCTAGTGTACTTTTCCCAAATGCAACACTTACAGTTTAAAATTATACATTTGTCCAAAACTTACTAAGAAACTTTTGTACTTCTTTTGGAATGGTTTAAAGAATCTCACATCCTTTTGAAATGATTTGAAGAATCACACATCCTTGTTTTGGAGTGTTACGTTTGGGAAAGGTACAATAAATTGTTTTTTTGTGTGTTACATTGGAGTGTTACACTAAGGAGTTTTTTTTTTTGGAGTGTTATATTGGAGTGTTACATTTGAAAAAAGTACACTAAGAAGTTTTTTTGGAGTGTTATATTGGAGTGTTATAGTTTGAAATTATACATTTGCTTAAAACTTACTAAGGAGTTTTTGTACTCCTTTTGAAATGTTTGAAGAATCCGGCATCATTTTGGAATGTTTGAAGAATCCCATATTTCAAGTTATTTTTGTACTTCTTTTGAAATGTTTTCCAAATAAAAAAGATTCCTCTATGGAAATTTATCCCAAATTTGATTCCTATAGATTATGTATCTTACCTTTCTAGCAAAAAAAGGACAAAATAAAAGAAGTAGAAGAAGAAGAAGAAGAAGAAGAAGAATGAAATATAATAGAAATAAGGGTATAATCGTAAATCCAATTTCTAAATAATATATTAAATTTACCTTTCCAAAATTAATGAGATTAATTGGTCTATAAGAAAATCTTTAGGACTAAACGGATCACCATTCCTCAAGATGAGATTTATAAGTAAATTTTTCTTTATTAATAATCATCAAGTCAATTAACAGTTTTTAATGATGTCAGAAATTTATTTCAATTAATAATTTAGGTAATTTTATCACTGTATAGAAAAGCAGCTAGAAATTTTATTTTGTTAATTAATTCTGACAATGGAATATTTGTAATTTTAGAAACCATATGAAACAATCCATATTTTAAACAAATCTTAAGGTGTTTGTAATTTACCATATATATACATATCAATCCATTGATGCTATAATATTACAAAAATAAAAAAAAACACATTTTAATTTTCAAAAATAATAAACTAAATATACAAAAATGCTTTATTTAGAATTATACAATGCTATAACTAAAAAAAATTATAATTATAATAAAATAAACTAATAAAATAAAAATTAAGTGAAATGCAAAGGGCGTAAAAAATCTTTAATCCTCGGAGCTTTAAAAACTTCCACTACTTTCTATTTAAGAGACACTACAAAAATTTCAGTTTTTTACGACGGCACGGTGCCGTCGCTAATACTCTTCATGCCATCTCAAAAAAGTTTTAGCGACGGCAAATGACTTTTAGCGATGGTAAATGGGGGGTCACAACAGAGGGCGTTAGAAAAAACTTTTAGCGTCGCCTTTTTTTAGCGACGACAATTGTTACCTTTTCTGACGGCAATTTGCTGTCGACTATAATATGTAAAAATGTCAGACTTTTTGCGACAGCATCATTTTACATTGCTAAAAGTTTTATTTGAGACGGCAAAAAATGTTGTTGCGAATGGTTCTATTTTTTTTTGCGATGGCATGCCCACTGTTGCAAATGGTCCCAATATTTTTTACGACGGTATGGTTCCGTTGCCAAAAAAAAAAAAAAAAAACTGCAATATAATTATTAAAATTACCTTTTTTTTGTTGCGACGGTGTAGTGCCGTCGCAATAAATAAATAAATAAATAACTGCAATATAATTATTAAAAATATTAAAATTACCTATTTTTTGTGACGGTGTGGTGCCATTGCAGTAAATAAATAAATAAATAATTGCAATATAATTATTAAAAATATTAAAATTACCTATTTTTTGTGATGGTGTGGTGCCGTTGCCAAAAAAAAAAAAAATATTAAAAATATTAAAATTACCTGTATTAAATGAAAAACAATTGAAAAAGAAACCAATAATTTCATAATAATATAAAAATTCCTATATAGAAAAAACAATTTCTCCACAATAAAAATATTCTTGCATTCATAACTACACATCGACAAAATTACTCCACTACATAATGTTCTATAATACATATACAATGTTTAAATACATAATGTTGTTCATAATTCAAAATAACATAAACCAAAATTACAAGTTTTGCTCATCATTCTTCGTGGGTAACAAAAACAAAAATTGGTCGCATTCTTCACAGACATGCATTCCATAAGAAGTAAAACTCATACTTGGGAAATATCTGAAAAAAAAAAATAAATATAATTAATGACAATATAATTATGTGTTAATATGTTAATTACAAAAAAACATAAAAATATAACTACTATACAATTACAAAGATAATTAAGTAAATAATTTTGCCTAGATTGAAATTCGGCTCTAACTTCCAAACCGGGAAACCGATTCGAGTCCCGTCTTCTCCCACAAGTCTCTTGTGCCTAGGCGGTCATGTGTGCCAAGTTTCATGCTACGCCGATGCCATTTGGTGATTTTAGGACGTTAACACCTCGAATTCTAAGTTTCTTAAGAAACTAGTTTGTTTTTTAAGAGTGAAATCCGGCTCTAACTCTCAAATCAGGAACCTGATTTGAGTCCCGTCTTCTCCCACAAGTCTCTCATGCCTAGGCAATCGTGTGTGCCAAGTTTCATGCTACTTTGATGCAGTTTGGTGATTTTAGGGCATTAACACCTCAAATTCTATGTTTCTTAATAAACTAGTTTGTTTCTTAAGAGTGAAATCCAGCTCTAACTCTCAAACCGAGAACCTGATTTGAGTCCTGTCTTCTCCCACAAGTTTCTCGTGCCTCGACGGTCGTGTGTGGCAAGTTTCGTTCTACTCCAACGCCATTTGGTGATTTTGGGGCGTTAACACCTCGAATTCAAAGTTTCTTAAGAAACTAGTTTGCTTAGAGTGAAATCCGGCCCTAACTCCCAAACCGGGAACCCAATTCGAGTCCCGTCTTCTCCCACAAGCCTCTCGTTCCCAAGCGGTCGTGTGTGCCAAGTTTCATGCTACTCTGATGCCGTTTGGTGATTTTGGTGCATTAACACCTCAAATTCTAAGTTTCTTAAGAAACTAGTTTGTCTAGAATGAAATCCGGCCCTAACTCCCAAACTGGGAACTCGATTCGAGCCCCGTCTTCTCCCACAAGTCTGTCGTTCCTAGGCCGTTGTATGTGCCATGTTTCATGCTACTTTGACATCGTTTGGTGATTTTAGGGCATTAACACCTCAAATTCTAAGTTTATTAAGAAACTAGTTTGTTTCTTAAGAGTGAAATACGACTCTAACTCCCAAACTGGGAATCCAATTCGAGTCCTGTCTTCTCCCACAAGTCTCTCGTGCCTAGGCGGTCGTATGTGCCAAGTTTCGTGCTACTCTGACGCCGTTGGTTGATTTTGGGGCATTAACACCTCCAATTCTAAGTGTAGACACCCCATTTTTGACCGTCCTTAAGACTTGGGCGCCACTGATGGCTTACTTGATGGTGTAGGCTATCTTGTGCAAAGGGTTTGATTTCTTCGGCAAGGAGAGAGGCAAATCCCAACCTCACACCCCATTTTTGGACCAAAATGATTTTGACCAGAATGATTTTAGACCTTAAAACTCTCTCTTTCAAAACATTTTCAAAAAGAAGTTTCTACGATGTTCCGAGACTCGCATTTTGTTAAATGTTGCGCTTTTCGATAAACCGAGCAAGGACAAAGTGGGAATAAATGAAAGAGAGGTGAAATCTTTGAAAGATCTTTCAAAACACCTTACTTAGGGGTTTGGAGTTGAAGAAAATTGGAGGAGAGGGAAGAAACCAAGTTGGGAAAGAAGATGGGCATGAACCGTTAAGAGAGAGTCGAGCGGCCCTCGCTAAATCATGCCTATCCTTTTGTATACATGGATTTCAACTATGAAACCACCACCATTGGAAAGAAGACTTTCGGGGCTTCATTTTACACTAAAGAATCTCCTAAAGTCGAGTCCGGATGGGGGAGATATGGTTGGTTGAAGTTGGGTATCAATTTGGTTAAGACCGAAACTAATTAGTCTTTACTAAAATGAGCATAACTTTTTGTATACTTGGAATTTTTATGTGAGGCTACCACCATTGGAAATTGTACTTCCGGAGCTTCAATTTAGACACAAGAATGACCTGAAAAGGAGTCCAGATGAAGAAGTTATGCCCATTTGAAGTTGGACCTGGAGAGCAGATTTTTACTGTCGGCCACCAGTAGTGGCCGGTCGGCCAGAAAAGTGGGTTGCTGGCTATTAAAGTGGCCGGCTGGCCACTAATGTCCCAAACTCAGATATTTTGCAGATCTTTTCCCTCTAGCTATTCTACACAACCTCCAGCTGTCCCAATTCTGATATTTCGACCCAAGGCTCTCTTTTTGCTATATATAGAGGCCATATCTCTTGTTTGGAGGGTTAGCAATTTTAGGAGCCTCTCTCTCTAAAAATCCTCTCTCTCTAGAAAATTTGTGAGCAAATTCCTCCCTCTCTCTCTAGAATTCTCTCTCACTCTCTCTCTCTCTCTCTCTCTCTCTCCTCTTGTTCTAGGCTTGAAATTGAGAATTCTCTACATATTTGCATACAACCCCTTAACCAAATTAGACCACCTTGGAACTGAGGCATCTTGGGACCTATTTTGGGCTGTTGAAGGGATATTTGAGCCAAGAAAGTGGCTGTTTAAGTGCTGTGCTTCAAAGGTCTAAGTCTTACCCCTTTTAAGCTCTTTGTACATAGTTGTTTTGTCATCTTTTTGTGCTGTTTTGAGCCTAGTTTTCAACTACAAAAAGTTCTGATTTTTGGGCCTAAACATGTTGGTTTAAAGCCATTTTATGCTAAGGGGTTGTCTCCCCCTTCTTGTTGCCTATTTGTATGTGCCTTTGCATCATCTCTTAGCATGTAAAAGTCAAACCTTTTGGGCCTTTAAACCACTGAAATTTAGAGTTATTTCAGTGGTAAAAAGTATATTTTGAAGTCCAAAAATGGAGGGGTTAGCCTCCCCTCCTCGTCTCTCTCTTCCATGCCTAGTTAGCATTACAAAGTAGCATGTTTTTGTGGCTTGTGTTAGCTTATTTCAAGCATGTTTTGGGCTCTGTTTTGACATGTCTCAACTCTATTTTTGGCTAATTGGAGTATTTGTTGCTTGCTTCTTGCACTTGTAATGCAATTATGCTTACTAGTCTAGCATGCCTAATGAGTTAGCCCATTATTCTAGCTTGTGTTAGCTTGAGTCCAGCACATTTTAGCTACTGTTTTGACATGCTTTAAATCTATTTTGGGTCGGTTAAGTCCTTTGGGTCTTGGTTTGCATGGCTGTAGTGTAACGGTCTTCACTAGTCCATTGCTTTGAGATTTTGAGCATGAAGTATTTGAGTTGTTTGTAGCATCATTTAACATGTAATTTCAGCGTCATAACCTCTGTCATGTGTGCATGTATTTCGCTCTTTCATTGCGTTTGAGAGTTATGCTTTGAGTCCCATTTGCGGGCTAACATGTGAACATGTTTTTCTTGCTTTCTATGCTTTAATCTCAGCATGTCTTGGCCACAGTTTTGGCATGTTTAAGCTCTGTCCAGAGCTGGTTTGGTCATTTAAGCTTGATATTGCATGCCTCTAGTGTAATGCTCTTCACTAGTTTGATGCCTTTGGTTTTTAAACATGTCTTGCATGCATTGCTTACATGATTTAGTGTCTTTTTCATGCCATTTCAACACTGAAAAGTCTGCAACCTCCCTCTATTCTTCACTTTTCAATTTGCTTTGAAAGTGGACTTGAGCCCTTGTTGGCTTGAGTGTGAATTTGAGGCTCTCATGCCTAATGGTTTTAGTCCTCTCTTGAGGATTTCTACTAACCAACAGCATGAGGCCTCTTTCATGCTCAAGGCTCTTGTGGCTTAGGCCATCTTTCCAATTAGAGGACTTTCACATTGGACTTAACCGGTTAAAGAATGGCTTGGTAATGCTAAAATGAGTAAACAAGAATTGGACAAGTAAAACATGACCAAGATAAGCATGTGGTATTGCATTGCATGTGTTTGGATCGGACGTTAATCCAAACACAAGAAATAAGGGACGTTTCATACTCAAAGTGATGAAACGTGCCACATTTCTTGGTCGCTATCACCCTTGATCATGCATGATAGGGTGGTGGTCCTTTGAGTCTTATTTGTGCATTCATTAAGCTTGTACAAGCTTGGTTCTTTGGCCATCATGCATTGAAAATGCTTGATTGGTGGCTTGAGAGCCAAGTGTCATACTCCTTTGAGCTTGAAAAATGATGAGGGGGGGTGGCAGTACACACATTTCCTTGCAAATACATTGCTTTGCCTTTACTGTTCGTTGCAGCAAAAATAGAAGCTTGGAAAAATGGGTAGCCGATCGGCCACTTGAAGTAGCCGACTGGCCACATGCACTAGCCGACCGGCCAGGTGAGGTAGCCGACTGGCCACTTGCACTAGCCGACCGACCACCAGTGCAAAGGTTGTCCAATGTGTACATGTGTTGGAGCAGAGGCAATCTAGAAGTTGGATGCAATGTTCAGAGATCATAACAAATGCAAACAGAGGCAGCCGGTGGCAAAGTGACGGATTTTTCGGGACAAAGTCAACCGAGCATGCATGTCTCCCTCGCCCGCGAGGCCACTTTATCGCTTTTTTAGCTAGTTGTAGCTAATTAATACATGTATTGTAATTAATTAGTTTAATTTGTGTTGTAATAATTAATTAGCTAGAATAGTTAATTAGTTTTGGTTTGTAATAATTAGCTTAGCTTAGATTTGGTTTGGGATGTTCTAAAAAAGTGCACTTTTTGACTTATTGGCTTATATGGGTTGGGTTTGGGTTGGGTTTGATGTGATGTGTTAGAGAGGTGATGCGATTTAAATAAGATGATGTGATTTAAATAGGATAGTGAATTTTTGTATTATTTAGTAGATGCCAAACTTGGCCTTAGTGTAGCTTAGCTTATTCATTCGGACCCTCATTCACGGGGGTGCAATGTTGTAATAAGGGTGCATATGTGTGTGCATGTTTTCCAACCCCACGTCTTTTTCCCTTTTATTTACCCGTTTTCAATGGTTAGATTAGGGACACGTTTTGTTTAGCATACCTTATGCTTGCATGTTTGCATCATTCATTTGTCTTGCATGCACCAGGCTCGGCGCATCATTCAAACTGCATCGCAATTTCAATACTCTTATTTGAATTCATGTTTAAAAGCATGTTATCAAATTGTATCAAATACCCTGATTAGATAGCCGAGCCTATTTAGTTGCGTTATTGCATGTGTTGCATTAGGCATCTTAACATAGTTAGGAATCATGCATTTTTCTAACTTTGTTTTCTTTCTTGGCTTGGAGTACACTGTAAGTTTCACACTTTAGCATACTTGCATGAGTGTGAGTGTTGCCATGATAGCATGCTTGCCATGAGGCTATGTGCTTAAATGATTAATTGCATGAATGCCTGTGGATGAGGGCTTGGTTGCTTGAATTGGAATAATTTGACAAATGTGAGTTTTAAGCCCACTTTGCGAAGTGGCAAATCATCATGTTTTAAGCCCACTAGAGGGTGGCAAATCCACACTTTAGCCCACTTCAGGGTGGCACTTACAAACGATTTTCAAAAACAAACATGAGTTGTTTTGTTCCAATTCTTGCGATATAGTCTATACTTGTATGTATGCGTCACATAGTAAAGTTAGCTAAATAACCGGAATAAGAACACATGTGTTTATAAAACAACATATCATGCTTAGAAGAGGCCGATCTTTGATCGGGCGAGCGGGGGTGCTCATTAAGGGACCTCCCCCTCTCATACCCAAGTTCCGAGTCGAGGCAACTTTGGTGATGACGGACACGTGGCCTTTGGCACGAGTTAGGGTTTCCTAAATTTTCCAAAAAAAGAATATTTAGGTGGCAACTCTGTAATCTGGCCAAGCAGTCTAGTTTTGGCATTATTTGATTCAAAATTGATTTTCCAAAATGATTTGCCGGATTGGACTCTTTGGTGTTTATCAGTCTCACATTGCACTTTGTGAGATTAGATTCAGCACCGTAATAGGAGTCCGAACTGTAGGACCAATTCGTGCCTCTCCAAAAGGGGGGCGCGCGAAGAAAGTCGAGTCTACACTAAGTTTCTTAAGAAACTAGTTTGTTTCTTAAGAGTGAAATACGACTCTAACTCCCAAATCGGGAATACGATTTGAGTTTCGTCTTCTCCCACAAGTCTCTCGTGCCTAGGCGGTCGTGTGTGCTAAGTTTCGTGCTACTCCGACATCATTTGGTGATTTTGGGGCATTAACACCTCAAATTCTAAGTTTCTTAAGAAACTTAAGAGTGAAATCTGGCTCTAACTCCCATACCAGGAATCTGATTCGAGTCCCGTCTTCTCCCACAAGTCTCTTGTGCCTAGGTGGTCGTGCGTGCCAAGTTTCGTGCTACTCCGATGCCGTTTGGTGATTTTGGGACGTTAACACCTCGAATTCTAAGTTTCTTGAGAAACTAGTTTGCCTAGAGTGAAATCCGGCCCTAACTCCCAAACCGGGAACCCGATTCGAGTCCCGTTTTCTCCCACAAGTCTCTCGTGCCTTGGCGGTCATGTGTGCCAAGTTTCATGCTACTCTGACGCCGTTTGGTGATTTTGGGATGTTAACACCTCGAATTCTAAGTTTCTTAAGAAATTAGTTTGCCTAGAGTGAAATCCGGCCCTAACTCCCAAATCGGGAACCCGATTCGAGTCCCATCTTCTCCCACAAGTCTCTCGTGCCTAGGTGGTCATGTGTGCCAAGTTCCGTGCTACTCCGACGCAGTTTGGTGACTTTGGGATGTTAACACCTCAAATTCTAAGTTTCTTGAGAAACTAGTTTGCCTATAGTGAAATCCGGCCCTAATTCTCAAACCGGGAACCCAATTCGAGTCCCATTTTCTCCCACAAGTCTCTCGTGCCTAGGTGGTCGTGTGTGCCAAGTTTCGTGCCACTCCGACGCCGTTTGGTGATTTTGGGATGTTAACACCTCGAATTCTAAGTTTCTTAAGAAACTAGTTTGTCTAGAGTGAAATCCAGTCCTAACTCCCAAACCAGGAACTTGATTCGAGTCCCGTTTTCTCCCACAAGTCTCTATGCCTAGGTGGTCGTGTGTGCTAGGTTTTGTGCTACTTCGATGTTGTTTGGTGATTTTGGGATGTTAACGCCTCGAATTCTAAGTTTCTTAAAAAACTGGTTTGCCTAGAGTGAAATCCGGCCGTAACTCCCAAACCGGGAACCCAATTCGAGTCCCGTCTTCTCTCACAAGTCTTTCATGCCTAGGCGGTTGTGTGTGCCATGTTTCCTGCTACTCTAGTGCCGTTTGGTGATTTTGGGACGTTAACTCCTCGACTTCTAAGTTTTTTGAGAAACTAGTTTGCCTAGAGTGAAATCTGGCCCTAACTGTCAAACCAGGAACCCAATTCGAGTCCCGTCTTCTCCCACAAGTCTCTCATGCCTAGGCAGTCATGTGTGCCAAGTTTCATGCTACTTCGGCACCGTTTGGTGATTTTGGGGCGTTAACACCTCGAATTCTAAGTTTCTGAAGAAACTAGTTTGCCTAGAGTGAAATCCGGCCCAAACTCCTAAACCGGGAACCCGATTCGAGTCCAGTCTTCTCCCACAAGTCTCTCGTGCCTAGGCGGTCGTGTGTGCCAAGTTTTGTGTGGAAAATCCTTTCTGTTTCTTTCTAATTATGGAATTAGCCTCTATCATTTTGGGTTATGTACAGTTAATGTATGGTTATTCTTAGCTTAGAATGCAAAGATACATTTCATACCTGATCTTCTAGTGGTGGTGTATATGGAGTCTCATCTCCTGCAAATTCTCTAAATACCCAATGGCCACTCAACACATCAGGAGCCTATGACAGTCCATACATAATGTGTTAATCATATTTGAATTTTATTATATATATGTATATATATGTTGTGTGAAAATTTAACTATCAAACAATTTAATTTATATTGAACTTGTCTGTTGGGATCCACACTCGCCCCCTGTGACATAAAGGCCATCATCTCAGCTCTCATATGCCGTAAATGTGTAGAAAACTCTGCTCGCATCTCCTCCCTCAGCTCCTCCCTTAACTCATCCTTTAGCTCCGCACGAACCTGCTGGGTGATCTGAACAATAGTCGATGGCTGGGGTGTTGACTGTGATGGCCAAACACTATCTTTCTACAACGCGCTTTGAGGCACAGTTCTCCCATAAGTGCGACAATATTCATGTCCGTCATGACCTATCAACTCATGGAAAATGGCATTCCTAGCCACTAAAGTCTGGCAATCCTCAGGTAGCATGAAAAGTTGATGATTAAACTCATCCTGTATTGAATAAGACATACAAGTATATGTCAACATAAAATTTAAATTCAATGTTAGGTGTTTGGAAACTACCAAGGTGTGGATAACCTCAGGGTCATCTGCTCTACGTGTCATAAGCCAAACATTCATCTTATCAGTAGACTCCCCCTTATTGGCCATCTAGATTTTTTTTAGAAATATGAAAATTAGAATCCAAATAATTTTCAAATATATAAAAAAAAATAAATATAAACCTCATGCCGGATCTAAGTGAAAGTAGTACACCCTGTGGTATGAGATATGCCGTGAGCTCACCGATTTTTAGCGTTCCTAGTTGCAATTTTTTGTAACGGATTCAACATATGGCAGTTCATCAATGTGATTTGTATGTTTATACATAATACATATAACTTATTTGTATACCTCAGCATCGGAAGTACTCCAATACTCCACAAGTTCTTCCCACTAGCTTGGCACAATGTGCAAAGGAACATCATCGTTCAGATTGGGATCAGAACTTCTAGGCTTGAAATACTTGGTCTTAATCTTATTATTGTGATCCTTCCATATGCTGTTGTAGGTTTTCATGCAGATTGGCTTATACTCCTCTGGGCATACATTCAAATTGTCCTACAAAACATAATTTGAAGGTTTAAATAATAATAATACAATTTTGAATTTTGAATTTTTGGACAAAAATATACTTTTACCTTTACATCCTTCCAAATAGCATCAATAAAATCATCAGGCACAGTGATCCAGTCAAGAAAAGTAAGAGGAACAATGTTACCATTGCGCACAATAATGCCAAGTTGAGTAGTTAACTTAGATACATTATCCCCTATTGGGTAATGATTTTCGTCAAATTGTATGTCCAACTTTGTACCAGTACCCCACTCCTTAATTCCCTTGGCACATCCTCTACCACGCCTAATCGAGGTTGATGAAGAACTAATATGACCTGCGATATACAATAAGAATAAACAATATACAATGATAATAAACAAATGCAAATTTAAAAAATGTTAATACAAATTGAATTCTTATACCTGAGGTGGGCTGTGAAGAAGTCGAAGGATCTGGAAAATACAATGACAATAAACAAGTTATATAATGAGAATAAATAAATATATATTTAAATAATTTTCATACAAATCAAAGAAAATTTATATATCTGCAGTTGGCTGTGAAGATGATGACTTTAGCCGGGATGATAGCTGCTGCGGTGCCACTGATGGTGGACGCACCGATGGTAAGGGTGGAGGCTAAGTAGATGATAACTGCTGTGGTGCCACTGATGGTGGTTGATGCGGTGGCACTAATGGCCCCTCTGATGGTGGTCGCTGTGATGCCTCCTCTAATAGTGGTGCGACTAATAGTGGTCGCTGCGGTGGCTAGTCAGATGGTGGTGGCACTAATGGCCCCTCCGATGGTGGTCGATGTGATGCCTCCTCTGATGGTGGTGCTACTGATGTCCTCTTATGTACCACATCAGACATCATGTGCAGGGGATGACCAAGCTTCCTCTTCCTTCCCACAATAATCTACAAGCAATATAACATTAATTGACATTAGAAACGTAGAGAATGGTTTTGAATCAACTATAATATGACATTAATTGAACTAATACAATTACAAAGACAAAGTAAATTAAGAAACTGATGATTAGCTACAACCTTGGCCTTAATTCAATTACTGATGTTGATTAAATATCAGTCTATTTCAACATCAACTGTTTCTCCTTCTGAGGATTCCCTCACCCAACCAACTTCTTCATCACGGAGCATTATATTTTTTTCCAATTGTTGGCTCATATATGGCTCGATTTCTGGATCAGTTGAATTCATATCAAATAAACCTCCTTGAGACATCTTCACCACCATTTTCCAGTCTGGTTCTAACGGGTCTGCAACATACCAAACTTGCTCTGCTTGGGATGCCATGATGAAAGGTTCATTGGTAATTCGATCATCTAGGTACAACAAATGATTGAAGTTGACCAACGTGAAATTGAAGACATCTTCTTTCTTCCCGTGAATGTTGTCAATCCAATCACACTTAAATAACACATGTTTCTTCTCATTGGAATATCGAATCTCAACAATATCTGTCAATTATCCATAATAGTACACAGACCCCACACAAGGATTCTTGTCTTTCAGACTAGCATAACTTATGGTATCTGCCTTCAAAGCTACACCACAATTTTGTGTGGCTTGATGGTCATCCATGGCCTTTACTCGATACCGAAACCCATTCATTATATACCCGTTAAACCTCCTTGCTAGATTATGAGGACCATTTTCCAATAGAATATCCTCTTCATAAAATGTGACATCAGTAGTCCTTCGCAAAGTTTGGACCTATTTAAAACAAAAATGTAAAATTTAAAATGTAGTTCGACTTAGGTAACTAGAATCTGTAGATTTAAATACATACATGTTCCTTGAACCAAATGAGAAAAGTTTCAAAATGTTCACGCCGAAGCTGATGATCGTCGACATGAGGCATTTTGAGCTTAAGTACTTTAAGGTGTTTGCTGTGTAGATTGAAAATTTATCAATACAAAAAATTTGGTTCAAAATTCAATAAAACAGAATAAAATATTGAGTGAGTGACATAACCTACTTTATGAAAGGTTGAACCGCGCTTGTATTGAATCAGATATACTGATGAGCTTGTACCCAAGAAGTATTATCAAGATAAAAGCTTGTGTTTTCACCAACAACATGACCTAGATTATCATCACCACTGTAGTTCCTTACGGGTCAACTAGATTTGGTTTTCACATCATTGAGATATTGTGCACAAAAATTCATGCATTCTTCCATAAGATATCCTTTTGCAATTGAACCTTCTGGATGAGCTCTATTACGCACATATTGCTTCGAAGTAAGAAGATACCTCTCAATTGGATACATCTATCGAAACTGAATTGCTCTAGCCAATAATGCTTCGTCAGCTAGATATATAGGCAAGTGCTCCATTATATCAAAAAAAGTCGGAGGAAATATTTTCTCTAGATGACAAAGTGTTACGGCGATACGCTCTTGAATATATTGCTAATCCGTCGCCTGATTCACTTTGCAACACAATTGTCTAAAGAAATTGCTCAATTCAATCAAGGGTTCAGTTACATTCTTTAGTAACGATCTTCGAATAGCCAATGGAATAAGTTGTTGCATTAGAATATGACTATCGTGGCTCTTAAGACCCCCAATACTTCTATCATGTGACCGCACACGACGCGATATATTGGACGAATACCCGTCGGGAACTCTAACTTCCTTCAACACTTTAAGAACAAATCTTTCTCATCCTTGGTCATCGTGAATTGTGCTGGTGGTAAGTAAGCTTTATTTGACCCTCTTAACTGCAAATGTAGGGGTTTTCTAATATTCATATCTTGTAAATCACGCCGAGCATTAACACCATCCTTCGATTTTCCTGTAACCCCTAATATTGTCCACAACACATTGTCATAGACATTCTTCTCTATATGCATCACATCGAGGTTGTGTCTTATTAGATTGTGCTCCCAATATGGCAGTTCATAAAAGATACTCTTTTTCTTCCAACTATGGGTGCGATGTCCATCTTTCTCTTTCTCTACTTGTCTCCTATGCCTCTCCTTAAGGTCATCCTTCTTGTATTGGGTTAAAATACCCTTAGATTCTAATTGTAGCAACATCTCAGTTCCAGACAATAATTTTGGTTTGAGTCTGACTTCTCGACTACCATCAAATAATACTTTATCCTTTCGGAATTTATGGCCACTAGGTAAAAATCTGCGATGACCCAAGTATGATTGTTTCCTACTATGCTTCAACCAACATGATGTAGTTTCCTTATTGCAACAAGGACATACATACTCGCCTTTAGTGCTCCATCCCGATAAGTTTGCATATGCAGGAAAATCACTAATTGTCCATAGTAAAGCTGCATGCATTTGAAACATTTGATTTGTTGATGCATCAAATGTGGAGACACCGTCATTCCATAGTTCTTTCAACTCCTCAATCAACGGTTGCATATACACATCAGTCTTGTCACCAGGTCCTTTCGGGCCGTCAATAAGTACAGATAAAATTAGAAATGGTTGCTTCATGCACATCCATGGCAGGAAGTTGTATCAAATGAGTACAACAGGCCAAGTATGAACTATGTTCATCGTCCTAAATGGGTTAAAACCATCAGATGCTAAGCCAAGCCTTACACTTTGGCAATCATTACTAAAGTCAATATTTCGACGGTCAAAATCTTTCCATGTAAGGGAGTTTGCAGGATGCCTAAAGACACCGTCATTAGTTCGTTCCTTTGCATGCCATCTCATTTACTTGGCTATCTTGGACGACATAAACAACCTCTGCAACCTTGGCTTTAAAGGAAAATACCTCATTTGTTTTGCAGTTATTCGTTTGCCACATTTGTTAGGACCATTTGAACCACCATCACCATTTGATTTCCATCTAGAACTGTTGCATATGACATATTTATCAAGATTGGCATCCTCGTTTCGAAACAACATGTAACTGTTGGGACACATCCCACATCTCATACGTGAAGCCCAAATTTGTTGTGACCTTTTGAGCCTTATAATATGAGTCCAGGAGTTTCACACCCAATGGGAATGCCTCATTCAATAACTCAAGCAACATGTCAATAGACTTGTCTGTCCACTGATTAAGCACCTTCAAATGTAGAAGTCGAACAATGAATGACAAAGATGTGAACTTCTGACAACCCGGATACAATTCACTTTGTGCATCTTGAAGAAGTTTGAAATACTTTGTAGTCTCTGCATTTGGATCGAGCTGGGGTTCAGATGCATGGGGATCAGGCCCCTGTGGTTTATTACCCTCAACACTTGTACTGGCATGTGGATTTCCCATAGCCCCTTGTATCATTCCAATCATATCATCCCCAATGTCTAAATTAGCTAATGTTTCAAACTCTCGATTACCATGCGGAGATACGTAAGATTTCCTATGATTAATCCAATGTTTGTACTTTTTTAAAAAACCATTCAAAATCAGATGCTCTCGTACACCGTCTCGTACAATATGGTATCGATTCTCACATTTCCTACACGGACAACTAATCATCGAATCTTCAACCCCATTGGTGTAGGCAAACACAAGGAATTGATCAATCCCATTAATGTATTCCCTCGACATCCTATTTGGGAAATCAATCCAACTCTTATCTATCATCTGTACTTCCCTCAAATGCACACTTCACTTCTTTTGTAATCTTCTCAACAATATATATAAATATATTTAAATGCCAGTCATTTTCCACATGCATATGTGTTCCCCACCATTAATTTGCTTTAGGCAAACTTACTGGGAGATATACATCTCACATGCAAAACAAATATGCCCTAGAGAAAAATATAATTACAACAAATGTAAGAGTCATAATGATATTGGATTATGAGGGAGGCAGATAGAGAAAGAATGGCAAAATTAGTCATATTTACAACAAATATGCCCTAGAGAAAATATAATTACAAAAAATTACTCATTAGCTGACAAAAGTGTTAAACTTATTTATATTTTCTATGAAGATTGTTTTTCTTATTTTTGGGCAGGTACCATGAAGATTGTAAAAAATTGACTTTGTAACCCCATGAATGATTAGGAAATAAATGATTACTTGATTATATATAGTAAGAAAAACAATTTTAATAGCATTTCAATAGAGCTATATACTTATATAAATTCTCCTAAAGTTTCTATGTGGGACAACCAATTTAAAAAAATTTACATTTGACTCTTCAACTTCCCATTTCACGAACCCAAAAACGATGTCAACTTCCCATTCACTTATAAATGGTTTTGACGAATCGTCTTCACCGTGTGACTTACTGTGCGACAAGGAGCACATTACTTCTTTGGACTCACCCCAAAAGACATGTGGGCCCCACTTAAATTTGGGCTCAAAGATGGCCCAAAATAAGCCTATAAAACTATAAATTTCCAACAATTTTCATTTATATAATACTATATTTATCAAATTTTCATGTCATTTATCATCTCACATATCAACATGTAATGGGTTCACCACTCAAATATATCTCTAATATAATGTTGACAATTAGATTAACATATTAGATGTTAAGATAAAATGATACAAATAAATGATCATTATGGTACTACTCATGGATATAGTTCCCCATCATTCACTGTTTGGTTCATTAAAAATTAAATAAAATATTTAAAATATGATTTTAATATACATTTTATATATTTCTATACTTTTGTACATATTTTTATATGTATTTTAATATATATATATATTGTCATATATTAACACCTGTTGAGCAGTGGTTGGGATCAAAATTTCATTTCTGTTAGTTTAAAAGTAAAAACATTGAAAAATATATTTAAGAATATTTGGAAATAAAAAATTATATAAATATTAATATATTCTCAATAATTAAATAATTAAAAACATTACGCTCTATGAATATTAGAAGCTTAAAAATAATTTTTTTGAAGACTTAGTTGGAAAATAACTTAGCCGTTACAAGAACAAAAAATAAAAAAGATTGCAAAATTTAGTTGTAGTAAAAATGATTATATAAAAAAAAAAAGAAAAAAAAAAGAAGGAGAATAAGTGATTTAATCAATGCTTATTTTCTATTCTTCTTTATAATTTCTCGTATTTGTAATAAATTTAATATTTTGTTTTCTTTTTACAAAAACAAATAAATAAAAATAAATATTTTTAATACATGCCAAAATAACTCATTATTTATGTTTTTTGGAAGTCCAATATATTTTGATGGGAGTTTTAGTATCCCAACCGTGTTTCATTTTGATTTCTAAAAACAAAAAGGGAAGGGGAGGGGGGGGGGAGTTTCACTAATAATATGATATATGTATTGTGTGCGTGTGTGTGTGTATGTGAGAGAGAGAGAGAGAGCATACTGATTGAGCTCACATGAGAGAGAGAGAGAGATCGTAATACGCCGTCGCCGCACCACTGCTAGCCGTCATCAAGAGCGATTGAGACTGCTAGCCGTCGTCGCTCGTCGAGAGAGAGATCGTCGGTGAACACTCGATGTCATCGCTCGTCAAGAACCTACCGTCGTCGTTTTAGGGATTTTGGGGGTTTTGAGGGAGAATACTCTTAGGGATTTTGGGGATGAAAATATTTTGGGGGTTTTGATCAAGCGCCAATTGGGCTAAAGGAGAGGGAGATGAAAATATTTCATTACTTTTTGTGACGGTATAGATAAACCATCACAAATGGTAAAATCCATTTATTAAAACAACGCCGTTTTAATAAGGGTTTTTTTGCGACGGAGAATTGGCGTCACAAAATGTCCACTATTTGCGACAGTAAATTTCCCCCGTCTCAAAAAATTTCTCTTTGCGATGGTACACAATGCGCCGCGAGTACTTCCGTATTTAAGACACTTTTTCTTGTGTCCTTCTTAGCAACGGGGTAACTACCGTCGCAGAAGATATTTATTTGCGACGGTTTCAAATGCCATCGCAAAAGATCACTTTTTGCGACGGGATATACACCGTCGCAAAAAGTTCCTTGTTTTATAGTTACTTTTCTTGTAGTGAGAGAACAATTACACTTATTTAATATTTTCTTAAAGTATTTTCTTAGAACAATTGTAAACAAAAAGCCTTTATTTTAATGTGAAATTTTATATGGGGTGTGTGAGGAATGGTTTTGGAATACTTCTTTAATCCACACAAGCCCTTAGAAGGTCCTTGAAATGTCACTTGAAATAGAGAAACAACTATGGTTGGTGGTGTCAGAATTAACACTCCGACGAGCAAGTTAGCTTCTTTATGAAGAAAAGTCTTTTGTTTCTTTACGTGCAAGTTGTTTGGAACATACCTCTCTCTCCAACCTCTTCCTCCTTTTATAGACTTCTCATTCTTGATATTTTCCTCTGTAGCTTAGTCCCTCATTGTCTTTTTGTCAGGGCCCATTTCGCTACCATATTCTGCAGAAAGGGATAGCCTAGGTTCACCTAACGGGGTTGTGCTGACTTGTTTGACATACTCGGCTCAGATGTGCGACCTAGGTACCCTCAACTCAGCACGCTCTTCACCCTATGTTTTGTATCTACTCGGTAACGACTTTGAGTCCAATGGGCTTAGGCTGAATTTGGCCTATCAAAGATGGGCTTGGATGCACTCCATTTGTCGATTTAGGTTTATTTTTACTCGACTCCCACAATTGCCCCTTGAGCTCCTAGTTAACTGGCCTGCTTGCTCAGATTTTATGAGAGTGGCTTTATTTAGCTTAATTGTCACATGAGTTACCTAATATGCCTTGAAATTTGGGCACATGATAGACACGCTGTGATACTTCTGACACGATAGGTGTGACCCGATGGAGAATATGTAAGGCTTCCTGCCTCTTCGAACTCTCACTCATTAAATGCGATTTCAAAAAGTCACTTCTTCACTTCCAAAAAGACGTCGCTCCCTCAACTCTACATTCCTACCCCTTCAATTGTAGTTGCTTCACAATCCTCAATGTTCAATCAGTTTTCATTCTTCTCTGTAAGTCTTCTTTCCTTTCTTGCTTTGCTTTCATTAATTCACCATTCTTAACCTCTTATTCTGTAGTTCTTATATCTGCCACACCCCTGCCATCTCTTCATCCATAGCAAGCCATCTGAAAGCCCTACTTTTTAAGATAATGTTGTGTCGTTTCGTCATCATTTTGTGATTTCAGACGACGTCTAACTAGAACTAGTTGGGTATGTGGTGATGGACTTAGAAATGGCTAATGCCAACACCATCATTTTTCCATTGTTGGCGATTGTGAGGGTGGAGTTTGCTTTCCTCTCCACTCATTCCTTTGATCCGTTCTTTGCTATTGGGATTAATTCCATCTCAGTCAAATGTTAATTTCTATCAGATTATTATGGAAATTGTGGAACTCAACCACTGATTGGGTGTAAACCTAGGCATCCTCGCTATTCGACTTTGCTATGCCATTGGCAAGTCATCCGTTTGGCTGGGACGATTTTTCTTGATGGCCAAAGATGTTGACCATCAATTGGTGACCATGCTCGCCAGTTCAAGAAAATGGGTAGACGATGTCATGGTCTTCGTCCGTAGTAATTGGGAGTTTGGCATGAGAGAGGACCACTCGGACCTGTAGACACCCCATTTTTGACCGTCCTCAAGACTTGGACGTCACCGCTTGGACACTCGGTGATCGTCTTTGTTTGTGTTCGTTTTGAGCTCCCGGAGGTCTCGGTTACGTGCCTTGCCTCAGGATCTCTTAACTCGTCTGCTTCGTGTTCGGTTTTGGCACCAAGCACCTGTGTTTTTGCCTTGAAGGGCAGGGAATGGCTTGTTGGCCATCCCCACACCCCACCGGCCCTCCCCTACCATCACCGGCTGCATATGTGTGACACCGGCCCGGATTTCTTAAAAACAATGGCCGGTCGGCACTATTTTTTGGCCGACCGGCACTTTATTGTGCCGATGACCTATTTGGTTAGCCGATGACCCTTCTGCACCCCTTGGGGCATGGTGCATGCCAGCTGTGCCAGCTGGAATGCACCAACACCACTCCCCATGCGTGGGGATGACTCTTGTGAGCCTTTGAACCCCCCTAACCTTCTAGAAGGTTGACCCCTTTTGGCCAAGCTTCTTGGGGAAGCTTGGCCAGCTATCTTAACTTCTCCAAGAAGCCAAGACCCCTTTGCACCCCTTGACCCTTTCTCTTTAGCTTAGCCATTAAGTTTTTTGGCTTTGTTTTGCCTATATAAGCACCATTCCTCTCCCTTGCTTAGGGGTTAGCCATTTTGGAGCAAAAACCAGAGCTTATATCTATATATCCGTTAGATATATCCTCTCTCTCTAGATTCCTCTCTCTTTTCTCTTTTGTGTGTGTTTCTAGGCCTAAAAGTGTATTTCTACCTTACTTTTGCACTCACACACACACTATCACACCTTAGCCTGAGTTTGAGAGGCTTTGAGGGTTGATTCTTGAGTTTTTGGACTGATTTTGATCAGAAGAGGAGGGCTGCATTGACTGTTCTTGAGGTGTTCTTCAAGGGTGAGACTTTTGCTTTAGTTTCCCCATTTTTGCAACAACTTTTTACCTATCTTGCATGGTGATTTGAACTTTGTGTATAACATGAAAAAGCCTTGTATTTTCATGCTTTAGAACTTTTATTAAGGGTGTTTTGGCATTGGGGGTCGAAATCCCCCTCTCTTAGGCCTCTTTTGGCCCCTTTTGGTGCCTTTTCCTTAAGCCTTGTTTACTTTGTTGCATTAGCCTTCTCACCACTGAAATCCAGTGGATTTTCAGTGGTGAAGAGGATGGTTTGAAGTCTTGTATAGGGGAGGGACACCCCTCTCCCTTCATTGCCTCATTTGCTTGTCTTTTGGTTCATAAAGGTAGCATGCATGTATAGTCTTGTGTGGCTTCATTTCAGAGTTTATTTGGATGTTTTGGAGCATGTTTTACCTCTGTCTCATGTGGATTTGCTGGCCTCTTTAATGCATGTTATACTTGCTTCGCATTCCTCTATTTGGCATAGAAATGCATCTTGTGTTTAGGCCGTAATTCTCGCATGCATTGGTCTAAATCCATGAAGGTACTAGCATCATTTTGCCATGTGTAAGGTCTGTTGCCCACTGATTTTGTCGTGTTTGGCATGCTTGGTATAGTTGCCTTGCATTTTGGCTTGTAAGCCTTGGTTCTATGGGTCACTAACATGCTTAGTATAAGCTTCTTATCATGGTTTGGCATCATTTAGGATCATGTTTCAGTCCATATAATGTGATCTTACATTGTCATTTATGTCCCTTGCCATGCTTTAAGTTGTTGAAGTTTTGTGCCTTGAAATGGGTCTTGGTGTATGCTTGCATGTTTAAAGCATTTGGGTTGCCATATTATTGAGTTTTGGGGACCCATTTCATATGTTAAAAAATCTGTTTTTTTGGTTGCTTAATACATGCCATGTGTGGTCATGTTAGTAGGTAGTGGAATGCTCCACTTTGTGCCTTAGCCTTAGGCCCTTATGGTTGCATGTTGGTTTGAACATTTGCCCACCTTTTTGGGCACTTTTGGCCACTGTTTTGGGGTAGATTGAGGTCTGCCCCATTATGGTTTAAGTCCATTATTGCACATTTGTCTAATGCTTGTCGCATGCTTGATTAACAAAGCCTTGTCGCATGCTAGTTCCTTTGCATAAATTGTCTATGTTTACCTTGCATTTGCCCTTCATATGCCTAGTATTACATACTTGCCATGATATGTTGCATTGCATTTGGCATGCCTTGCATTTTGGCATCATGTTGCATTTCAAGTCATGTTTGCATAGCATGCATTGCATTGCTTGGTTTGGGGTGTCAAACCAAGTGTGAGGGTTGAGAGGAGATCATACTACAAGTGATGCAACTTGTCTCAACTCTCGGTCACCGGGGCCCTTGACCTTTGGCATGATACGGTCTTGGTCCTCTTTTGTGTGTCGCATGCATTTTTACATTGAATTGCAATCTTGGCTCCTTAGGCTATCATGCATCAAATGCACAATTGATAGCCCGGGGATCAAGGGCCACACTCTCCTGAGTCTGTCACATGATTGGGAGAGTAGCCATGCTTACATGTGCTTGAAATTATATGCCATGCACTGCCTGTCTTCTGTTGCTGTCAAAATTGTCTTTTACAGGAATTTTCTGCCGACCGGCAGTATAGAGTGCCGACCGGCCATTGGTGTGTGGTCGATGACCTCATGAGAAGCCGATGGATATTTTACATGGCCGGTGGCCATTTCATCCGGCCGATGGCGTGAGGCAGTATGCATAAAAGGTATCCTGGGACTTTGGCAGTCTTGGGAGAGGCAGGACAGTGAAAACAGAGGCGGCAGTGGTATGGTGCGGGTTTTCCGGGCAAGACAGACTTGAGCATGCATCATTCACGTATTTCGAGGCAGGGCTGAGGCCACCTTCTTTACATTTAATTTGTTACTTCATTAAGAGTTTTATAATAATTAATTTAGTATTATTTATTCGGACTGTAATATTCATTTAGACCCTCCGCGCGAGGGCAATTGTGTAATAAGTGTGCGTGAGTGTGTGTATGTCTTCCAACCCCACGTCTTTCTTCCCTTTTATTTACTTGCTTATGATGGTAGACTAGGGCATATTTAAATTAGCATACAGCATGATAGCATGTTTGCATTCATTCATCTGTTTTGCATGCACCTGGCTCGGCGCATCATGCTAACCGCATTGTATTTCAATTCCAAAATTGAATACGTGTTATCTGTCGTATTTCACATGCCATGTTTAGGATAGCCGAGCCTATTATAGCTGCATTTTGCCTGTGACGCATTAGCCACTTAACATGAATTAGGATCATGCTTTGATTACTAACTAGTTTCTGTTTTGGCACGGAGTACTAGGTGAGCTTTTATGCTTTAGCATACCGTATGCGTGTGAGTGTTGCCATAACAGCATGCTTACCATGTGGCTAGATGCTTATGTGATAAACTGTTTGAATGCCTGTGGGTGAAGGTTGGATTGTTTGAGTTGGAAAACCTCGTTGAAATCCGTATTTTAGCCTGCTTGCGAGTAGCAAATTCCAAAGCATTTTCTAAAACAAACGGATATGCAATGTTGTTCCAAGTTAGGCGATCTAGTCTATACTTGTTTGCTGTGCGCATGACATAGTAATTCTAGGCTAATAACTGGAACAAGAGCACATAAAGTTTTCAAAATTAGATATCATGGTTAGTAGAGGCCGGTCTTCGGACTGGGCGAGAGGGGGTGCTCATAGCTGACCTTCCCCAATCGTACCCAAGTTCCCGAGCCGAGGCAACTTTGGTGATGACGGACACGTGGCCTTTGGCACCGAGTCAGGGTTTCCTAAATTTTCCCATTAAAAAATATTTAGGTGGCGACTCTGTATCTGGAAAAGCAGTCCATGTTTGGCACTTCTTTTCAAAAATCTGTTTTCTCAAAACGATTTGCCGGATTTGGACCCTTTGGTTTAAGATTAAGAACCGTGACACAAAAGGGAGTCCGAACTGTAGAGTGAGGCCCAAGGGCGCATCTACAGTTTTTGGCGACTCTGCTAGGGAAATTAGAGAACTTGACTCGAACTCTTGATATCTTGTTTTGATTGCGCTTATGTGTTTCTTTGCATTGCACGTGCATTGGTGCGCCTAGGACACCGTGTTGGTCATCTGCTATTCTTGAGCGGTTTGCCGAAGGCTTGACTTTGTCAAAGCATGCCATAAGGCTGACCGGTTATGGCTCTGCCAAGATAGAACACAAACCCCGGTTTTACCGGGGCACCCTTTTTGACCATTCGACCTAGTGCATATCGAAATCCATAGTGACCATTCCAAATTAGGACAGGTTGCTTACCCGATCATAGGTTGTTTGAAACCGCTGCGTGCATAGTGAAACCCTAGCTCCTGAAAAAATAGGACAGGGAAACCCTACCCCAGCATAGGGGTGTATTGGTTCTCATTTACTTGCTATGTGCTTTTAGAGTGTATCTCTACAGGGAATGCATATACCGGTTTGCAAGTCTGGGCGTCAGGCCTGTGGGCACCAGTATCAGTATTTTGAGAATCAGTTGTATCTGCGGGTATCAGATTCACACTTAGGGGTGTGACGATTCAGAAACAGTGATCAGTGTTTCAGGAACAGTATGATCAGCTTATGGGCAGCATATTATGATACCCAACAGTGTGTTGTATGTTTATTTGACGTCGTTACGTTGTCTGATTGTCTGTTTATTTATACGCTTTATTTATCTTTTTGCTAGGTAGTTGAGCACAATTGCTTCTAACCCAATAGATATTCCCCAAGCACTCTGGACTAGAGGTCGTCGACTCCATCGATCTGAGGATCTGGTAGACGGACAACCAGTGTACCACTCTCTACTCCCGGTTACTAGACGGAGGACAGTTAAGCAGAGGACATCAGTACGGCAGTCAGTTCAGAGGGCCTTATCTACCCCGCCTGAGTTCAGTAGAGGTCAGAGCCCTGTTTCACATGCAGAAAGGGAATACATACCGGTAATTCAACCAGAGCAGGATAGTATGGCCAGTCTAGAGGAGATGGTGCGCCAACTCCAAGAGGGTATGAAAATGATGCAGCAGGATGCTGTCCGACAAGCAGAGTTTGCCAAACAGCAGGCCACAGTTATGAATGAACAAGCGGAGTTGATTGTGAGGTTATAGCAGCAAAACGGAGCCTCTGCTTCGCAGCAAGTTCCTCCCCTACCAGGAGTTCCAACCCTCGGGGAGACCGGCAATGTTCAGAATGATACAGAACTTCCCACAGGACCACCTCCACCCCCGATCCTACCCCAGATCCAACCCCAGTTATCAAAAACACCTACCAACCTATCAGACTCCCCCTTTGAGTTCGAGACTGATCCCACCGCACTAAAGTTGAGCAAGCTTGAAAAGCTATTCAAGAGATCCCAGGGAGTCAAGACCATCCCCGATATTGAAGACGGATACACCGACGAAGCTGTGACGCTGCCTGATAGATTCAAAATGCCTCATATTGATCGGTTTGATGGGTCCGGGGACCCCATGGTGCACCTCAGACTGTTTTCAGATATCTTAAGGCGAATGGGCCTCAGCAGACTTCAGAAGCTGTCTTTATTCGGCCGGACCTGGTCGGGCGTGGCGGCCATATGGTATGCCAAATTAGAAGATGATGTCAAGAGAAACTGGGACGAGATGGCTGAGGCCTTCATTACGCAGTACTCATACAACACACAAATCGAGATTACAACCCGTGATCTCGAGACGACAAGGCAAGAGCCTAAAGAGAGTTTCTCAGAATTTGTAACTAGATGGAGGGCCAAGGCTTCGATGATGACCTTGAGGCCTATAGACAAAGATCAGATTCGGATGATTGTGCGCAATCTTCAGCCGAAGTTGATGCAAAAGATGATTGTACTCCCCTTTCCTACTTTTTCTGACCTGCATGAAATGGGAGTGCAGATTGAGGATGCCTTGAAGCAAGGCTTAATTGATAACGACTGGGAGCAACCCTGAAGGACTTTTAACCGCAACACTAATGCGGGCCCGAGTGGCGCTACAACTACAAGAGCCTCCGAAGTGAGCATGGTCACCACCAACCCCCCTCTGAGAACCACGGCAGCTACACCATTCTCCGGTGCGTCCGGAAGTAACCCACCAACAGCCAAATACCCACCCAAAAACACCAGAACCTTTGCTCCACTTTATATTCCCCTGTCCAAAGCTCTGGGGGTGCTAATCAGAAAAGGGCACTTGAAGCCCCTAGAGCCGCGACCCTTACCAGAAAGACTCCCCGCTACCTATAATCCAGCCAAGTATTGTGCATTTCACCAACAGCACGGTCATGACACCGATCTGTGCTTCCGATTACGTCATGAGATTCAGGATCTCATCGATAATGGGGTGATTTTGCCGCCCGAGAAGCCCAATGTTACTACAAATCCCCTCCCCGCACATAACCAAGCTCCACCACCCAAAAGACTCAATTTCATCCATACTGGGGTCGTATCCTACGATCCTAGTACCTATATCACACCTTCCCACCTGCCTAAGCCGGAGATTCTCCTTCCCGATTGCACCGACTTGTGCATGATGGACATCTTCATGACCTAACCTAAGCCAGTGGTGGTGACTGTCGAAGACCGGGGAAAGGAGGTCACAAAGGAGAAGAGGATTGTTGGACCAGAGTCTGCGGAATCTGGAAATTGTGTTGAGAAAACATATAGTCCGGGTGACTACATTTCATCGATAGGCCAGAATGCGCCAAATGTGGGATTTCTAGCAGGAGGAGAACTGTGTGTAATCCAAGGGGATAGTCTGGGGCAGGGAACAGATGATTTAATAGCTGTGGAAGAGGACCTTGCCAATTTTCGATTTTACAGTGATTAAGATCCAAGGGATGTGGCAGTCAACTGGTATGATTATGAGGAGTCGACAGAGGCTACAGGATGATTAGACGATCAACCAGATGTGGTAGAAGAATTCCAGCTAGAACAGGGCCCAGCAGGGGCGAGAATGTCAGTAACAGCCGGAAAGGTCGAAGAACAGAATGCATCGCCGGAGAGTGCCGGTGTTAAGAATTTCGCTCGGGATTGGAGCTTTTTGAATACGGGAATTATTGAACAGTCAGTTGTATCGACACACTGTAGACACCCCATTTTTGACCAACCCTAAGACTCAGACGTCACCGATTGAGCGCCAGGTGATGTTGCATGTCGTGCTCGTCTAGAGGTTTCAGAGTCTCGACCGTGAGCTTTGCCTCCGGACTTCCGAGCTTTTCTGTGCCTTGCCTCGATTTGCGAACCAGGCTCGATTTTCTCTGTTTCTCTTCCCAAAGGGAGGGAGAGGTCTCGTAGACCATCTCTCAATGGCCGTGGGCTACATTTCGTGGTCGTAGGCCATTTTTTCCATTTCGGAGCCCGGTTCCCGATTTTCGGAGCCGTTAGGCCGTGTGCCTCGGTTTGGGACCGCCTAACTACCTCCGTTTGCTTCGGTTTTTGGCATGCATCTTTTTTACTCCCTTTTGAGGGACACTGTGGTCTAAGAGACCCACTTCATGGTCGAACACCACTCCCGGTGCCTAACAGTCAGTTTTTGGGGCCTCGGATTGCGCGTTTCGGCCCCCGAACCTTCATTTTGCATCGATTTGTGTTCATTTTTTGCAGGGACCTCTGTTTCATCACCAGGAAGGTCATAGAAGGGTGGGAGGCCAGTAATTGTTTCAGCAACCAGTTATATTCCTTCATCGCCTGCCGACGCCCGTTTTTCTCACTTCCAAGCCAAAGTTGACCACCCTAGGGCCACTTTCTTCAACTCCAAACCACATATTTGTGTTGTACACACCTGGGAGGACACAAATATTACATGGCCAGCCAGTAATTGTCATTGACCCTTTTGAACCCCTCCTAAAAATGGCCTATTCTCTCTCTTGTTTTACAGTTGCCAATTTTGGACCACAAGGTTGTGTTGAGGACACCTGGGAGGCCACCAATTTGTGGTGGCCGGCCACTAATTCAACTTGGCCTTTTTGACCCCTGGCCGGCCGGCCATGGGGGGTGGCCGGCCGGCCACTTGCAGCTTCGAAACCTGGCCGGCCTTGCTCCTCTCAGTGAGTACATTACAGCTGTGCATCTTTTTTCCCTCCAAAACCTGTATCCGGAGGGAACTTTTTCGGAGGGAAACTTGGAGTGATTTCCCTCCCATTTTTCCCTCCTTTTCTCCAACTCTCTTGGCCATATAACCAGCCTCCCAGGTCTGGTTTAGAGGTTGGAAAAAAAACCCTTTGAGCCTCTTGCATTGCATCTCTCTCTTTCCCTCATTTCAAGCACCAAAACCCCCTTGGTTCTTCACCAACCCATAGCCCCATCCTTCCACTTCCATTTCCAGCAGCTTGGAGCTCTTCTCAGAGGCTAGGAGGCACCATTTTTCAGTCCAAGAGGCAGCCAGGACTTGGTCTTCAAGGGTAAGCACCATTTCCCCATTTTCTAGCTCATTTTTGTACCATTTCTTAGCCCTCTTTTCTTACTGTTTTGAGCTCCGACCAAAACTGAAAGTGGAATTTTTTTGAGCTCTATTTTATCTTTCATTAAGGGTCCTACCCTTTTTGGGACCCCCATCTTGCACTTGCTTCATTACCCCTTTGTATGCCATAATCTTGCATAGTATTTTTGGCCTATGTATAACCTGTTTTGGAGCATGATGTAAACTGTAGATAGGCTTATTTTCATCCCTTCTTCAACATTTAAGAAGGGTTCATCACTGTTTGGGACCTCCATGTGCCACTTGTCATTATCCCCCTCTTTGGTCCCCATTTTTGCATGATTTATTAGCCTATTGAGCTTCTGTTTTTGGACCTTGGTCCAAACTGAAAATGGCCCTATTTTGACCCCCTCTTCATGTTTCATTAAGGGTCTATGGCTGTTTGGGACATCATTTTTATACTTCATGTTATAGCTTTCTTGGTGCCCTTATTTTGCATAGCATTTTGAGCATACTTGTATCTGTTTTTGGGGTTTGTCATAAACTGTAATACATCATATTTTTGGCCCCTCTTCAATATTTTAGAAGGCCCCAAAACCTGTTTGGGGCCAGCATTTGTGGGTTGCTTCATTACCTCTCTCTTTTTGGCCATTTTTGCATGCTATCTTAGGCCTATTTGTGCTCACTGTTTGGCCATGCTTTGAACTGTAAACATGCTTGTTTTGGGGCTTCCTAGCTTCTGTATTCATACTTCATGTTCAAATTATGCATGCATTGCATAGCTATAGGTCATTCCGTATGCCTAATTTCATGTTTCGGGACTCGTTCCATGCATCGGGTGTCATTTTGCCATCTTTCGGGGCTGTTTTGCATCTCATTTTGCCTCTGAAAATTGCATGATCATATGCCATATTCCATGTTTTGCCATGTCTTGTTAGAGTGGCATTCCGTGCCGTAGGTTCGGTCCTTGGTTTGCGTGCACGCATGCACGCACTTCGAGTTGTCTCATTTTCATCTTATGGCCTCCGATGTGAGTGTGGCTGAGGTCTACTCATGTTAGTGTAAGTCCATATTGCATTGTGTATGCCATTTCATCCCATAGCATTGTGTATGCTAGGTTGTATATTAGCGCATTGTGTATGCCATCTCATCTCATGCATCGTGTATGTCATTTCATAGCATTTTGCATGTTAGGTTGTATCTTAGTTGCATTTCATGCATATCATGCATATTGCATTGTGTTCGAGATAGGATCGAGGCACGAGGATCGTGATTGGTGGCACGAGGATCGAGGCATGCATACATTTGTGAAAATACATTGCTATGCCCCTTTCCTGCTCTCTGTTGCAGCAAAATGAAGAATTAGTAACTTTTTGAAGTTTGGCATGCATTTCAAGAACAGGTGCAAACAGAGGCTAATTGGGGCATCGTCATGGATTTCCGCGCAAAGGCAGCCTAAACATACATCATTCATCAGAATCAAGGCAGTCCCTGGCTTGCATGCCAGTTGATTATTTTCTTAGTTAATTTGTAAATTAATTAGGAATTTGTACATATTCGGATTGTATTATTTGGACTGTACTATTCTTTTATTCGGGACTGTATATTTATTCGGACCCTCTGCGCGAGGGCATAATTGTAATAAGTGTGCGTGAGTGTGATGTATGTCTTCCAACCCCACGTCTTTCTTCCCTTTTATTTACCTGCTTATGATGGTTAGATTAGGGCATATTTCAATTAGCATACAGTATGATAGCATGTTTGCATCCATTCATCTGTCTTGCACGCACCGGGCTCGGCGCATCATACTAACTGCATTTGTATTTCAATTCCAAGTTGAATACATGATAGCTGTAGCATTCCATATGCCATGTTTAGAATAGCCGAGCCTGCTATAGTTTGCATTTTTGTATGTGTTGCATTAGGCAGTTCTGTATACTTAGGATCATGCATGATTTCTAATGAGCTTCTGTTTTGGCTTGGAGTACTCGGTGAGTTTTTATGCTTTGGCATCCTTGCATGCGTGTGAGTGACTGCCATGAATAGCATGCTTACCATGAGGCTATATGCTTATGTGATATAACTGCCTGAATGCCTGTGGGTGGAGGTTGAGTTACTTGAAGTGGAACAAATGATTGATTGTTTGTTTTAAGCCCACTAGATAGTGGCAAAACCATTGTTTTCTAAGCCCACCCGAGGGTGGCAAGTCCACGTCTTAGCCTACCTGCGGGTAGCACCATCAAACCATTTTCAAACAAACAAACATGAAATTTTTTGTTCCAGTTTAGGCGACTCAGTCTATACTTGTATGCTGTGCGCATCACATAGTAATCCTAGGCTAATAACCAGAATAAGTACATACAATGTTTTCAAAAATAGATATCGTGGTTAGTAGAGGCCGGTCTCTGACCGGGCGAGCGGGGGTGCTCACGAAGTGACCTTCCCTAATCGTACCCAAGTTCCCGAGCCGAGGCAACTTTGGTGATGACGGACACGTGGCCTTAGGCAAACGAGTCAGGGTTTCCTAAATTTCCCAAAACAAAATATTTAGGTGGCGACTCTGTATCTGGCAAAGCAGTCCATGTTTGGCACTTCTTTCAAAAATCTGTTTTCTCAAAACGATTTGCCGGGTTTGGACTCTTTGGTTCCAGATTTAGAACCGTGACACAAATCGAGTCCGAACTGTAGCGAGGTCCCCCGCGGGCTTGTTACAGTTTCTGGCGACTCTGCTGGGGAGTTAGAGAACTTGACTCGAACTCATGATAGCTTGTTTTGACTACACTTGTGTGTTTTTTTGCATTGCATTTGCATTGGTGCGCCTAGGACACCGTGTTTGCCAACTGCTATTCCTGAACGGTTTGCCGGAAGCTTGGCTTGTCAAGGCATGTCCATAAGGCTGACCGGTTGTGGGCTCTGCCAGTATGGGAACACAAACCCCGGTTTTACTGGGGCACCCTTTTTGACCATTCGACCTAGTGCATATTCGGATCCATAGTGACCATGCCAAACTAGGATAGGTTGCTTACCTGTTTATAGGTTGTTTGAAACCGCTGCGTGCGTAGTGAAACCCTAGCTCCTGACAAAATAGGACAGGAAAACCCTACCCCAACATAGGGGTGTTTTGGCTCTCACTTATCTGTTATGTGCTTTAGAGTGTGTCTCTACAGGAATGCATGCATCAGTTTATGAGTTTGGGCATCAGGCCTGCCGGCATCAGTCAGTTATTCGAGAATCAGTTATCTGTGGGTATCAGGATTTAGTTTTCGGGGACAGTGATTCGAGAATAATGATCAGTGTTTGAGGACAGTGTGTATTCAGCTTATCAGCCGTGTGTTGTATGCCCAGCCGTGTGTTGTGTATTTATTTTAAGCTGTTATGCTGTCTGTTTATCTGTTTGTTCATTTCCTTATTGCTTTATTTATCTTTTGCTAGGACAGTTTTTAGCACAATTGCTTCTGAACTAGTAGATATTCCCCAAGCACTTTGGACAAGAGGTCGTCGGCTCAATCGATCTGAGGATCTGGTTGATGGACATCCAGTGTTCCATTCCCTACCCCTAGTTGTTAGAAGAAGGCCAAGGAGGCGCAGTGTGTCAGAGCAGGGATTACCGGGGCAGCGGACTACTTTAGCAGTGAACAGTCAGGTTGGGGTTTCTGTTTCCGCCATAGAGATACACTTACCAATCAGTCAGCTGGACCAACAGAATATGGCCGGGATAGAGGAAATGATGCGTCAAATGCAAGAGAGCATGAGACAGATGCAGGAGGATGCCATCTGCCAAGCGGAATTTTCTAAGCAACAGTTATACCATGGCCCAAAGAGTCGAACTAATCACTAGGTTGCAACAGCAAAATGCAGCATCTGCTTCACATCAAGCTCCTCCTCCGCCAGGGGCTCCATTACTCGAGCAGGCACCTACTGTTCAGAATACCCTCCCAAACACCCAAAACACCCTACCCAATGCCCAGAACATTCAGGAGGACACGGGCCTTCCAACGGGGCTGACTTCGGCCCCGCTTCCGCCTCAACTGTCCAAAACCCATACACTTGCCAACCACCCGGACTCTCCCTTCGAGTTCGAGATTGACCATACAGCTCTGAAATTGAGCAAGCTTGAGAAGCTTTTCAAGAAATCCCAAGGGGTGAAGGCTATTCCGGATATCGAGGACGGATATACCGATGTGGCCGTGACATTGCCAGACAGATTCAAAATGCCCCAGATCGATCGCTTTGATGGATCCGGGGACCCCATGGTCCATCTTCGGCTATTCTCAGACATTCTGCGGCCAATGGGCCTGACCAGAGCACAAAAACTTTCACTATTCGGCCGAACCTTGTCAGGTGTGGCCGCCATCTGGTATGCAAAGCTGGAGGATGATGTCAAAAGAAGTTGGGATGAAATGGCTGAGGCCTTTGTTGCACAGTACTCATACAATACCCAGATCGAGATTACGACTCGTGATCTTGAGACGATGAGGCAGGAGCCCAAGGAGACTTTCTCCGATTTTGTGACTCGATGGAGGGCAAAGGCATCGATGATGACTTTGAGGCCTACAGACAAAGACCAGATCAGGATGATTGTGTGCAATCTCCAACTGAAACTGATGCAGAAGATGATTGTACTCACCTTTCCCACCTTTTCAGATCTACATGAGATGGGGGTACAGATCGAGGATGCAATGAAACAAGGTCTGATTGACCAGGACCGGAAGCAACCCCGGAGGACATTTAACCGCAACAACAACGCAGGCCCGAGTGGCGCTGCAGATACCAGAACTTCGGAGGTCAGTATGGTCACCACCAATCCCGCTCCCCATCCAAGGCCCGCTGCAGCCACGCCTTTCTCTGGCGCATCTGGAAGCAACACCCAAACCACCAAATATCAGCCCAGAGGCCAAAGAACCTTTACACCCCTCTATATGCCCCTGTCCAAGGCTCTGGGGGTATTAATCAGGAAGAAGCATTTGACGCCCCTAGAGCCGAGGCCACTGCCAAATCCACTCCCTCCCTCTCATGACCCGGCTAAATACTGCGCGTATCACCAACAGCACGGTCATGATACCGACCGTTGTTTTAGATTGCGTCATGAGATCCAGGATCTTATTGACAAACAGGTGATTGCGCCTCCCGAAAAACCCAACGTCACAACAAATCCCCTCCCACCACATAACCAAGCCCCTCCTCCCAATAGAATCAACTTCATTCAAACTGGGGTCGCGCCTTATGATTCTAGTATCTATATCACCCCATCCCACCTACCTAAGCCGGAGGTGATCCTTCCTATCTGCACTGACTTGTGCATGATGGACATCTCCACAGCCCAATCTGAGCTAAAGGCGGTGACCACTGAAGATGAGACAAGGCAGATCTCAGAGGAAAGCGGGGTTGTTGAGTCTGGGAATCTTGCTGAAGGAGCCTATGATCCAAGTGAATACATCCAGTCAGTGGGCCAGTCTGAGCTGAGTGTAGGGCTTCCAGAAAAAGCAGAGTTATGTGTGATTCAGGGGGACAGATTCGAACGGGGAACGGATGATCTAACAGTCGTAGGAGAGGACCTTGCCAACCTCCAGTTCTTCAGTGACCAAGAATCAGGGGATACAGCAATCAACTGGTTCGAGTATGAGGAGTCGGCAGAAGTTACCGGATGGTTAGATGATCAACTAGATGTCGTAGAATATCAACTAGAACAAGGCCCGGCAGGGGCGAGAGTACCAGTGATGGTCGGAAGGGCCGAGAGTCAGAATACACCGCCGGAGAGCGCCGGCACTAAGAATTTCGCTCAGAATTTGGGGATTGTAAATGCAGGGAATATTGACCAACCAACTGTACTGACACAGTTGGAACAACAAAGATTTGAGGATTCTGAGAGAATTAGAAAAGCTAAGGCCCATGTGGGGGTCGAGAGTGCTGTGTGCATGGGAACAGAAATGTCAGGCATGAAGAAGGTGCCATGAAAGTACGATCATACCGGTTTGGACAGTGTCTGCTTACCGCCGACGGAATGTGGTGGGAAGACGATGACTTATGTCTTGCCCACACAGATGAGGACTGGGGGAGTAGTCAACCAAACGATACCTGGTATATTGACGAGATCGCTCATATGACAAGAAGTGGGCGGTATTTTAAGCCTCCGCACTTAGACCAACCTGAGGCATTTGGGAAAGACAAGGAAGTTGAGAAACAGAGAGAGAAACAGATTGAAGAAGAAGCTGTGCTTAAGCAATTGAAGAAGATACAAGCAGACATCTCCATCTGGGGACTGCTTATGGCGTCACGAGTACACAGACAGGCTGTCCTATCTGCTATGGACAGGGCCAAACTCTCTATAGACACTACACCAGAGCAGCTGGTTAGGCTGGTTTTTCCGGGAGGAGGTTCCTCGGCTTTAACCTTTTCAGACAAAGAACTACCGCCTGAGGGCATGAATCATAACAAACCTCTCTACATCTCCGTGGAATGTAGAGACAAGTGGATACCGGTGGTACTTGTTGATACCGGGTCCGCCATCAATGTCTGCCCAGCCAGAACAGCATATGCAATCGGGTTGAAGCCCGCGGACTTCATCCCGACAACTCAGGTGATCAGAGCGTACGATAATACTAGCAGAGAAGTGATGGGGACTATCAAGATTCAGACCCAGGTTGGTCCAGGACAACACAACATCGAATTTCATGTCTTGGACGTTCCCGCAACCTTCAACTTACTCTTGGGGCGGCCGTGGTTGCACCAAGTAAAGGCAGTCTCTTTCACTTTACATCAAATGCTGAAGTACCCTCACGGGAAGGGGGTGGCTATTGTCTTCGGAAATTCATCCATCCATCCGCCGCCGGAAGTGTCTACACCAGTTCTAGAAATCGAGCATGGCACGGAGGATGTGTTTTTATCGGGGTTCACTTTGGCTGAGGCCCGGGTGGTGCAGAATATTATGGCTGTGAATGAAGGTTTGTACGTCAGTGCTCAATCCGTCTACCTCATGAACAAGCTACAGCACATCCCCGGGATGGGATTAGGAAGGAGCGGCCGGAAAGGCGTCGCAACATTGTCCGAGGTACTACACAACCCTCATACCTTTGGTTTGGGTTATCTGCCTTCCAAAGAAGACTGGGTGAGGAAGGGAAAGGAAATGGCCGGAAGAGCCAGAGCAAAGCAGGCTGGGAAGCCTTTTGAATTGATGCATAGGCCTATCCAGGGTACCCTGAACGGACGCTTCGTCCGGGAGGGGGAGGACTTTCCATTTTGCGGCTTCCCAGAGCCGTGGATAAATGCGGAGAAGAAGCGCGTGCCCGGTTTCGAGATCTTCTCCGACCTGCAACTACCTAGGGATGATGTTGCCACAGAGCGCATGCACCATCACCGAGGTTGAGCAAAGGTAAGGCAGTGGATCCTGAGGGCACAGAATTTGAAATGGGGGTAGCGCTGGCATGTCTACTCTCTGATCCTCCGATCGACCATAAGTGCTTGGGGGATAACTTTGCGGTTTCCATGATTGGGGATGAAACGGCTGCGAGCCAACCAGCAGCTATCTTGGATGCATCTATCGCACCCTCTCTCACTTGGCAATACGAGGAGGGATTTTTGTCCAGCAGCACCGGGTCAGGTAGTGAGCCGGAATCTGATTCCACCGAGTCTTGTGAGTCGGAATCAGGTTCCAGCTCGACTGAGTATGAGTCTGGTACTCCTGGGGATGTTAACCCGGATGCCACAGTCCTGTCTAGGTCGTCTTTTTCCTTTTCATTTGAGTCTGCTGTAAATGAATCGGACGATTTGGATGTGCCTAATGAGAATCAAGCAACTGTGGTTTCTGAGTACTTTTCTGTGCCCTTAATTTATTGCATTAATTCAGACTTTCAAAATTTTGAAAACGACGAGGACGAAGTTCCTCCGGTTTTGCAACGATTAATTGAGTAGGAGTAGGAAAGATTTGTTAAACCCCTAGTGGACGAAATCACTACCGTGAACATTGGTACTGAGGAGGACCCACGGCTGGTCCAGATCGGGTTCACGTTGTCTTCGGAGGAACGCGAGCGCTTAGTCACTTTATTAAAAGATTTCAAAGATGTTTTCGCGTGGTCCTACGAAGACATGCCTGGAATCGATCCTGAGATTGTACAGCATCGGATCCCCCTTGACCCCGAGGCCCGACCTGTCAAGCAGAAACTCAGGAGGATCCGCCCGGACTGGGCTCTCAAAATTAAAGAAGAGGTTACCAAGCAAATCGACGCAGGCTTCCTGCTGGTATCTAAATATCCGACTTGGTTGGCCAACATCGTTCCGGTGCCGAAGAAGGATGGCAGGATCCGAGTATGCGTGGACTTCAGGGATTTGAACAGAGCTAGTCCAAAGGACGACTTTCCCTTACCGCATATTGATGAGTTGGTGGATTTCACAGCAGGGCACGCATTGTTTTCATTTATGGATGGCTTCTCAGGTTACAACCAGATAGTAATGGCACCAGAAGACCGGGAAAAGACTGCATTCACCACCCCATGGGGGACATACTGCTATAGAGTCATGTCGTTTGGGTTGAAGAATGCTGGGGCTACTTATCAACGTGCCGCGACCACAATATTACATGATATGGTCCACAAGGAGGTTGAGGTGTACGTGGACGACATGATTGTCAAGTCCAAAGATAGAGAGGGCCACTACACCGCCTTGCATAAGTTTTTTCAAAGGATCAGGGAATTCCGGTTGCGGCTAAACCCTCAAAAGTGTACATTCGGCGTTACGGCGGGAAAAATGCTGGGGTTTCTGATTACACAATTACACAAAGAGGCATTGAGGTCGACCCTTCCAAAATCAAGGCCATCCTAGAAATGCCCCCACCAAGGACTGAAAAGGAGGTGAGAGGCTTTCTGGGTAAAGTGCAATTCATAAGACGGTTTATCTCAAAATTAACCTTGACTTGTGAACCACTTTTGGTCTCCTGAAGAAAGGCAAGAAATTCCAATGGGACGGCCGATGTCAAGCTGCGTTTGAACAGGTCAAAGAATATCTACGGAACTCGCCCGTGTTGTCGCCGCCAGAACCGGGGAAACCGTTGATTTTGTACCTATCAGTGACTGAGACCACGATGGGCTGTATGCTTGCACAAGAGTCTGAAGACAGGGTGGAGAGAGCCATCTACTATCTGAGCAAGAAGATGCTAGAGTATGAGACTCGGTACACACCGCTGGAGAAGGCTTGCTTAGCTTTGGTATGGGCTACTAGGAAGCTGCGGCACTACTTGTTAGCTCACTCCGTAATGTTGGTTTCACGTCTCGATCCCATTAAATATCTTTTCGAGAAACCAGCACTTACGGGTAGGCTAGCTCGTTGGTTGCTGTTGCTCTCCGAATTTGATTTGAAGTATGTCACACGCAAGTCAGTCAAAGGAAGAGCAGTAGCAGAGTTCCTTGTCGACCATCCGGTTGAGGGGGATGAAGCAGTTGAATACTTGTTCCCAGATGAAGCAATTTTGCATATCGACGACGAAACTTGGACGATGTACTTTGACGGAGCATCAAATCAGTACGGGTATGGGATAGGAGTGTTGCTGATAGCACCCGACAATTCCCGTATTCCTCTAGCCTTCAAACTCCGATTCAAAGTCTCGAACAACGAAGCCGAATATGAGGCGTGCATTGCTGGCCTAGAAGCAGCCCTGGAACTAGGGGCAAGACGGTTGGACGTCATTGGGGACTCAAACCTTGTTGTGTCTCAAGCAAAAGGAGACTGGAAAGTAAAAGAGGAAAAGATGATGATGTATCACCAAACCTTGGATTTGCTAATTCCTCGGTTCGAGAAGCTAAGTTTTACTCATCTACTAAGAGAGAACAACAGGTTCGCAGATTCTTTAGCAACTCTATCTTCCATGATAGACATCCCGTGTGGAGTCCGGATGCGTCCAGTCATCATTGACCAGAAGTTTGCACCAGCCTATGAGTCGATTGCTGCTATAGATGAGGTTCAGGACGAAAACCCATGGTATCATGACATTTGGAATTTCTTAGAGAAGGAAACATATCCGCCGGGGGCAAATGCCAAGGACAAAAGGGCAATAAGAAGATTGGCCGTTCAGTTCATCATCTGTGGGGGTAAGCTGTACAGAAGAGGTCATCCGGGAATGCATAAGCTGTGTGTTGATGCCGAAGAGTCGAAGCGCCTAATGGAAGCCATCCATGGAGGGGAATGTGGAGCACATATGAATGGGGTAATGCTGGCACAGAAGATCCTCAGACAGGGGTACTACTGGTCCATCATGGAGGAGGATTGTATCGGTTTCGTTCGGCGATGCCACAAATGTCAGATCCATGCAAATCGCATGAACATCCCGCCGACAAAGCTGTACAACATGACTTCACCATGGCCGTTTTCAGTCTGGGGAATTGATGTAATCGGGGCTGTTACGCCAAAGGGGTCGAATGGGCATGAGTTCATCTTGGTTGTGATAGATTATTTTACAAAGTGGGTTGAGGCCCAATCTTACGCGGTGTTGAAGGCTTCGCACGTTGCAAAGTTTATCAGAAACAACATCATCTGTCGCTACGGGGTCCCAAATGAGATAATTTCAGATAACGGTTCCCACTTCAAGAAGGAAGTGATAGACTTGTTGGAAAAATACAACGTGGCTTTTCATAAGTCATCTACCTATCGGCCGCAGACCAACGGAGCGGTTGAGGCTGCCAACAAGAATATCAAGTGCATATTGCAGAAGATGGTGGAAACCTACCGGGACTGGCCAGATAAGCTGCCGTTTTCTCTGTGGGGCTACCGGACTTCAATCAGAACTTCTATTGGGGTGACTCCGTACTCATTGGTTTATGGGATGGAGGCCGTTCTACCTATTGAGATTGAGGTTCCGTCATTGCGAGTATTGGCCGAGTGTCAAATAGCCGAGGCAGATTGGCAATAGAGTAGATTCGAGGAACTCATGCTTTTCGATGAAAGAAGACTGAAAGCACTGTACCACATTCAAGGTTATCAATGCAGAATTGCCCGGGCTTTTAACAAGAAGGTTAAGTCCAGGAATTTAAAAGAAGGAGATTTGGTACTCAAAGACAACCGAGCTCCCATCCACGACCCTAGGGGCAAGTTCAGATCCAATTGGACGGGTCCCTACATCATCAAGTCAATCTGGTCAGGTGGAGCTGTGGTTCTGATGGATCTAGATGGCTTAGCATTTTCCCAACCGATCAACATGGACAAGTTGAAGAAATACTACCCTTGAGAGGCTCGCTAGGCCGAAAACCCGAAAGGGCGACCTAGGCAAAACTCATAGCACAAAAAAATTTGAAATTATAAAAATTGTGCTCGCAAGGTTGAAAACCCGCAAAGGGCGGCCTTGGCAAAAGTTAGAGCGCAAAAGGAGAGTGAAAATACCCGAGCGAACCTAAGCCTGAACTACGTAAGGCTTGATTCCCATCTTTGGGATACGTAGGCAGCTTCATCCTGAAGTTCAGCCATAAACATTTTCCCCGATCGACTTTGTCCATTTTGATCATCTCAGTCATCTTTGTCCATCAGCATTCATCGTAATCTCCAGTGCAGTGCCATTCAGACTAGGGGCAACTTTCCGTTGCCATGAGGTGCTGTGGTACCATTCAGACTAAGGCAACTTTCCAGTTGCTAGGATCCGGAGTTGTGCATCTCAGTGACAGATCTCAGGCGTGTCCAGTTCTGATCCTTATCGAAAATAGTTTTGAAAAGTTTTAGTAAAAGTTGACTTTGTTCAAATTAATCTTTTCACAACTAAGACCATTTTTGGACCAAAGTGAAAAATTTTCAATACCACAACCTTCAATTTCATTGATTTCAAAACAGAGTTCTTCTGCTCTTGCATACAATTGAAGTTGCTTTTTATTACACTTATAATGAAAACTTGAAAGTACTAATAAAGCAATAAATCTGGGGCATAGTCAAGTCAGGTGTCCCTGCGCCCCCTCCCAGAGCTAGTCGAAGCCTCTGATGCCAAGCTGGGCCCGGTCTGTGCCTCCTCATTGAGCCAATCCCAGCACTCGTCAGACAAAGTGCGGTTGAAAGTAGGGGCGGGGGCCAGGAGTTCTCTAGTCCTCCATGCCGTGACATATCGGGCAAGTTGTGCGCCTCGGACCAGGAAAGCAGCCAGATACTCAATCCCCTCTGGCGGGCAAGTCTGATCATGACCGAACTGACGCAGGAACCGGAACGGGAAGTAGAATACACAGTGGGTCAAACTAATCAACTGAATCCCGACCAGTCGGGACATGCTATAGCTCATCGCTGGGAGATTGAGCCAAGGAAAACGCCAGGCAATGCGATCTGCGGACAAGTTGCACATCCAGTCAAACCACCATCCCTCATCTAGAGCATCGACTAGACGTTGTCGAAAGAAGTAGCCGCGGGCTGAGTAGGCCGGACAAGAGTCCACAACCTGCAATTTATCCATCAACCATACCTGGGGAGGGATGAAAAATGAGAGAATAAAGAATAGAGATATGTGCGATGAGAGAAAAGTAAGAAAAGGGTTTGTGAGAAAAACCGAGCCTGAGGGCCGAGTGATGTGAGCAAATACATATGTGAGGTTGGGTGGGAAACCTTACCTGTAGCAGTAGTGGACTCCCCGAAAATCTGGTCGTCTCCCGGCCTTGGAAAGCATCCAAACCCATCAGCATTTTGGCCAGCACCATAGCAATACAGCTCTTTCCTTCCTTCAAGCCTCGAGCAACTTCAATCAGACGAAGGCTAGGTCCACCAAAGCCCGAGGCGAGCAGAAAGTGAGATAGCAGACACAAGCAAAGGGCATGTTGTCGGAACCCTTGCCAGTGATGGTCACTGCGGTCACCGACGCCGGAAAAATGATGAATCAGGCCGAGGATGTCTAGTTCCCCGTTACAGATCAGAGACCGAACGTTGTGCACGGAAAGCCCGCACATCCGCCCTAAAGCTTGGGCATGGCCAAAGAGAAACTGAGGCAAGATCTCTTTCGAACGTTCAGACTCCAGCAAAACCTGAAAATCTTCGATAGTTGGACATACCTCTTGCCCGCCGAAGCTGAAAACATGCGTCACTGGGTTCCAAAACCTCACCGCGGCGTGGAGGAAAGGAAAGTGCAGCAGAGTCCGGCTCAGTGGGAATAGTGCGTTCAAGCCGAAACCTCGGAAATTCAACTTTTCCGAGCCATCTAGAGAAGAGATCCAAGATGTGAGGTTTTCTCTGAGAAATGCCTCCATTTTTTGTGCAAAGCTGTGATGAAATGAATGAGTCCCGAAGTTGGGGCTTTTAAAGAAGGAGAAGACACTATTCAAGGGACACGTGTCGAATTTGGCCAATTTCTTGAGTTAAGTGGCCGGCCGGCCACCTTTTCTGGCAGGCCGGCCATTTCATTTTTCAAAAACTGGCCGGTGGCCTCCTCTCCCCAATAAAACTGGCCGGCCGGCTCCAAAAAGTGGCCGGCCATGCTCCAATGTATGCTTTTGGTCCTATTTTGCCCTCCAGAGGAAAGTTCCAGGTATTTCTAAGCATCGGGTGTATCGAAGGCCTCCATTTTCCTCTGTTTTGGATGTGTTCCGTTGCCCAGATCGTCCAAAGTACGCTTTGTTTTGTTTATCAAGTTGTAATTTTTGCTTATCGAGTTGTCGTGTTGTTTATCGAGTTGTAAGTGTTATCGAGCTGTCGTATTTTGTGTTTTGAGTTGTTACTCTTTGTTTACGCAATTTTGTTAAGTCTTGTTTATCGAGTCGTTAACATTGTTGTATTTTGCTTATCGAGTTGTAAACTTGCTAAGATTCTGTTATTTCTTAGTAAGTCGAGTTGTTTGATTTGTTGCGTTGGTTCATTACCTGACCTGGTAAATACACAGTGTACATTTCCATTCAATCTCATTTATGGTGCAAAATGATGCGATGCGATGCTGAGAGCATAAAAATACAACACTTTTTCAAAAAGCTGTTTCACCCCATCATATTTCCTTTTACAAACAAAGGTACAAGTTTTACAAAAATAAAATTGCCTAACAACATGCAAAGTGCTACAAACTACTAGCAAAAAGGAAAATAAAGCAGGGAACAGTAGCATCAATACTCTCTGGAGTGGGAATAAGAGGCCCCCCTCATCCTCTTCTGCGAAGTAGCCCCTGCACCACCATCACCATCCGAGTCGGAGCTGTCATCCTCGGGATTCCCCTCAGCCTCGCCTCCACTCCCGGAACCAAGATCGGAATCCCCCTCCTCAGCAGATGTCTCCGACTCGCGATCTGGAACCTCCTCCTCCTCATCCTCATCGGGCTCCGCCTCTATAATATGTGCCCTGCGTCTGCGAGAGGACCCTCCTCGAGCTCCTTGAAAAGGCCTAGATGGCCCAGCTCCCCGAACAGGCCTGGATGGCCCAGCTCCTCGAAAGGGCCCAGATGGCCCAGCACCTCGAAAAGGTCCAGACGATCGACCTCCCTGAGAAGGCCCGGGTGGCCCGGCCCGCGGCGGGGCATATACAGGAGGCATCTGAAAGTGAAAAGTTCAATACATCAGTTCAAATGTGGAAGTCAGATGCAAGTACAGTATGCGAGTGGGGTGTGTGTCAGATGTGCTCTACACAAACAACCTATCAATGCAGTAGAATGTTCAAAATCAGCATATCATCAGGAGTATGATAAATACCAGAAAACTAAAGGGTACCTGGAAGCCCATGATGGACAACTACGCCTCTCTACGTAGGACCATCCCCTCAAGTGAGGCTACCATCTCGAGCACCTGATCCATGTACTCAACGGGGGGCTGCAGAGGCCAAGGCAAAAGTATCAGTAAGGGAATGAACGTCCAAGTATCTGAGTAATGAATCAAAGCTTTGAAACATACCGGTGGTGAGTCAGGGTCTCTGACATATCGGTGGCCAGGCATTGGAGGCTCTATCAGGATCGGAATCGGAGAAGTAGTCCCATACTGCCACCCCATCAACTCAGTCGGCATGTCCGGCCACCCAGCATGATGATAAGTCGGAGGAATCGGCGGAATCGATCCATCCCCACCTCTGGATGTACCGGCCCCGCTGCTGGAAGGAATATCTGTAGCCCGAGCCTGACTCGAAGACGGCACACCAATAGGCCTCATCGAGGGAGTGCGCACTCCCGTCAAGGGAGGCATCAGATATACGTGGCGATAAGTGGCATAGTCCCCCTCCTCAAGATGTAGCAAGGCATCAGTGCCCAGCATAGCACTAACCACATCCCGGGAAGAGAGCCTATCAGCAGTCCGCATACTGACTGGGGGTGTTGCGGGAGGGTCCTGAGAAGTGTACCCCCATACCTGACGCAAAAAGCGTTCCCCCAGAAACCATGCTCTACCAACTGGTCCTTTGAATAGGATCCTATACTGGGAGGAACCCGACCCTCCGGCATACTGAAATCGGAGACCATCACCCAAGGGCGCCCAGGGCTGCCGTGTAATCTGCGGATAACCAGTGTATAAACCAATCAGAAATCGGGAATATACGGGACCGATCAAAGATGAAAACGGAAGGGACTGAGAGTTCTGAAATACCTCCGTCGTCCGCACAGTGTCGAAATACTGCCGTAGATAAAAGAGAGTCTCTCGGGGTCTTGGCCGGTGCTGGCCCTCGAATACCAGTGAGTACGGGGTCATGAGGGGCCCTGCCACCACCAACTCTGGGGCTAACGTCGGGAAATATACGTAGACCCATAACTGAGGAAAGCAGTGCAGAATGTAAATACAAAGTGCTGAGGACAAAATACCGAGTGTAAAGTGCGTTGTGTGTGCAATGTACAAGTAATGAAAAGCAGAAATGTAAATCGAGAGGACAGAAAGTACCTCCCAGGCTCTCCAATAACCGCCAAGTAAATCTCCCTGTCCACGGGAGGTCGCGCTCATGTAGCAGTAAAGGGTAGCCAAGCCGGCGCCACCCCAGTCATACCGTCTGACCTGTGATAGGTCCACCAGAGCGCTCAACAGATACAGCCCAACTGTGTTCCCTCTATCGGCGAACAGAGTAGTCCCGAAGGGGAACATAAGGAAACCACGGGCATACTGCTCTGCCTCCTCAGGAGTCCCGGGCTCCATCCCCTCCCTCCGAAAATGGGAAGAGAACCAGGTGTATTGGACTCTCCTTGAAGCTTTATGAACAGGCGGGCGGGCCCCCAGCAAATGTATCCAAGCGGCCTCCCATTCGCCCATGTCCTCGTCGTAAGGAATGGGCCAACCTCCTATGTCCAGGCCAGTCAATACAGCGAAATCCAGCGGGGTCATAGTCAAATCCCCAGTGACGGAAAAATGAAAGGAGTTGGTGGTGTCCCACCATCTCTCCACCAAAGCTGCCATCAGTGTCCTCTTGGCAGGACAACGCGATAACCCGGCGCAGAAGGACCCGAACCCTGCCAAATCAACTAAATCCCGGACAGCCTCCGGAAGCTCAGCGTACCAATCTCTAGCAGTGGTGGAGCCGTATCCCCACACAGTGCGAGAACCAACCTGCATTCAGAATAAATACATGTGTCAGTATAAAATGAATGAGCTGTGTGCAAATGAGATAAATGAGCTGTGTGCAAATGAAATGAATGAGCTGTGTGCAAATGAGATGAATGAGCTGTGTGCAAATGAGATAAATAAGCTGTGTGCAAGTAAATGGGCTGTGTGTTCAGAAAATCCGAGTTTGGGCTGCGTGTTCTGCTCTCAATCAATGTGTGCTGCGTGTTCACCTTCAATTCGGGCTGTGTGTTCAGAAAATCCGAGTTTGGGCTGCGTGTTCTACTCTCAATCAATGTGTGCCGCGTGTTCACCTTCAATTCGGGCTGTGTGTTCAGAAAATCCGAGTTTGGGCTGCGTGTTCTACTCTCAATCAATGTGTGCTGCGTGTTCACCTTCAATTCGGGCTGTGTGTTCAGAAAATCCGAGTTTGGGCTGCGTGTTTGACTCTCAATCAATGTGTGCTGCGTGTTCACCTTCAATTTGGGCTGTGTGTTCAGAAAATCTCAGTTAGGGCTGCGTGTTCTATTCTCAATCAGTGTGTGCCGTGTGTTCACCTCAACGACGAGCTGTGTGTTCGACATCAAAATATGGGCTGTGTGTTCATCTCAAATGTTTGGGCTACGTGTTCAACTCTCAATCAGTGTGTGCCATGTGTTCACCTCAACAATGAACTGTGTGTTCGACATCAAAGAATGGGCTGTGTGTTCATCTCAGAATTCAAGTATTAGGCCGGGTGTTCAATTCTCTACCGGTGTGTGCCGTGCGTCCACAATCAATTTTTGGGCCGAGTGTTCAGAAACTCAAGTAATTGAACTGTGTGTTCAGAATGCAAGCAGGATGCTGTGTCATGAACTAAACATTCTAAAATAAGCTGCTTACTCAAAATGAGCAGACAAACATGGCAAAGGCACGAAATGCATGAAAAACACAGAATATGTTGCAGAAAAGGTAAAAAATGAAGTAAATACCTCTCGTGCCTCGTGGGAGAGGTGATGCTCCGGCTCCCGCAGAAGCAGATCTCCAGGTACTCGCTCATTAAAGTCAGTGAAGTGACGAAAAACGGCCTGCGAAAGAACGTGTGCCGGCGGGGCATACCTCTCGGGAATGAAGGGTCGAACCCTCGGAGGCAGAGTCATGACATCAAAATCATCCCCGGCACCCGGAGGACCTCCGCCGTGAGGAAAATGACCGGCCATTTCAGAAGATCTGCAAAAGGAGCAAAAATGAGCAAAAATTGGAAAAAGTCAACAAAAGTCAACTCCCGAGAAAATCTTCCAAATGTTGAGACAAACTTACCTCAAGTGGTGAAAATGAGAAAAGAAGCACCGAAATCAAAATTTAATCGGTTCAAAGTGCTTAAAACTGAATGTTTTCGTGAAAACAACTTGCGTGGGGCGTTGGAAAACGTGTATAGAGCATAGATTTGAGGGAGAAAATGGTTTGGGAAGGTAGAGGAGAAGATTTTGGACCTAAAGTTATGAGCTCAAAGTGTTTGGGAAAGTAGATTTAAAGAAAAGAAGGTGAAAAGACCAAAATGCCCGCGGATTTGGGCAAGTGGCCGGCCGGCCACCTTTTCTGGTTGGCCGGCCATCCTCTTTTTGAAACCTGGCCGGTGGCCTCCCCAGGGGAAGAAAACTGGCCGGTGGTGATCCCTAGGTGGGTCCCAAGCTCTCTGCAAATTTTGAGGAAGATTGGAGTTCCCGGGACCTGAAAAAGTTCAAGAAAAGTGCACGTCCTGTCGCAAAACCGCTCCGCCGGAACTTCAGCTTCAACTTCTGACATGTGTCTCATCATTACTCATCAAAATCAAAGTGTATCCTTTTGTAACCTCTCTGGGAGGTGAACCGGAGATCGCAATCGAGTCGCCCTCGCCGAAACGCGCATTTCCTTGCTCGCTGTTTCGCGACAAACACGTGTCCTGATTTGCGATTGTTCTGCATCAGTGTGCATCTAACTTGCATTCTCATGAACATACTTGCATTGTTATGCACATTTTCTTGATATTATCATGCCTCTGTGTTTAAGCTTGCGTTGTCACGCACGCCCCTTTCTCGCACTGTGATGCATTCACCAACCGACACCGCTTTTGCCGAACTTTCGATATCACATTGAATATATCTTGCTAAACATGTTGTGCTTGTTGAGTTTCTCTCTTTTGCAGGCACGATATTGTATGTACGGTTCATTTGAAGCTGGTGCGACCAGACGAATCGCGCAGGTATCGTATCTTCTTCGTGTGAGACGCGACGAGAATTGAATAATTCTCCGCATTCCTAACTGCATGAAATGTAGTTGTTGCTTTGCATTCTTGCTTAAAACTGTTGCATCTATTTGCGAATACTTGCTTCATTACAGCTTGCTGCATTTGCACAAACATCGAGTTACATTTGGCTTCCTGCATACCCTTTGCATTTTGCCCCTTTGCCTGCGGGCATGCCTGTGGGCACATCTCTGTTTATCTTGTATGATTATCTAAGTCTTCGGCCTTGTCAAAAATGGGTCGTCTCTGGGCTTTGACATTCACCCCCGTCACTTCTTGACTTCCGAGTTCTGTCAAAGAGGGGCAACTGTAGACACCCCATTTTTGACCGACCCTAAGACTCAGACGTCACCGATTGAGCGCTAGGTGATGTTGCATGTCGTGCTCGTCCAGAGGTTTCAGAGTCTCGGCCGTGAGCCTTGCCTCCGGACTTTCGGGCTTTTCTGTGCCTTGCCTCGGTTTGCGAACCAGGCTCAGTTTTCTTTGTTTCTCTTCCCAAAGGGAGGGAGAGGTCTCGTAGACCATCTCTCAGTGGCCGTGGGCTACATTTTGTGGTCGTAGGCCATTTTTCCCATTTCGGAGCCCGGTTCTCGGTTTTTGGAGCCGTCAGGCCGTGTGCCTCGGTTCGGGACCGCCTAACTACCTCCGTTTGCTCCGGTTTTTGGCATGCATCCTTTTTACTCCCTTTTGAGGGACACTGTGGTCTGAGAGACCTGCTTCATGGTCGAACACCACTCCCGGTGCCTACGATCGATTTTAAGTGGCCTCGGAATTTGCGCGTTTGGCCCCGAACCTTTATTTTGCATCGATTTGTGTTCATTTTTTGCAGGGACCTCTGTTTCATCACCAGGAAGGTCATAGAAGGGTGGGAGGCCAGTAATTGTTTCAGCAACCAGTTATATTCCTTCATCGCCTGCCGACGCCCGTTTTTCTCACTTCCAAGCCAAAGTTGACCACCCTAGGGCCACTTTCTTCAACTCCAAACCACATATTTGTGTTGTACACACCTGGGAGGACACAAATATTACATGGCCGGCCAGTAATTGTCATTGACCCTTTTGAACCCCTCCTAAAAATGGCCTATTCTCTCTCCTGTTTTACAGTTGCCAATTTTGGACCACAGGGTTGTGTTGAGGACACCTGGGAGGCCACCAATTTGTGGTGGCCGGCCACTAATTCAACTTGGCCTTTTTGACCCCTGGCCGGCCGGCCATGGGGGGTGGCCGGCTGGCCACCTGCAGCTTCAAAACCTGGCCGGCCTTGCTTCTCTCAGTGAGTACATTACAGCTGTGCATCTTTTTTCCCTCCAAAACCTGTATCCGGAGGGAACTTTTTTGGAAGGAAACTTGGAGTGATTTCCCTCCCATTTTTCCCTCCTTTTCTCCCCCTCTCTTGGCCATATAACCAGCCTCCCAGGTCTGGTTTAGAGGTTGGAAAAAAAACCCTTTGAGCCTCTTGCATTGCATCTCTCTCTTTCTCTCATTTCAAGCACCAAAACCCCCTTGGTTCTTCACCAACCCATAGCCCCATCCTTCCACTTCCATTTCCAGCAGCTTGGAGCTCTTCTCAGAGGCTAGGAGGCACCATTTTTCAGTCCAAGAGGCAGCCATGACTTGATCTTCAAGGGTAAGCACCATTTCCCCCTTTTCTAGCTCATTTTTGTACCATTTCTTAGCCCTCTTTGCTTACTGTTTTGAGCTCCGACCAAAACTTAAAGTGGCATTTTTTTGAGCTCTATTTCATCTTTCATTAAGGGTCCTACCCTGTTTGGGACCCCCATCTTGCACTTACTTCATTACCCCTTTGTATGCCATAATCTTGCATAGTATTTTTGGCCTATGTATAACCTGTTTTGGAGCATGATGTAAACTGTAGATAGGCTTATTTTGAGCCCTTATTCAACATTGAAGAAGGTCTCATCACTTTTTGGGACCTCCATGTGCCACTTGTCATTATCCCCCTCTTTGGTCCCCATTTTTGCATGATTTATTAGCCTATTGAGCTTCTGTTTTTGGACCTTGGTCCGAACTGAAAATGGCCCTATTTTGACCCTCTCTTCATGTTTAATTAAGGGTCTATGGCTGTTTGGGACATCATTTTTATACTTCATGTTATAGCTTTCTTGGTGCCCTTATTTTGCATAGCATTTTGAGCATACTTGTATCTGTTTTTGGGGTTTGTAATAAACTGTAATACATCATATTTTTGGCCCCTCTTCAATATTGTAGAAGGCCCCTTCCCTGTTTGGGGCCAGAATTTGTGGGTTGCTTCATTACCTCTCTCTTTTTGGCCATTTTTGCATGCTTTCTTAGGCCAATTTGTGCTCACTGTTTGGCCATGCTTTGAACTGTAAACATGCTTGTTTTGGGTCTGGCTAGCTTCTGTATTCATACTTCATGTTCAAATTATGCATGCATTGCATAGCTATAGGTCATTCCGTATGCCTAATTTCATGTTTCGGGACTCGTTCCATGCATCGGGTGTCATTTTGCCATCTTTCGGGGCTGTTTTGCATCTCATTTTGCCTCTGAAAATTGCATGATCATATGCCATATTCCATGTTTTGCCATGTCTTGTTAGAGTGGCATTCCGTGCCGTAGGTTCGGTCCTCGGTTTGCGTGCACGTGTGCACGCACTTCGAGTTGTCTCATTTTCATCTTATGGCCTCCTATGTGAGTGTGGCTGAGGTCTACTCATGTTAGTGTAAGTCCATATTGCATTGTGTATGCCATTTCATTCCATAGCATTGTGTATGCTAGGTTGTATATTAGCGCATTGTGTATGCCATCTCATCTCGTGCATCGTGTATGCCATTTCGTAGCATTTTGCATGTTAGGTTGTATCTTAGTTGCATTTCATGCATATCATGCATATTGCATCGTGTTCGGAATAGGAGTTAGCAAGCACGAAACGAGGTATGCGTTTAGACTCGGTGACGGAACGTGTCTCAATTCCCCAGTCACCGACACTCCGGATCATCCATGAGGGAGTTAGGTCTTGTTGTGTTTTCATGTGCATTCATTCTATATCGAGTTGTGCAATTCGGCTCCTCGGCCATCATGCATCGATATGCGTGATTGGTGGCACCAGGATCGAGGCATGCATACATTTGTGAAAATACATTGCTATGCCCCTTTCCTGCTCTCTGTTGCAGCAAAATGAAGAATTAGCAACTTTTCGAAGTTTGGCATTAGGCATTTCTGTATACTTAGGATCATGCATGATTTCTAATGAGCTTCTGTTTTGGCTTGGAGTACTCGGTGAGTTTTTATGCTTTAGCATCCTTGCATGCGTGTGAGTGACTGCCATGAATAGCATGCTTACCTTGAGGCTATATGCTTATGTGATATAACTGCCTGAATGCCTGTGGGTGGAGGTTGAGTTACTTGAAGTGGAACAAATCATTGATTGTTTGTTTTAAGCCCACTAGATAGTGGCAAAACCATTGTTTTCTAAGCCCACCCGAGGATGGCAAATCCACGTCTTAGCCTACCTGCGGGTAGCACCATCAAACCATTTTCAAACAAACAAACATGAAATGTTTTGTTCCAATTTAGGCCACTCAGTCTATACTTGCATGCTGTGCGCATCACATAGTAATCCTAGGCTAATAATCGGAATAAGAACATACAATGTTTTCAAAAATAGATATCGTGGTTAGTAGAGGCCGGTCTCTGACCGGGCGAGCGGGGGTGCTCATGAAGTGACCTTCCCCAATCGTACCCAAGTTCCCGAGCCGAGGCAACTTTGGTGATGATGGACACGTGGCCTTAGGCAAACGAGTCAGGGTTTCCTAAATTTCCCAAAACAAAATATTTAGGTGGCGACTCTGTATTTGGCAAAGCAGTCCATGTTTGGCACTTCTTTCAAAAATCTGTTTTCTCAAAACGATTTGCCGGATTTGTACTCTTTGGTTCCAGATTTAGAACCGTGACACAAATCGAGTCCGAACTGTAGCGAGGTCCCCCGCGGGCATGTTACACACTCCCAGAACAGGAAAGATTCGAAGATTCCGAGAGAATCAGGAAGGGAAAGGCCCATGTGGGAACTGAAACTGCTGTGTGCACAAGAACTGAGAATGCTGCGAACTTACGGATGGAAGGTGCCGCGAGTACAAGAACAGTTATACCAGAACCGGACAGATGTTTGTCAGCTGCTGATGGGATGTGGTGGGAGGATGAGGACTTGTGCCTTGCCCACACAGATGAAGATTGGGGGAACAACCAACCCGATAACACCTGGTACCTTGGAGAGGTTGATCATATGACTCGGAGCGGGCGGTACTTCAAACCCCCGCACCTAGATCAGCCAGCGGCCTCGGGGAAGGATAGAGAGGCTGAAAAGCAAAAAGAGAAACAACTCGAGGAAGAAGCTGTGCTCAAACAACTTAAAAAGATACAAGCAGACATCTCTATCTGGAGGCTGCTCATGGCATCACGAGTACATAGACAGGCTGTCTTGTCAGCCATGGACAAAGCGAAGCTTTTAATAGAAACCACGCCAGAGTAACTGGTGGGATTAGTCTTTTCGGGAGGAGCTACCCCGACGCTGAGTTTTTCTGACAAGGAATTGCCACTCGAGGGGGCAGACCAAGGTTTTAAAAACCGGACCGGTGAATGAACCGGAAAAATGATTGGGTGGACGGGTCACCGGTTCAACCGGTGGGTTGAACCGGATCGAACCGTGACGTCATAAATAATTTTTTTAAAAATATAAATTAATAATTTAAATATTAAATTTTCAATTTTTTTTTAAAAAAATTCTTAAATATTTTTAGTGATATTTTTTTATACTTAAAAAAAAAAAAAAAATTCCTGAATATAAGCCATAACACTACACATAACAACAAGTTAAAGATGAAAATTTAGCCATTAAAAACAACAATCATAGTAATAAAAATTATAAATTTCATCATAAATTTGTAATATATTTTTATTGACACCTCTAAATAGTAATTTTCCCTTAAAAAATTTCAACACACTAATTCAATATGTTCATTTAATCCTTCCGTACCAATACAAGCTAGCTACAATCAAAAAATAAATAATATTGATCTAAATCATCTTAAGGGACAATTATATATATATATATATATAATTCATCAACAGTCTGCATAATTCCTAAACAAATCATTCATCAAGTGTTTTATTATTATTACTTTTTTTTTTTTTATCAAAAGTTGATGTTTAGAAATCAACTTTTAAAAGTTAAAAATTAACTTAAATAATTTTTTATAAGAGCCAAGCCTTCTTCTTCAACTCTCTAAAAAAACAAAAAAAAGAGCCTTCCTTCTTCAAGTGTAGACCTAGACCCAACCCAAGTGTTTTATTATTATTATTATTTTTTATCAAAACAGAGCCTTCTCCTCTCTAAAGAAAAAAAAAAACAGAGCCTTCGGAAGTGTTGAGATCCAAAATTTCACAAGTCTTAGTCAAGTTTGTAGACCCAAAATTTCTAAAATACAAAGAAAGAGATCCATCAAAATAATACATGGCTGCCGAGATCATTTGTCAAGTCAAGTTCTCCTTCAATTTGAGATACCGTGTGTGAAGAAGTGAAGGAAAAATAGAGATCAAAGATCCATCCATCAATTTGATTCGTTAATGGCGAAAAAAAAATAGGAAGAGATACTGTGTCCTTTGTGTGAAGAAGTGAAGATCGGCTGAGCTTAAAAAGCCCTAGCCGCTGCTCTCTTTGGAATGAAGAAGATCAACAAACGAAAATAACTGGTTCTGAAATTTTTTTTTTTATATAGATATACAAGCAACCCGTCCCGGTTCAATCAACCCGGGACCGGGTCGACCGGTTCACCGGTTAAACCGGGGTTTTTACCGGTTTTCAAAAAAGAGCCCGGTTTTCACACATGGCCGGTTTCAGGGGGTTAACCGGACCGGAACCTCATCCGGTCACCGGTTCAACCGGTTGAACCGGCCGGTCCGGTCCGGGTTTCAAAACCTTGGGGCAGACCATAACAAGCCTCTCTATATTTCCGTGGAGTGTAGGGATAAATGGATACCGGTGGTTCTTGTTGATATCGGATCCGCCATCAACATCTGCCTGGCAAGGACAGCATATGCCATCGGCTTGAAAGTCGCGGATTTTGTACCAACAGCCCAACTCATCTGGGCATATGACAATACAAGTAGAGAGGTGATGGGAACCGTAAAAGTTCAGACTAAAGTTGGGCCGGGACAACATGAGATAGATTTCCATGTCTTGGAGGTGCCTGCAACTTTCAACTTGCTTTTGGGGGCGGCCGTGGCTGCATCAGGTAAAGGCAGTATCATCCACTTTGCATCAAATGGTGAAATACCCCTATGGGAAGGGAGTAGCCATTGTTTTCGGGAATTCATCAATCCATCCGCCACTGGAAGTATCCACGCCTGTTCTAGAAATTGAGCATGGCACGGAGGATGTGTTCATATCAGGTTTTACCCTAGCTGAGGCTCAGGTTGTACAGAACATCATGGCTGCTAATGAAGGGATCTATGTCAGTGCCCAAGCAGTGTATCTCATGAACAAGCTCCAACATATCCCCGGGATGGGATTAGGAAAGAGCGGCCGCAAGGGCGTTGCGGCATTGGCCGAAGTACCACACAACCCTCATACCTTTGGCTTGGGTTATCTGCCCACCAAGGAGGATTGGGTAAGAAAAGGAAAGGAGATGGCTGGGAGAGCCAGGGCGAAACAGATAGGGAAACCCTTTGAGTTGATGCATCGGCCTATCCAGGGCACCCTAAACGGACGCTTCATCCGGGAGGGGGAAGATTTTCCGTTCTGTGGCTTCCCAGAGCCGTGGTTAAACGCAGAGAGGAAGTGCGTACCAGGGTTCGAGATTTTCTTTAACCTACAGTTACCTGGGGATGATGTTGCTGAAGAGCGGACAGACCTAACAGTTAAGGTTAAACAGAACACAAAAGTAGAGTCTGAGGACACCGAACTTGAAATGGGGGTAGCACTGGCATATCTACTTTCAGATCCTTCGATCGACCAGTTGTGCTTGGGGGATAACTCCTCGGTGTCCATGATCGGGAATGAAACGGCTGCGGGCCTACCATCAACCATTTTAGATGCATCCATCGCACCCTCCCTCTCTTGGCAGTACGAGGAAGGATTTTTGTCGAGCAAAGACCGGTCGTAGTGAGTGGAATCGATTCCTCAATCTTTTGAGTCGAATCGAGTTCGGCTGATCGAAGTCCGAGTCCCAGATGCTTGGGGGTGATAACCCGGATGCCACAGTCCTGTCCAGCTCGTCTTTTTCTTTCTCTTTTGAGTCTGTTGTAACAGAAGAATCGGACGGTTTGGAAGTACATAATGAGAATGATATGAATGTGGTTTCCGAGTACTTTTCTATGCCTTTGATTTATTGCTTAAATCAGGACTTTCAAAATTTTGAGGAAAATGACGAGGACGAAATTCCTCCGATTTTACAACGTTTAATTGAACAAGAGCAGGAGAGGTTTGTCAAACCTTTAGTTGATGAAATCATTACTGTGAATGTTGGTACTGAGAAGGACCCGCTGCTGGTCCAGATTGGGTCCACGTTGTCTTCAGAGGAACGCGAGCGCTTAGTCGCTTTATTAAAAGATTTCAAAGACGTTTTCGTGTGGTCCTATGAAGACATGCCTGGAATCAATCCTGAGATTGTACAGTACCGGATCCCTCTCGATCTCGAGGCCCGACCTGTCAAACAGAAACTCAGGAGGATCCGCCCTAATTGGGCCATTAAGATCAAGGAAGAGGTCACCAGGCAAATTGACGAAGGCTTCCTGCTGGTATCTGAATACCCGACTTGGTTGGCCAACATTGTTCCAGTACCAAAGAAGGATGGCAGAATTCGGGTATGTGTAGACTTCAGGGATTTGAACAGAGCCAGTCCGAAGGATGACTTTCCCTTGCCACACATTGATGAGTTGGTAGATTTCACAACGGGGCATGCTTTGCTTTCATTTATGGATGGCTTCTCAGGCTATAATCAGATAGTAATGGCACCCGAAGACCGGGAGAAGACTGCATTTACCACCACAGGTACATCTACTCTGAGTAATGCCATTTGGGTTGAAGAATGCCGGGGCTACTTATCAACGGGCAGCGACCACAATATTGCATGATATGATCCATAAAGAGGTTGAGGTGTATGTGGACGACATGATTGTCAAATCCAAAGAAAGAGGAGGTCACTACACCACCTTGCAAAAGTTTTTCCAAAGGATCAGAGAATTTGGGCTGCGGTGGAATCCTCAGAAATGCACATTCGGTGTCATAGCGGGAAAAATGCTAGGGTTTCTGATTACGCAGAGGGGCATCGAAGTCGACCCTTCCAAAATCAAGGCCATCTTAGAAATGCCACCACCAATGACTGAAAAAGAGGTGCGAGGCTTTCTGGGTAAAGTGCAATTCATAAGACGGTTTATTTCCAAATTAACCTTAACTTGTGAACCACTTTTTGGTCTCCTGAAGAAAGGAAAGAAATTCCAGTGGGACGGCCGATGCCAAGCAGCTTTCAAACAGATCAAGGAATATTTACAAAACCCACCCGTGTTGTCACCACCGGAGCCAGGGAAACCGTTGATATTGTACCTTTCGGTAACTGAGACTACAATGGGTTGTATGCTCGCACAAGAATCAGAGGATAAGGTGGAGAGAGCCATCTACTATCTGAGCAAGAAGATGCTGGATTACGAGACCCGCTACACTTCGCTGGAGAAAGCTTGTCTAGCTTTGGTATGGGCTACCAGGAAGCTGCGGCACTACCTGTTAGCTCACTCCGTAATGTTGGTTTCACGACTTGATCCTATCAAATATCTTTTCAAGAAACCGGCACTTACGGGTAGGCTAGCTCGTTGGCTGCTGTTGCTTTCTGAATTTGATCTAAAGTATGTGACGCGCAAGTCTGTGAAAGGGAGAGCAGTAGCGGAGTTCCTTGCCGACCACCCGGTTGATGGGGATGAAGCAGTTGAGTATCTATTCCCAGATGAAGCCATTTTGTATGTCGAAGATGAAACTTGGACAATGTACTTTGACGGAGCATCAAACCAGTATGGGTATGGGATAGGAGTGTTGCTAATAGCGCCCGACAATTCCCGTATCCCTTTAGCATTCAAGCTCCAATTCAAAGTCTCAAACAATGAAGCGGAATACGAGGCATGTATTGCTGGTTTGGAAGCGGCTCTAGAACTAGGGGCAAAACGATTAGACGTTATTGGGGACTCCAACCTTGTTGTATCTCAAGCAAAAGGAGATTGGAAGGTCAAAGAAGAGAAAATGATAATTTACCACCAGACCTTGGATTTGTTAATTCCTTGGTTTGAAAAACTGAACTTCACACATCTAGTAAGAGAGAACAACAGGTTTGCGGATTCACTAGCAACTCTATCTTCCATGATAGACATCCCGTCTGGAGTCCGGATGCGTCCGATCATCATTGACCAGAAGTTTGTGCCAGCATATGAGTCGATTTCTTCCATAGATGAAGCTCAGGATGAGAACCCCTAGTATTATGACATATGGAACTTCTTAGAGAAGGAGACGTATCCACCAGGGGCAAATGCCAAAGATAAAAGGGCCATAAGAAGAATGGCTGTTCAGTTCCTCATCTGCGGGGGTAAGCTATACAAGAGAGGTCATCTGGGGATGCATAAGCTGTGTGTAGAAGCTGAGGAGTCGAAGCGCCTGATAGAGGCCATCCACGGAGGAGAATGTGGTGCATATATGAATGGGGTAATGCTGGCGCGAAAGATCCTCAGACAGGGTCATTATTGGTCCACCATGGACGAGGATTGTATTGGCTTTGTTTGACGATGCCATAAATGCCAGATCCGTGCAAACCGCATGAACATCCCGCCGTCAAAGCTATATAACATGACTTCGCCATGGCCATTCTTAGTATGGGGAATCGACGTGATTGGGGCTGTTACTCCAAAGGGGTCGAATGGGAATGAGTTCATCCTCGTCGCGATAGATTATTTTACAAAATGGGTTGAGGCCCAATCTTATGCGGTGTTGAAGGCTTCACATGTTGCGAAGTTTATCAGGAATAACATTATCTGCCGCTATGGGGTCCCGAACGAGATTGTTTCAGATAATGGTTCCCACTTCAAGAAGGAGGTGATTGATTTATTAGAGAAATACAATGTGGCTTTCCATAAGTCTTCCACATACCGGCCGCAGACCAACGGAGCAGTTGAGGCCGCCAACAAAAACATTAAACATATATTGCAGAAGATGGTGGAAACCTACCGGGATTGGCCAGATAAGTTGCCGTTTTCTCTGTGGGGCTACCGGACTTCAATTAGAACTTCTACTGGGGCGACTACGTATTCATTAGTCTATGGGATGGAGGCCGTTCTACCTATCGAAATTGAGGTTCCGTCGTTACGAGTATTGGCTGAGTGTCAGATAGCCGAAGCAGATTGGCAGCAGAGCAGGTTCGAGGAACTCATGCTCTTCGATGAGAGAAGACTGAAGGCACTGTATCATGTTCAGGGTTATCAGCGCAGAATCGCCCGGGCTTTCAACAAGAAAGTTAAGTCCAGGAATTTGAAGGAAGGAGATCTGGTGCTCAAAGACAACTGAGCTCCCATCCATGACCCAAGGGGCAAGTTCAGACCCAATTGGACTGGTCCCTACATCATCAAAGCTATCTGGTCAGGTGGAGCTGTGGTTCTGATGGATCTAGATGGCTTAGAGTTTTCCCAACCGATCAACATGGACAAGTTGAAGAAATACTACCTTTGAGAGGCTCGCTAGGCCGAAAACCCGAAAGGGCGACCTAGGCAAAAGTTAGAGCACAGAAAATTAGAAAATAGAAAAACTGAGCTCGCAAGGTTGAAAACCCGCAAAGGGCTGCCTTGGCAAAAGTTAGAGCGTAAAAGGAGAGGTTAAATACCCGAGTGTACCTTAACCCCGAACTACGTAAGGCTTGATTCCCATCTTTGGGATATGTAGGCAACTTCATCCTGAAGTTCAACCATAAACATTTTCCCCGATCAACTTTGTCCATTTTGATCATCTCAGTCATCCTTATCCATCAGTATACATCGTGATCTCCGGTGCAGTGCTATTCAGACTAGGGGTAACTTTCCGTTGCCATACAGTGTTGCGGTACCATTCAGACTAGGGGCAACTTTCCAGCTGCTGGGATCCGGGGTTGTGTATCTCAGTGACAAATTTCAGGCATGTTCAGTTCTGATCCATATCGAAAATGGTTTTGAAAAGTTTTAATAAAAGTTGACTTTGTTCAAATTAATCTTTTTGCAACTAGGACCATTTTTAGACCAAAGCGGAAAATTTTCAGTACCACAATCTTCAATTTCATTGATTTCAATACAGAGTTCTCCTGCTCTTGTACACAATTGAAGTTGCTTTTTATTACAATCATAAAGAAAACTTGAAAGTTCTAATAAAGCAATAAACCCGGGGCATGGTCAAGTCATGTGCCCCTGCGCCCCCTCCCACAGCAGGTTGAAGTCTCTGATGCCAATCTAGGCCCATTCTGTGCCTCTTCATTGAGCCAATCCCAACACTCATCAGACAAAGTGCAATTGAAAATGGGAGCGGGGGCCAGGAGCTCTCTAGTTCTCCATGCTGTAGCATACCGGGCAAGCTGTGCGCCTCGGATCGGGAATGCAGCCGGGTATTCTATCTCTTCCGGTGGACAAGTCTGGTCATGGCCGAATTGACGTCGGATCCGGAACGGAAATAGAAGATGCAGTGAGTCAAGCCAATCAGCTGAATCCCAGGTTGACGAGTCATACTATAGCTCATTGCCGGTAGATTGAGCCAAGGGCATCGCCAAGCAATACGGTTCGCGGACAAGCTACACATCCAGTCAAACCACCAACCCTCATCAAGGGCGTCGACTAGGCGTTGCCTAAAGAAGTAGCCGCGAGCTGAGTAAGCCGGGCAAGAGTCCACAACCTGCAGTATATCCATCAACCATACCTGGGGAGGGAGGAAAAATGAGAGAATAAAGAACAGAGAGGTGCACGATGAGAGAAAAGTAAGAAAATGGTTTTGTGAGAAAAACCGAGCCTGAGGGCCGAGTGACGTGAGCAATACATATGTGAGATTGGGTGGGAAACATTACCTGCAGTAATAGTGGACTCCCCGCAAATCGGGCTGTCTCTTGACGATAGAAAGCATCCAAGCCCATCAGCGTTTCGGCCAACGCCATGGCGATACAGCTCTTTCCTTCTTTCAAACCTTGGGCAACTTCAATCAATTGGATGCTAGATCCTCCAGAACCCGAGGCGAATAAGAAATAAGATAACATACACAAACAAAGTGCGTGTTGCCAAAAACCTTGCCAATGATGGTCGCCATAGTCACCAGTCTCGGAAAAACGGCGACCAAACTCGGAATATCCAGCATTCCGTCACAAATCAGAGATCGAGCATCAGGTACGGAGAACCCACACATTTGTCCTAAGGCTTGGGCATGGCCAAAACGGGGTTGGGGCAGAATCTCTTCATTGCGCTCAGACTCCATTAAAACTTGAAAATCCTCAAAGGTGGGACATACCTCTTGCCCGCCAAAGCTAAAGACATGTGTCACCGGATTCCAAAACCTTGCCGCGGCATGGAGAAACGGAAAGTGCAGCGAGGTACGACCCAAAGTGAATAGTACGTTTATGCCGAAACCCCAGAAATTTAGGTTTTCCGAGCCATTCAAGGTGTTAATCCAAGTTGCAAGATTTTGGGCAAGAAGTTCTTCCATTTGGAGTAAATTAGTGTGGAAATGAGGAAAACTACGAAGTTTGGGCCTTTTGTAGGGGATAAGGTTGAATGGAGGACAGGTGTTAGCATTCTGCTGGTTCCATCCATTCTTGGCCGACCGGCCAAATAGATTGCCGACCGGCCATCACTTTTGGCCGGTAGAGATTCCTCATGGCCGGTGGCTCTTCCCTAGAGCCGGTGGTCTTCCCCTTTGTTCCCTGAGTTGTTTCTGCTCAGAAGTTGGGGAATCCCACCATTACCAATGCCCCGCAGTGATCAATTCTCGCGGGGCCGTGCCCATTTGCTTATCGAGTTGTTGTACATTTGTTTATCGAGTTGTATTTCACTCTCTTTAAGTCTCCGTGTTGCTTATCAAGTTGCACTTAGTTAGCTTACCGAGTCTTCTCGTTTTGCTTATCGAGTTGTAAGTCAGCTCGCTACCTGATTATTACGAATGCAAGTGCTTAATCTTCAAATGAATTTCAATTTCATTCACATTGTTGTGTGATGCCTTGCGATGCAATGTATAGAATGTGCCAATGTGGCGTCTTTTGAATCAAATAGCAATTTCATTCCCGTAATGTGTTTTGCAAAGAAATACGCAGTTTTGAAAAACGATGATAAACAAACCTGCTTGAGGCAGTGTAATGTGCTTAAACTACCAGTAAAAAAGGAAAGGTAAAGCAGAAGGAAAGTAGGGCAGCAGAGTGACGGGATTGCTATTGACAACCCTCTCCTTTTCCTCGAGGATGGTACACTACCTGCGCCCTTGTTCAGGGTCAATTACATGGTGTGACACCTTCATTATTCAAGATAGTGCGAAGAAGCGCACTTTTAAAACATTAGCAGACCTTCGAGTTGACCTCGGGCCATATCTTTTTTCGAGCGACACTCCGTGTGTGCGAGGAACATCCCTTCCCGTATCCTTTTGCATCTTGCGAGCTCCATAACATGCTTCAATTGTATGGTGTTGCAGTGCTTCACATTACACACCTCGAGTTTCTATACGCATTATTTGCGTAGACCGCATGCTTTACTTGCGTAGATCGCATGTTTTCTCATTATTTGTGTGGACTGCATGTTCACTTACGTAGACCGCATGGTTTCTCATTATTTGCGTAGACCGCATGTTCACTTGCGTAGACCGCATGTTTTCTCATTATTTGCGTAGACCACATGTTCACTTGCGTAGACCGCATGGTTTCTCATTATTTGCGTAGACCACATGTTCACTTGCGTAGACTGTGCGTAGACCGCATGTTCACTTGCGAAGACCGCATGTTTTCTGATTACTTGCGTAGACCGCATTCTTTACTTGCGTAGACCGCATGGTTTCTCATTATTTGCTAAGACCGCATGTTCACTTGCGTAGACCGCATGTTTTCTCATTACTTGCGTAGACCGCATGCTTTACTTGCGTAGACCGCATGTTTTCTCATTATTTGCGTAGACCGCATGTTCACTTGCGTAGACCACATGGTTTTTCATTACTCGCATAGACCGCATGCTTTACTTGCGTAGATCGCATGTTTTCTCATTATTTGCGTAGACCGCATGTTTACTTGCGTAGACCGCATGTTTTCTCATTATTTGCGTAGACCGCATCTTCACTTGCGTAGACCACATAATTTCTCATTACTTGCGTAGACCGCATGCCTTACTCGCGTAGACCGCATGCTTTACTTGCGTAGACCGCATGTTTTATCATTACTTGCGTAGACCGCATGCCTTACTTGCGTAGACCGCATGCTTTACTTGCGTAGACCGCACGCTTTACTTGCGTAGACCGCATGCCTTATAATGAATTATACTACTCGCGTAGACCGCATGTTTGTAATCAATTTTGTTGCTTGCGTAGACCGCATGCTCGTGTTCAATTTCGTTGCCTGCGTAGACCGCATGCTCCACTTACATGTCTGTGCCTTCACAACGTTGTTATGCTTCCCACTTGCTTTGCATTGTCACGCATTTTCAAATACATTAATATGCATGTTGCTAATCACATTGCACCTGTTAAGATTGTTTTCTTTGCAGGAACGATATTGTATGTACGTTTCATTTGCGACTGGTGGAACCAGACGAACCGCACAGGTATTGTATCCTCTGCATGAGACGTATCGAGAATCGCATAATTCTCTTGCATCCTTTCTGCATTGTAGTGTAGTTTGGTGTATGCTAGCTTAAAACTGTTGCATGTGTGCTTCGTTACAGCTTTTCTTTGCATGATCATAAGTTATGCTCGGCTTCGTGCATTGTCTTGCATTTTGCCCCTGCCTTCGGGCGCATACCTTGTTTGTCTAGCATGGTTGTCTAAGTCTTCGGCCTTGTTAAAAATGGGTCATCTCTGGGCTTTGACATTCACTCCCGTCATTGTTATGACTTTCGAGTTCTGTCAAAGAGGGGCAACTGTAGACACCCCATTTTTGACCGTCCTCAAGACTTGGACGTCACCACTTGGACACTCGGTGATCGTCTTTGTTTGTGTTCGTTTTGAGCTCCCGAAGGTCTCGGTTACGCGCCTTGCCTCAGGATCTCTTAACTCGTCTGCTCCGTGTTTGGTTTTGGCACCAAGCACCTGTGTTTTTTCCTTGAAGGGCAGGGAATGGCTTGTTGGCCATCTCCACACCCCACCGGCCCTCCCCTACCATCACCGGCTGCATATGTGTGACACCGGCCAGGATTTCTTAAAAACAATGGCCGGTCGGCACTATGTTTGGCCGACCGGCACTTTATTGTGCCGATGACCTATTTGGTTGGCCAATGACCCTTCTGCACCCCTTGGGGCATGGTGTATGCCAGCTGTGCCAGCTGAAATGCACCAACACCACTCCCCATGCGCAGGGATGACTCTTGTGAGCCTTTGAACCCCCCTAACCTTCTAGAAGGTTGACCCCTTTCGGCCAAGCTTCTTGGGGAAGCTTGGCCAGCTGTCTTAACTTCTCCAAGAAGCCAAGACCCCTTTGCACCCCTTGACCCTTTCTCTTTAGCTTAGCCATTAAGTTTCTTGGCTTTGTTTTGCCTATATAAGCACCATTCCTCTCCCTTGCTTAGGGGTTAGCCATTTTGGAGCAAAAACCAGAGCATATATCTATATATCCGTTAGATACATCCTCTCTCTCTAGATTCCTCTCTCTCTTCTCTTTTGTGTGTGTTTCTAGGCCTAAAAGTGTATTTCTACCTTACTTTTGCACTCACACACACACTATCACACCTTAGCTCGAGTTTGAGAGGCTTTGAGGGTTGATTCTTGAGTTTTTGGACTGATTTTGATCAGAAGAGGAGGGCTGCATTGACTGTTCTTGAGGTGTTCTTCAAGGGTGAGACTTTTGCTTTAGTTTCCCCATTTTTGCAACAACTTTTTACCTATCTTGCATGCTGATTTGAACTTTGTGTATAACATAAAAAATCCTTGTATTTTCATGCTTTAGAACTTTCGTTAAGGGTGTTTTGGCATTGGGGGTCGAAATCCCCCCCTCTTAGGCCTCTTTTGGCCCCTTTTGGTGCCTTTTCCTTAAGCCTTGTTTACTTTGTTGCATTAGCCTTCTCACCACTGAAATCCAGTGGATTTTCAGTGGTGAAGAGGATGGTTTGAAGTCTTGTATAGGGGAGGGACACCCCTCTCCCTTCATTGCCTCATTTGCTTGTCTTTTGGTTCATAAAGGTAGCATGCATGTATAGTCTTGTGTGGCTTCATTTCAGAGTTTATTTGGATGTTTTGGAGCATGTTTGACCTCTGTCTCATGTGGATTTGCTGGCCTCTTTAATGCATGTTATACTTGCTTCGCATTCCTCTATTTGGCATAGAAATGCATCTTGTGTTTAGGCCGTAATTCTCGCATGCATTGGTCTAATTCCATGAAGGTATTAGCATCATTTTTCCATGTGTAAGGTCTGTTGGCCACTGATTTTTTCGTGTTTGGCATGCTTGGTATAGTTGCCTTGCATTTTGGCTTGTAAGCCTTGGTTCTATGGGTCACTAACATGCTTAGTATAAGCTTCTTATCATGGTTTGGCATCATTTAGGATCATGTTTCAGTCCATATAATGTGATCTTACATTGTCATTTATGTCCCTTGCCATGCTTTAAGTTGTTGAAGTTTTGTGCCTTGAAATGGGTCTTGGTGTATGCTTGCATGTTTAAAGCATTTGGGTTGCCATATTATTGAGTTTTGGGTACCCATTTCATATGTTAAAAAATCTGTTTTTTTGGTTGCTTAATACATGCCATGTGTGGTCATGTTAGTAGGTAGTGGAATGCTCCACTTTGTGCCTTAGCCTTAGGCCCTTATGGTTGCATGTTGGTTTGAACATTTGCCCACCTTTTTGGGCACTTTTGGCCACTGTTTTGGGGGTAGATTGAGGTCTGCCCCATTATGGTTTAAGTCCGTTATTGCACATTTGTCTAATGCTTGTCGCATGCTTGATTAACAAAGCCTTGTCGCATGCTAGTTCCTTTGCATAAATTGTCTATGTTTACCTTGCATTTGCCCTTCATATGCCTAGTATTACATACTTGCCATGATATGTTGCATTGCATTTGGCATGCCTTGCATTTTGGCATCATGTTGCATTTCAAGTCATGTTTGCATAGCATGCATTGCATTGCTTGGTTTGGGGTGTCAAACCAAGTGTGAGGGTTGAGAGGAGATCATACTACAAGTGATGCAACTTGTCTCAACTCTCGGTCACCGGGGCCCTTGACCTTTGGCATGATAGGGTCTTGGTCCTCTTTTGTGTGTCGTATGCATTTTTACATTGAATTGCAACCTTGGCTCCTTAGGCTATCATGCATCAAATGCACAATTGATAGCCCGGGGATCAAGGGCCACACTCCCCTGAGTCTGTCACATGATTGGGAGAGTAGCCATGCTTACATGTGCTTGAAATTATATGCCATGCACTGCCTTCGTTGTTGCCAAACCGTCTTTCTGAGAATTTTTCTGCTGACCGGCAGTATAGAGTGCCGACCGGCCATTGGTGTGTGGCCGATGACCTCATGAGAAGCCGATGGATATTTTACATGGCTGGTGGCCATTTCATCCGGCCGATGGCGTGAGGCAGTATGCATAGAAGGTATCCTGGGACTTTGGCAGTCTTCGGAGAGGTAGGACAGTGAAAACAGAGGCGGCAGTGGTATGGTGCGGGTTTTCCGGGCAAGATAGACTCGAGCATGCATCATTCACGTATTTCGAGGCAAGGCTGAGGCCACCTTCTTTACATTTAATTTGTTAATTCATTAGGAGTTTTGTAATAATTAATTTAGTATTATTTATTCGGACTGTAATATTCATTCGGACCCTCCGCGCGAGGGCAATTGTGTAATAAGTGTGCGTGAGTGTGTGTATGTCTTCCAATCCCACGTCTTTCTTCCCTTTTATTTACCTGTTTATGATGGTAGACTAGGGCATATTTAAATTAGCATACAGCATGATAGCATGTTTGCATTCATTCATCTGTTTTACATGCACCTGGCTCGGCGCATCATGCTAACCGCATTGTATTTCAATTCCAAAATTGAATACGTGTTATCTGTCGCATTTCACATGCCATGTTTAGGATAGCCGAGCCTATTATAGCTGCATTTTGCCTGTGATGTATTAGCCACTTAACATGAACTAGGATCATGCTTAGATTACTAACTAGTTTCTGTTTTGGCACGGAGTACTAGGTGAGCTTTTATGCTTTAGCATACCGTATGCGTGTGAGTGTTGCCATAACAGCATGCTTACCATGTGGCTAGATGTTTATGTGATAAACTGTTTGAATGCCTGTGGGTGAAGGTTGGATTGTTTGAGTTGGAAAACCTCGTTGAAATCCGTATTTTAGCTTGCTTGCGAGTAGCAAATTCCAAAGCATTTTCTAAAACAAACGGATATGCAATGTTGTTCCACGTTAGGCGATCTAGTCTATACTTGTTTGCTGTGCGCATGACATAGTAATTCTGGGCTAATAACTGGAACAAGAGCACATAAAGTTTTCAAAATCAGATATCATGGTTAGTAGAGGCCGGTCTTCGGACCGGGCGAGAGGGGGTGCTCATAGCTGACCTTCCCCAATCGTACCCAAGTTCCCGAGCCGAGGCAACTTTGGTGATGACGGACACGTGGTGTTTGGCACTGAGTCAGGGTTTCCTAAATTTCCCCATTAAAAAATAATTATGTGGCGACTATGTATCTGGCAAAGCAGTCCATGTTTGGCACCTCTTTTCAAAATTCTGTTTTCTCAAAACGATTTGTCGGATTTGGACCCTTTGGTTCAAGATTAAGAACCGTGACACAAAAGGGAGTCCGAACTGTAGAGTGAGGCCCAAGGGCGCGTCTACAGGACCCTATTCCTAGATAGAAGGGCAAACCTGGTGGCTGAGTAGCTGCTAATCATCTTCTTTATGGTTTGGTTTTGTAACTCTGAATGCTAACCATTTGCTTTTGCTCTATTTTTACAGGTAGCGATCTCAAAAAGGCAATTATTTCAGTGGACGAGACTATTCTTTCCCAAGTTAAAACAGTCCTTGAATACACAGGCTGAAAGAACCTTCAATGACGAGGCTGTGCTGCCCATATCCTCCTCAGATACGATCTGTTCTACGCTTCTTTCACCACTGCCAACCATTTTCCAATTCCTCAAGGAGAACGACAGTGGTGGCTAGGTCTCCCCGTTGGTGGTGACCCAATCGAAAGAGATCACCGCTCAGCCCATCTCTACTAAAATGGCATAGCTAACTCGCGTGCCTGCGACCGAAGAAATAGCAGTCGAGTAGAGGGGTGAGAAATGCTCCGTTGAGTCCACTCAATCGGTTGAGCAGTCCATGGACAAAAGACCAAGAGCTTCACTTGCCTTGGATCTGGCATCTTTTTTTCCCATCCAGCCAAAGATAAAGGGCTTGTTCATCCCAACAGGTGTGTCAATAGTGAAGGAGCCCAAGGTTGCTCTGAGTATGGCTACTGCCATAACTTTTCCTTTGGATAAAGCAATGTTCCGCGCCGAGCCGGACGTTGTGTCGATTGTTATGGCCGCGTAATTGGTTATTCTGGTGAGCTGATTTCAATAAATGTATAATTTGGTAAAGCCTCTAATTGTTTGCTTAATCCTTCATTTTTATAGGTTGCTGAGCGAATTGCTGAGATCGGTTAGCACCATAATGATGCTATGGAGTTGATCAACCAGGTTAATGTACAAGTGGCGGCTAAACAAGGTAAGGCCAAGTCAGAGACTGCTGAATTTGCCATAGCAATGCAAAGAGTTGAAGTCGAAGTGAGGAGGGTTGACGAGGAGCATCAAAGGGCTGTTGCCGAAGAAGAAAAGATGAAACACGTCGACCTGCTTTGTCACGCTAAAGAAAAGGCAAATGTTTTTGGTGTAGCTTTAAAAATGGCAAATGAAGATTTAAAGAAGCTTAGGGCCGAGCTTCTAGAGGTAAAGAAGGCGACGAAAGAGGGGCAATCGGGGGCGTCTAAGGCCTTTGATGAATTGCAGATATCGGCAATGGAAAAGTATGCCGATAAGGCCCTAAAGTTTAAGAATCGGAGCTTCAAACACGGCTGGAACATGGCACTGGTAGCCGCACAAATGGCGCGCGACGTGCTGATTCCATTTGAGCAGGAAGATGTAGAGCCGCTGGAGTTAGATCTAGAGTAATTTGAAGATCAATTAGTTAGATATAGTGTTTCAGTTGTAATGTAGCCTAGTTGTTTTTGGTTGTTTGTTAGAAATCGATGTACTAGGGCTGTTTTCGTATGTAAAATGTCCAACTCTTGTAACAAGTCAGTTTATAAATGAAAATGTTCTATTGTGCATCAAAATTGTGTTAATGAATGAATGTAAGTGATGTGCAATTAACATGTTCTGTCAACTTGATGTTTGAGTAGTCGGCAAAATGTAAATATTGAGGAACGTTAAACATACGTAATTCTAACTCGGCACCTTACTGAGGTTTCATGAACGGGGTGGACTGAAACACCGAATAGATTCAAATGGCTGCCTTTGCCCTAGAGTAGGAAACAAATGATGAAAGTGGGGGTCGAATTAATTGTGCATCAGCAATGACTCAATCACAAACTGGAAGTTGATTAATTGTGTTAGTGTTTCTTAGATGGGGTATATCACATGACGAATGGATTCATAGATATGCCTCTACTCCGGTTAGGAACAAATGCACTAAAATCGGTAAAAATAAATGTTGCCGAGTTACAAGGGAGGCAATGTTTACGCCGAGTAGATTCATATATCTACCGCTACCCTGGTTGGACATGAATGCACTGAGATTGGCAAAAATGAATGTTACCGAGTTACAGGCGGGGCAACGTGTATGCTGAGTATCCGGCCTGAGGGCACCAGTATCAGTATTTTGAGAATCAGTTGTATCTGCGGGTATCAGTTCAGTTTTGATAGTGACTCTGGGGAACAGTGTTCAAGTAGCAGTGCGCTTGTCCCGCCACACCAGATTTGATCTGTTTGCGGCTGAAATGCTGCTTGTTTTCCATTTCAGTTCAGGAACTCAGAGATTTGATCAGTTAGTGTCTTCTCCTTGCCGAAGCAGGACCAAACATGACGCAGAACTCAGAAGAGATTGTGGTCATGACGGCCGCGTTGAGTCAGGAAATCACCTCACAGGATGAAGCTGCTGTTGGCATACCACATCCACCTAGGTCACCTGCCGCACATCCAATTTGGACTCCTCAACTGTACCAGGCTCGCGAGCCTACTACCTTCGAACTAATGGGGATGATAGGCGATCTCCAAAGGTCTGTGGCAGATCTCGCCTATGGAATGTCAGTTTCGCCACCGGCTGCACCATATACCGGAAGTTTTGTACCCCAAGAGCCCCCGCTGTTGGGTCGAATTGTCATCGAACTTAGCCAACTGGAGATGACCTCCAGCTATGGCAACGACGCATTAAACCAAGCTCTAGATCAGGCTGAGGCCAGGGACCGAGGCAAGATGAAGGCCGAGGCCGACCCTATTGAACAACCGGGCGAGAGGCTTTGAAAACCGGGGGAATGAACAGGCAACAGATATCCGCAGTTATGTCAAAAGCTGTGGAGGACGCTTTCCCCACTCCGCCTGAGGGCAATTCTAGTCAGTCAGAGAACCGGGATAGGCCCCGTCATGCCAAAACCGTTCTTCCCGCTTCCAACCTTGCACCTGGAAAGGATCAAAATCCAAGGCCGCACTCACGATCCGCTTGTTTGCTAGTGCATCTAGCAAGAGTGCTCCAAAGTACCACCCGAGGCACAGGTGGTCTTTCATGCTCTATATGCCATTGTCCAAGGCATTGCGGATCCTGCCGAAAGGGGACACCTTAAGCCCTCGGAGCCTCGCCGCCCCAAGAATCTCCCCGATACCCATAATGCCGCCTCAGCATCGGCGTACCATCGTGAGACCGCCATGCCACCGACAATTATTTCCGCCTCAAGACGGCGTAAGATTTGATTGATAACGGTTATCCTCCCCACCTCAAAGAAAGTTCGTCACCACTCGCTTGTTGGATTTTGAAGATCTGAGATCATGTAGTATGTAGCGAAGGTGAACCGCTGCGCAAGCGTGTTTGGTACATTTTGGATGTGGCGTTTGGCACGCATTTTGGGCATCCGTGAATCTTGGTTTTGCACATTCTGACTTGGGTGTCGAGTCAGTCTTTTGGTTTTGTTTTGAGTCTGTCTCATTGTCTTGAGTCAGTCCTTTTGCTTAAGGGTCTGTCTAATTGTAATGAGTCAGTCCCTCTTTGTATAGAATACTAGGTGACTTCGGGGTTGTTGCCTCAAGCACCGTTTTGTTTTGTAATTACTTCTTTTGCTTTCTTTTTGGGACCGCCTCATTGAGCCGGAGTCTTTACACCGAAACCCGAATGAAACACCAGAGCTACCGTGTTTCCATGCTTATTGATTGTGTTAATGGTTGTGCCAGAGAATTGAATGGGGTGACAACAAGATTCCGCCGCTATCTTGTGCCTTTAAAAATTATTGCTTTGACCTAAGTTTTTCAAACCTTTTAATCAAGGTGAAAACGAAGAGGAAGGAATTCCTCGGGTTTTACAAAGTTTTGATCATTCTGAAAGAAAGAGAGGCGTGCTAAACTTTTAATGAATGAAATCATCCTTGTCAGCGTGAGTACTGAGAAGGACCCTAGCCTGATCCAGACTGGTTCCACACTATCTTCAATACGAGCGATTTGTCGCTTTCTTAAAAACTTTTAAAAACAAAATGTTTTGCGCGGTCTTGCAAAGACCTGTGTGGAATCGCTCTTGAGATTGCGCAGCTTAGGATCACTCTCAGCCTCAAGACTCGACTCCTCCTTTTCAAACCGTGGACCAGCATCCGGAATGTTCAATGGTTAGCTATCAATGCGAGGCCCGTGAGGCCGGACTCGAAGCAGCTCTCGATCAGGAGGCACCGTAATCGGAGTAGAAGACTAGATTTCACCAAAAGAAGTTTGCAAAGCAACCATGATGGATTCTCCTGCAAAGTACTGCAACAGTCATTCTCCCGGAAAAGGGGAGGCTTCAATCTCAAAACCATTTGGCATGGATTTGTTACACTTTTACCCTTTTACCCTTTGAGAGGCTCGCTGGGCCGAAAACCCGGAAGGGCGGTCCAGGCAAAAGTTAGAGCAAAGAAAAAGAAGAAGAAAAATACGAAAAATACAAAAAATGAAAATGCAAAAAAAAGAAACAACAAAAAGAGAAAAAGAAAAGAACAAAAAAAAAAATATAATAGCAAAAGAAATAAAAAAAATGATGATGCAAAAGAAGAAAGGAGAAGAAAAACATAGCTCGCAAGGTCGAAAACCCGCATTGGGCACCTTGGCAAAATTTAGAGCCTAAACAGTGAAGGTTAAAATACCCGAGTGTACCTTAACCTAACTACGAAGGCTTGATTCCCATGTTTGGGATACGAGGCAACTTCATCCCAAGTCCAAATTTCAACGCCCATAGCGTCTCGCCTATGTTATAAGTTTTGATCACTTTTGCCTCCTCCGAATCCAATGTCTCGATTGCAGCGACCTGGAGTTACGTGATTAACTTCCTCTTGAAGTCCAAGCCACCAACGCCTTCCAGTGATCAGGTACATATATTGGCGAACCGTCTTCGCCTCCGCGCCTCGAGGGTCTAATTGTCGTCAGCGAAGATTGGCTTCCAATTTGCCGCGGCCTCATCCAAACAAGGGGCAACTTTCCGTTGCCATGCGTTGCCATAAGTTGCCCTGAGTTACCGTCTAAACCAGGGGCAACTTTTCGTTGCCTTATCCCCCTTCAAGCCAGGGGCAATTTTCCATTGCCTCCGATCCGAGGTTGCGCATCTCGAGGGTAAGTTCTACGCTAGTTGAGCATTGATTGTTTGCAAAAATAGTTTTTGAAAATTTTCACTGAGGTTGACTTATTCTCCCAAAAACTGTTTCATTTTCAAAATTGGACCATGTTTGGACTCCAAAAGGAGAATTTTCAGTGCTCATAGCCTGATTCGCATGATTTTCAAATCAAAATTGAATAAGTGTGTTAATCCGACTCTCACTTATGATCGAAACTGTTTTAGAAAACAAAAAATGGTCAAAGTGATGAACTAGGGGCACAATTGAGTCAGGTCTTCTGTCTTTCCCCCTTTGTTATCAACGCACTTGCCAAGGAGGCACTCCATCGCCAGAAGAAATAGTCGTGAGCTAACAGTGTTAGGCGCGAACCCACAACCTCTCGTTTACCTATCAACCACTCTGGGGAGGGATTAAAACGAATGAGAGAATAAAGAATAGAGAGGTGTAAGCTGAGAGAAAAGTGAGAACAGGGTTTCGAGAAAAGAAATGAAAAAAAAACGAGTCCGAGGGCCGAGCGATGCGGGTATCACAAATCAGAAAGGGTGGGAAATAATGCCCGGAGGAATTGGCTCCTCTAGATTTGAGGTCTTTTTGTAAACATGTCCGTGTGTCGTGTCTTTTGATTTGTCGACCTTGATTTTCGTTTTGAGTCTTTTCCAAGTGTGTCTCGTTAGGACAGGTAGTGTGCCTTTTGTTTCTTTGTTTGAGTCTGTCTCGCCGTGTTCCGTGTTAGGCTCGATACCCCGGTTGAAAACCCATCCTCCTCCAAAAAGTAATTGCTTGTGCTCAGAATGCTGTGCCATTCTCTACATCCGTGCAAAGCGAGGGAAGGAAAGGGAAAATTTGGGACATCCGAGTGTGTTTCAACTGCAACCGTGTCAACTTTGTGATCCGTCTCGTCAGATTGGGGCTATTTGTTCAGGGTTTGCTGTGCGCAGAATGAACCGAATGCTGTGTTATGGGCTATATGCAGATCAATCCCCAGCAGAATAGTCCCCAAAAGAGTATGGGCTGTGTACCCAGTTTTGAGCAGTGGTTCGTATGTGTTGTGTTGCTGTTTAGTTGGTTGGTTATCTGATTATTACAGTGCAAGTGTTCAATTGTCAAACAACAGATCAATGTCATTTACATTTTGAGGTGTAATGTGATGCCATGCGGTGTAAAGTATGAAATGTGCAGATATAACAATCTTTTTCAGATAAAAGTTTGTTCCATTTCATAATCTTTTTAAGTACATAAGTTTCAAGGAAAGCAAAATCTGCCTGCGGCAGTACATAGTACTCTATCTACCAAAAAGAGAAAAGTACAAGAAAAGAAAATGAAAAAAAAAAAAAAACAGCGGAAGTCTGTAATCGTCATCAATGGCGCCACGGGATCCGCCTCGCCTCTTCCTGGGCAAAAGCACAGGAGCATCGTCAAGTATCATTGCCGAGCTCGAGCCTAAAGGCCGCCTCCTCCTCGAGGCCTCCGCCCGACTCGCCATCCTCGAACCGGAGCTCGCGAGCCGCTCCCCACATGGCCACGCCTCTGGTGCGGGGAATATCCCGCCATCCCGTAGAAATGGGAGGTCCAGATGGAGCGCCGCCACCCACGGAGGAATCGAAGGAGGCCGAAAAGTACAAAAGGCAAATGCATTAGTACACTTGAAGCGGCTTTATCGCTGCGTAATGCAATGTATGAGCACAGTGTGAATGCCGTGAGCGCTTTATCGCGCGTAATGCGCAGTATGAGTACAAAGGTGTGAATGCCGTGGGCGCTTTATCGCGTAATGCGCAGGCGAGTACTGATGTGAATGCCGTGAGCGCTTTATCGCGTAATGCAGCAGGCGAGTACAGATGTGTGAATGCCGTGAGCGCTTTATCGCGCGTAATGAGTACAGCAGTGTGAATGCCGTAGCGCTTTATCGGTGCGTAATGCAAGATATGAATACAGCCAAATACCGTGAACAGCTTTATCGATGTTGTGTCGGCATCGACACGCGGGCGCTTTGTATATAGTTTGAGACTATGTCAGAAAAAACATACCGGAAGGTCAGAGAAGGCAAGGAACTCAAGGTCCATCAGAATATCCCCGCCATGGAGGCATTCACTCAATGACCGCCGGTGTACTCAGAGGAAGCTCAAAAAGTATTAGATGCATCAATATTCTGTGGAATATCGAATGAACTGAACTGAAATGACAATGCAAGATGCAGAAATAAAGTGATACATGTCGGAGGCAAGTCAGAATGCCAAGAACTCATGACCAAATGGGAGGAGCAAAGGGATCTGGTAGGTCTCCCCACTGCTTCTATACGCCAAGATGGTAGGCAGCGAGCTGCCTCGTCTCTGCTCTCGCCTCCACGAGCTCGAGCTCTCAGGCGATCCCGCCTCGCTTCCCACTCCGCCCGGCGCCGCAGGTCTCTTTGGCTCGGCTCGAGAGCCCCCGCTCAGAGGCCGCATGATGAAGGTCCGGACGTCTCGAGTAATCGCCCTCGCCTCTGCCACCGTCCCTCCCGGCGATGGTGTAGTCCGCCATCCGCCACGGTGAAACGCCGGTGTCCCTCATGTGCTCGGAGGATGCTCGGGACTATCTACTCAGTAACCCCGAGGTCTCGACGCAAGAAGCGCCACCCAGTACCAAGCCCGGCTGCATCGGGCCCTCTAGCAAAATCCGGTAACGCGAGGTCTCGATCGCGCTGGCAAACCGATCCCGCACCATCGCTGGCAGAGGAGCCCATGGCTGCCAGGTGATCTGAAATTGAAAATTAAAAAAAAAGTTTATTACCTACTGGTATTGCAAATATACAGTGGAAAAGTGAAGCTTAAACGAACTGTAAGTAAAACATACCTCGGCGGGGGTGATGGTGTCAAAATAACGACGGAAGAAGCTGAAGGTATCACGAGGCCGCCGTGTGCACCTCCCGTCATAACGGCGTGAGAAGGGAACGACCAGAGGAGTCTCCGTCTCCGGTACTGGCTCTAGCCTGGGAAAGTAGGCATAGACCCACAACTGCAAAACAGATGTCAGTATGATCATCAGATACAGCAAAAATGAAGAATAAAGCAGAAATAGCAGAGCCGTGTTATGCAGTGTATGCAGATTAAAAGCAGAGTATGTGTGTGCCGTGTGTACAGTATACAGCAAGTGTAAAGCAAACCACAGTGTGTGCAGTGTGCAGAGTACAGAAACTATAGAACAGAAATGTAAAGCGGAGAAGAAGACGTACCTCCCAAGCTCGCCAGTAACCCCCGAAAGCAACGTCACGCCAAGCGAAATCGAGCTCATATAGCCGTAGAGAGTGGCCAGAGCCGCGCCACCCCAGTTATAGCGCAAGATGTCCCGGACGTCCACCAATGTGCTGAGTAGGCAGAGAGGCACGGTGTTCGCCCGGTCGGCGAATAGGGTGGTCCCCAAAGAAAAACATCAAGATATCGCTTCCACCGGCCGCCGGCCATCGGAGCTACGCCAACAAGAAGAGGTCAGACCAAATCGCACTCGAACCAAGAATAGCGGACAAAGCCTGGACGCGCGAGAGGTGGGGCCGCGCCAAGCAAGTGGATCTGAGCGGCAGTCCATTCATCCATGTCGATGTCGAAGGGAATCAGATCACCCCCCACCCCGATGCCAGTGAGCACCGAGAAATCGTAGGGGGTCATCGTCATGTCCCCCACCGCGGATAGATGAAATGAATCGGTGGTGTCCCACCATCTCTCGGCCAGGGCAGCTAGAAGAGGCCTGCAGGCAGTAAGTCGGGTCAGACCCCTGCAAAAGGAACCGAGGCCCGCATCATCCACAATGCGTCGAACCGCCTCAGGAAGCTCCAAGTACCAATCTCGGGCCGCGACATTCCCATACCCGCGGATGGAATGGGAGTCTCCCTGTTTACAAACAAATGGTTGCAAAGCAATATGAAATATACAGTTCTGAGGAAACATGCTAAAAATCGATACAGGTCTAGCATGCGTGCAAGTTTTTTCTTTAGGTTCGACAGATACCGGGTTTCAGTGTACTACGGTGGACTACGGCCCGTGGTGTGTCAGTATGTTTGCTTGTGAGAGTCAACATATAGATATGGTGCATGTGTGCACGTTTTTCAGATTCAAACAAATATCGGGTTATAGTGTGCCGGTCAGTAAACTACAGCATGTGATGCATCGGCGTGTTTGAGTGGTTCAATTCAATATAAATCTAGCATGTGTGCAGGTTTTCAGATTCAAATAAATGCCGGGTGTCGGTAAGTTTGCAGTGCAGAACGGTGTGTGCCGTGTGTTTTGGGTAATTGAGGCTAGTGCAGTGTGTGTGCATGTGTGTCCGTCCTAAGCAGATATCAGTTGTAAATTTGTCTACGATCAACTACAGTACAGTGTATCAGAGCTAAGCAATTAAGGGTTGTAATCAGCTATGGCAGTTGACAGTTTACAGTTCTACATTGAAGAAAGTAAAGCAGAGCAGAAGGGTTACCTCGGAAGCGCCGAATGAGAGGTGAGAGGTTGGCTCGCGCAGCAGAAGCTCCGGGTCCAGAGCCCTGTCAAAACTGCGGAAGTGGCAGAGTCCATCTGGCGGAAGCACGTGAATGGCCGGGCGGTAGGTCGCCGGGTCGAATGGTCGCTCGCTCAGCGGGAGGAGCTCGACCCCGGGATCCATCTCGTGATCCGGGGGAGTCCCAACGTGTGGAATGTCGTCAGCCATGGCAATGGTGGTGAAAAATGACCAGAAGATGAAAATCGGGTCGGAATACGAAAAGTCAACTGGAAAAGTCAACCCCGAGCGGGCTGAAAATGGCCAGAAAGGCCGGAAGATGAAAATACACGGAAATGTAGAGAAAATCGAGGGGAACAAGTCCTGAAAAGGCGAAAATAGCAAAGGAAATCCCGAAATGAGATTTCGATCGGGTGGAAATGTCCGAAACGCGAAGAATATCGCGAATCTGACGACGAAAATTGCGCGAAAACTCAAAGAAACGGCGAAAAATCGAGAGAACAAAGCTCTAGAGAGAGAGAGTGAAGATTTTCGGCGGAGGCAAAGTGAGGAAAATAGGGTTTCAAGCCATATTTTAAAAGACCCGAAGCAAAATGGCAAAACTGCCCCCGATCAGACATTTTTGGCCGGTCGACACTGTTTTGTGCCGGTGTAGAAGTTTAGGCAGCCGGTGGCAGTCGGTGACCTTCCCACCCAACCGGTGGTGTTCCCAAGGCCTTTTTTAGGCCAATTGAGGAGTTTTTGGTCTTCATAGCTCAAGAAAGTGCAAGAAAATACATCCCCGATGCTCAACCGGCCTCCGTTTTGACTTCGGACCGTGTCTACTGTGTGTAACACTCAAATTCAAGCAAAGATTGTATCCTTTTGTCTTTTATAAGATTCAAAAGTTGCCCCGTGTGCGTTGCATGCATCACTCGCGTTGTCTAACGCATCGCGCTATCTTGCGCATCATATTGCATTTGGCATGCATTAAATCGCACTGTTTTGTGCACTCGCGTTGTCTAACGCATCGCGCTATCTTGCGCATCATATTGCATTTGGCATGCATTCAATCGCACTATTTTGTGCACTCGCGTTGTCTAACGCATCGCGCTATCTTGCGTATCATATTGCATTTGGCATGCATTCAATTGCACTGTTTTGTGCACTCGCGTTGTCTAACGCATCGCGCTATCTTGCGCATCATATTGCATTTGGCATGCATTCAATCGCACTGTTTTGTGCACTCGCGTTGTCTAACGCATCGCGCTATCTTGCGCATCATATTGCATTTGGCATGCATTCAATCGCACTGTTTTGTGCACTCGCGTTGTTTAACGCATCGCGCTATCTTGCGCATCATACTGCATTTGGCGCGCATTCATCGCGCTATTTAGCGCATCGCGCCGTTTGGCGCACTCATTTTGCATTTCATTGCATTTCGAGGTACGTGTGCCTCGTTTTGCATTTCATTTTCCATCAAATGAGGTATGTGTGCCTCATTTTGCATTTCATTGCATTTCGAGGTACGTGTGCCTTGTTTTGCATTTCATTTTCCATCAAATGAGGTATGTGTGCCTCATTTTGCATTTCATTGCATTTCGAGGTACGTGTGCCTCGTTTTGCATTTCATTTTGCATCTCATTGCATTTCGAGGTACGTGTGCCTCGTTTTGCATTTCATTTTCCATCAAATGAGGTATGTGTGCCTCATTTTGCATTTCATTGCATTTCGAGGTACGTGTGCCTCGTTTTGCATTTCATTTTGCATTTCATCGCATTTCGAGGTACGTGTGCCTCGTTTTGCATTTCATTTTGCATTTCATTGCATTTCGAGGTACGTGTGCCTCGTTTTGCATTTCATTTTCCATCAAATGAGGTATGTGTGCCTCATTTTGCATTTCATTGCATTTCGAGGTACGTGTGCCTCGTTTTGCATTTCATTTTGCATCTCATTGCATTTCGTGGTACGTGTGCCTCGTTTTGCATTTCATTTTCCATCAAATGAGGTATGTGTGCCTCATTTTGCATTTCATTGCATTTCGAGGTACGTGTGCCTCGTTTTACATTTCATTTTCCATCAACTGAGGTATGTGTGCCTCATTTTGCATTTCATTGCATTTCGAGGTACGTGTGCCTCGTTTTGCATTTCATTTTCCATCAAATGAGGTATGTGTGCCTCATTTTGCATTTCATTGCATTTCGAGGTACGTGTGCCTCGTTTTGCATTTCATTTTGCATTTCATTGCATTTCGAGGTACGTGTGCCTCTTTTTGCATTTCATTTTCCATCAAATGAGGTATGTGTGCCTCATTTTGCATTTCATTGCATTTCGAGGTACGTGTGCCTCGTTTTGCACCTCATTTTGCATTTCATTGCATTTCGAGGTACGTGTGCCTCGTTTTGCATTTCATTTTCCATCAAATGAGGTATGTGTGCCTCATTTTGCATTTCATTGCATTTCGAGGTACGTGTGCCTCGTTTTGTATTTCATTTTCCATCAAATGAGGTATGTGTGCCTCATTTTGCATTTCATTGCATTTCGAGGTACGTGTGCCTCGTTTTGCATTTCATTGCATTTCAAGGTACGTGTGCCTCGTTTTGCATTTCATTTTGCATTTCATTGCATTTCAAGGTACGTGTGCCTCATTTTGCATTTCATTTTCCATCAAATGAGGTATGTGTGCCTCATTTTGCATTTCATTACATTTCGAGGTATGTGTGCCTCATTTTGCCTTTCATTGCATTTCGAGGTATGTGTGCCTCATTTTGCCTTTCATTGCATTTCGAGGTACGTGTGCCTCGTTTTGCTTTTCATTTTCCATCCGTTAAGGTATGCGTGCCTCATCGTGCTTCATTTGCATTGTCATGCATACTGCTAACAATATTGTACCTGTTAAGTTTGCTTTCTTTTTAGACACGATATTGTATGTACGGCTCATTTGAGGCCGGCGCAACCGGACGAGCCGCACAGGTATTGTATCCTCCGCGTGAGACGTTTGAGAATTGCATAATTCTCTTACATCCTTTCTGCATGGTAGTGTAGTTTGGTGTATGCTAGCTTATAACTGTCGCATGTGTGCTTCATTACAGCTTTCTTTGCATGATCATAAGTTATACTCGGCCTTTTGCATCGTCAGTTGCATCTTGCCCCCGCCTACGGGCGCATATCTTATCTGTGGCTTGTATGCCTGAGCCTGAACTACGCTGGTTTGATTCCTAAAGGGATACGTAGGCAGCTTGCGAGTTCAACCATTTGCGCTTTGTATGCTTGTCCAAGTCTTCGGCCTTGTCAAAAATGGGTCGTCTCTGGGCTTTGACATTCACTTCCGTCATTGTTATGACTTTCGAGTTCTATCAAAGAGGGGCAACTGTAGACACCCCATTTTTGACCGTCCTCAAGACTTGGACGTCACCGCTTGAACACTCGGTGATCATCCATGTTCGTGTTCGTTTGGAGTTCCCGGAGTTCTCGGCTCACGCGCCTTGCCTCAGGACCTCCGAACTCGATCGTTTTGTGTCTGGTTTTGCACCAAACACTTGTGCTTTGCCTTTGAGGGGCAGGGAATGCCTTGTGAGGCATCCCCACACACCACCGGCTGTGGCTAGAGGCCACCAGCTGGATGCTGTTTCCACCGGCACTATATTGTGCCGGTCGGCACTATTTTGTGCCGGTCGGCACTCCTTTTGGCAAAATGACCATTTTGCCCTGCCGACCACTTTACAGTTGCTTTATGAGATATTTTCAGACAGCTGTATAGTCTTGGTTCCCCTCCATACACGTGTATGGAGGGATGACCCTCTTAGTTAGCTTAGCTTGTAAGCTTTGCAAGCTTTGTTGCCTATAAGGAGGACCACTCCTCTTCTTGGCAAGGGGTTACAAAAATTTTAGACATTTTTAGACAGACCAAGCTCTGGTTTTTAGGGTTAGGATAGATACACACCCTATCTCTCTTCTTCCCTCTTGTTTAGTACACTAGGTGTTTGTGTCATACTATTGTACAAAAACACCTAGTGTTTCACCTTCCTTGAGTTCTTGAAGGTCCAGAGGTTTGTTTTGGAGCTTTGGAGCTGGTTTGGTGCTCAAGGAGGCAACCACATCACCATTGTTGAAGAGGTCTACAAGGGTGAGCAAAACTTACTTTTTTTACCCCATTTTTGCACTCCATTTTTGCCTAGTTTAAAACAGTTTTTGTGCTTAGTCTATAACACATAAAAGTTCTATTTTTTAAGCCTCTTTATTGTTTATTAAGAGTGCTTGGTGGTTTGGGCAAGTTTGACCACCCTTAGGCCTTGAAAAGGCCTTTTTTGTGCCTATTTTGTTGAGATCCGAGACTTTGGTGCTTGGACCTCTCCACCACTGAAATCTTGAGGGATTTCAGTGGTGGAGATGGTGCCTTGAAGTCTCCAAAAGGGGAGGGTCACCCCCTCTCCTTAATGTCCTTGAAAAGGACAAGTTTTAGCCTCCAAAGGAGCGCCGTGTTTGGTTGTGTTTTGAGCATGTCTTGGCTGCATTTCATGCTTATTATGCCATGATTTAACTTGCTTTTAAGTTGGTTTTAGCACTCCTTGCATGCTTTGCATAGTTGCTTTGTAATGCCTCTTTAGTCCCTTAACATGCCTAGGTTGTTAGCCCTAATTGGAGCATGTTTTAGGCTTAGATTTGTGAATGCTTTGTGCTTATTTTGACATGCTTTAGCTCTGTCCATAGCTGTTTGGGTTGATCTTGGCATGCATTGTATAGCCCCTTTGTATTTTAGGCTTGCTAGCCTTTGAGCATGCATGTGTAGTATGTGTTGCTTGCCTTATTTTGACGGCTTGGGACCACTTTGTATGCTATTTCAGTCCTTCATGCATGATTGTTTGATTGCTTAGCATGCCTCTTTAGTGCTTTAAAAGCTTGTGTTGCATGCTCCATGTCTTGGCCTTAACGCATGCCTTTGAATTCATGTCATCTAGATGCCATCTAGGTGGTCCTTTAGGCTTAGTTTTATGTGTTAAAACTCTGTTTTAAGTGTTTAAGTATTGCCATGTGTGGTTGTACTAAGTGTGGTTCAAAGTCTCATTGGCTTGCCTTAATGCTTGGACCATTTGTATGCCTTGTTTGGCTTGCTTTGTTAGTTGGTTTGGCACCATGTTTTGCATGCTTTTCAGAGCTTACTATGTATACTAATGATCCATATTTGTGCCTCTTAGATGTGTTTAAGAGTTGCTTAATTGTGTTTAAGTGTTGGTGCCTTAACTTGTGCATGTGTGCATGTGTGTTTGGCCCTCATGATTTAGCATTTTGGCCATTGATTTTAGGACTATTTGAGTTGCCTAATTCATGTATAAGACCATGCTTCCATTGGTTTGCATGCTTACCTTGCATGCTTACTTGAACCCTTTGCATGAACATATTGCATAGTCCATGTTTCATGCCTAGTTGACATGTTTAGGGTTGCATTTGTATTGTGCATGTTTGGCGTCTTGAAGTGAAGTATGATGGAGGTTGAACACCCTTGTTTGCTTGTTTGCATTGCATGCATTTGAAATCAAAGTTGCATTCTTGGTTCTTAGGGCATCATGCATGGAAATGCGTGATTGATGGTCCGGGAATCGAGGCACATGTCCCTTTGAGTCACTTACATGATAAGGGGTGTGTATAGTGCATAAATGCCTTGAATCATATTGCCATGCATGTTGTTGTCCTCTGCTGCTGTGGATTGCAGGTTCTGCAGGTGTTAAGTGCCGGCCGGCACTATTTAGTGCCGACCGGCAGTCAATTGCCAGCCGGTAACTTTATCCAGTGCCGGTAGCCTCCTTCTTCAGCCGGTGGTGTTCTATCCCAGCTGGTGGTGATCTCCAGTGCCCAAGGAAGTATTCCTGGGACTTTGGTAATTTTCTGAGGAGGAGAGCAGAGGAAACAGAGGCAAATCATGCATGACAGTGTGATTCCGAGCGAGTCCCGAGCACGCGCTGCATTTGGCCCTCATCCCGAGGCGTTTTTCTGTTTAATTAGATTAATTATTTTATTTAATTAATTTAGTTGATTTGTAATAATTAATTAGCTTGTGTAGTTAATTAGTTATTCGGTTCTGTATTATTATTTGGTCCCTCCGAGTGAGGGCAAATTTGTAATAAGGGTGTGTGAGTGGGTGTATGTCTTCCAATCCCCATTTCTTTCTATCCCTTTTATTTACATGATTATGTTGATAGATTAGGGCATTTCTATCTTAGCATATCTTATGCAATGCATGCGTGCATTCATGCATTTGTTTACATGCACCGGGCTCGGTACATCATACAAACTGCATTGTGATTTTCAAATTCCAAATTGAATACGTGCTACCCGCGCATTTCACATGCCATGTTTAGGGTTAGCCGAGCCTACTCTAGATTGCATCTATGCTTGTGTTGCATTAGCCACTTAACATGAACTAGGTCATGCATGTTTGCTAACCGGGTTATTGTTTTTGGCACGGAGTACGATGTAAGTTTTTACGCTTTAGCATATCGTATGCGTGTGAATGTTTGCCATGACAGTATGATTGCCATGCGGCTAAATGCTTATGTGATATCACTGTTTGAATGCCTGTGGGTGGAGGTTAGATTGCCTGAGTTGGGAAAACTCATTGAAATCCGTATTTTAGCCTACTTGCGAGTAGCAAAACCTAACACGTTTTTCGAGACAAAACGGACATGCAATGTTTATTTCCAATTTAGGTAATCTAGTCTATACTTTTGTGTTGTACGCATCACATAGTAATTCTAGGTTAACAATTGGAATAAGAGCATGTAATGTTTTCAAAATCAAATATCACGGTTAGTAAAGGCCGGTCTTCGGATCGGGCGAAAGGGGGTGCTCATAGCTGACCTTCCCCGATCGTACCCAAGCTCCCGAGCCAAGATCACTTTGGTGATGACGGACATGTGGCCTTCGGCACCGAGTCAGGGTTTCCTAAATTTCCCGTTTTAAAATATTTAGGTGGCGACTCTGTAATCTGGCAAAGCAGTCCATGTTTGGCACTACTTTTTTCAAAATCTGTTTTTCTTCAAAACGATTTGCCAGAGTTGGACTCTTTGGTTCAAGATTTAGGACCACAACACACAAAAAGGAGAGTCCGAACTGTAGCATAGAGGCCCCAAGGGCGCGTTACAGTTTCTGGCGACTCTGCTAGGGAGTTTTAGAGAGCTTGACTCGAACTCGTGATATCCTGTTTTGATTCCATTTATGTGTCTCTTTGCATTGCATGTGCATTGGTGCGCCTAGGACACCGTGTTGGCCATCTGCTATTCCTGAGCGGTTTGCTGGAGGCTTGTCTTGTCAAGGCATGTCCATAAGGTTGACCGGTTGCGGGCTCTGCCAGTATGGGAACACAAACCCCGGTTTTACCGGGGCACCCTTTTTGACCATTCGACCTAGTACATATTCGGATCCATAGTGACCATTCCAAACTAGGACAGGTTGCTTACCCAATATAGGTTGTTTGAAACCGTTGCGTGCGTAGTGAAACCCTAGCTCCTGACAAAATAGGACAGGGAAACCTTACCCCAATGTAGGGGTGTATGGGCTCTCTCTTACATGATTATGTGCTTTTAGAGTGTATCTCTACAGGAAATGCATATATCAGTTTGCAAGATTGGGTATCCGGCCTGAGGGCACCAGTATCAGTATTTTGAGAATCAGTTGTATCTGCGGGTATCAGTTCAGTTTTGATAGTGACTCTGGGGAACAGTGTTCAAGTAGCAGAGTGCAGTTGTCCGGCTACACCAGATTTGATCTGCTTGGTGAAATCTGTCGCTTGTTTTCCATTCGATCAGAACTTCGAGATTTGATCAGTTAGTGTCTTCTCCTTGCCGAAGCAGGACCAAACATGACGCAGAACTCAGAAGAGATTGTGGTCATGACGGCCGCGTTGAGTCAGGAAATCACCCCACAGGATGAAGCTGCTATTGGCATACCACATCCACCTAGGTCACCTGCCACACATCCAATTTGGACTCCTCAACTGTACCAGGCTCGCGAGCCTACTACCTTCGAATTAATGGGGATGATAGGTGATCTCCAAAGGTCTGTGGCAGATCTCGCCTATGGAATGTCAGTTTCGCCACCGGCTGCACCATATACCGGAAGTTTAGTACCCCAAGAGCCCCCGCTGTTGGGTCGAATTGTCATCGAACTCAGCCAACCGGAGATGACCTCCAGCTATGGCAACGACGCATTAAACCAAGCTCTAGATCAGGCTGAGGCCAGGGACCGAGGCAAGATGAAGGCCGAGGCCGACCCTATTGAACAACTGCTGTGGGCAGTAGAGGCTTTGAAAGCCGGGGGAATGAACAAGCAACAGATATCCGCAGTTATGTCAAAAGCTGTGGAGGACGCTTTCCCCACTCCGCCTGAGGGCAATTCTAGTCAGTCAGAGAACCGGGATAGGCCCCGTCATGCCAAAACCGTTCTTCCCGCTTCCAACCTTGCACCTGGAAAGGATCAAAAATCCAAGGCCGCACCCGCCGATCCGTTTGCTAGTGCATCTAGCAAGAGTGCTCCAAAGTACCAGCCCTGAGGGCGCAGGGTCTTTCATGCTCTCTATATGCCATTGTCCAAGGCATTGCAGATCCTTGCTGAAAGGGGACACCTTAAGCCCCTGGAGCCTCGGCCGCTCCCGAAGAATCTCCCTGATACCCATGATGCCTGTCTTTGTCGTACCATCATCGCCAGACCGCCATGCCATCGACAATTGTTTCGCCTCCCGCACGTGCAAGATTTGATTGATAACGAACTTATCCTCCCCCACCTCAGCAAAGTTCGTCACCACTCAGTTGTTGGATTTTGAAGATACAGATACATGAGTATGTAGCGAAGGTGAACGCTGCATGGGCAAGGTTTGGTACATTTTTGGATGTGGCGTTTGGCACGCAGTTTGGGCATCCCTGAATCTTGGTTTTGCACATTCTGACTTGGGTGTCGAGTCAGTCTTTTGGTTTTGTTTTGAGTCTGTCTCATTGTCTTGAGTCAGTCCTTTTGCTTAAGGGTCTGTCTAATTGTAATGAGTCAGTCCCTCTTTTGTATAGAATACTAGGTGACTTTGGGGTTGTTGCCTCAAGCACCGTTTTGTTTTGTAATTACTTCTTTTGCTTTCTTTTTGGGACCGCCTCCGCTGTGGAGCCAGTTTACACCCGGGAAACCTGAATGAAACAGTCGTAGCTACCGTGTTTCCATGCTTATTGATTGTGTTGGGTTGGTTGTGCCAGAGAATTCGAATGGGGTGACAGCGCATTCCGCCTGCTATCTTGTGCTTTTAAAAAATTATTGCTTTGACCTAAGTTTTTCGAAACCTTTTAAGCACTGCGGTGAAAACGAAGAGGAAGGAATTCCTCGGGTTTTACAAAGTTTTGATCATTCTGAAAGAAAGAGAGGCGTGCTAAACTTTTAATGAATGAAATCATCCTTGTCAGCGTGAGTACTGAGAAGGACCCTAGCCTGATCCAGACTGGTTCCACACTATCTTCAATACGAGCGATTTGTCCCTTTCTTAAAAACTTTCAAAAACAAAATGTTTTGCGCGGTCTTGCAAAGACCTGTGTGGAATCGCTCTTGAGATTGCGCAGCTTAGGATCGCTCTCAGCCTCAAGACTCGACTCCTCCTTTTCAAACCGTGGACTAGCATCCGGAATGTTCAATGGTTAGCTATCAATGCGAGGCCCGTGAGGCCAGACTCGAAGCAGCCCTCGAGCAGGAGGCACCGTAATCGGAGCAGAAGACTAGATTTCACCAAAAGAAGTTTGCAAAGCAACCATGATGGATTCTCCTGCAAAGTACTGCAACAGTCATTCTCCCGGAAAATGGGAGGCTTCAATCTCAAAACCATTTGGCATGGATTTGTTACACTTTTACCCTTTTACCCTTTGAGAGGCTCGCTGGGCCGAAAACCCGGAAGGGCGGTCCAGGCAAAAGTTAGAGCAAAGAAAAAGAAGAAGAAAAATATGAAAAATACAAAAAATGAAAATGCAAAAAAAAGAAACAACAAAAAGAGGAAAAGAAAAGAACAAAAAAAAATATAATAGCAAAAGAAATAAAAAAAATGATGATGCAAAAGAAGAAAGGAGAAGAAAAACATAGCTCGCAAGGTCGAAAACCCGCATTGGGCACCTTGGCAAAATTTAGAGCCTAAACAATGAAGGTTAAAATACCCGAGTGTACCTTAACCGGAACTACGTAAGGCTTGATTCCCATGGTTGGGATACGTAGGCAACTTTATCCTGAAGTCCAGCCCCCAACGCTTCCATAGCGTCTCAGTCTATGTCATAAGTTTTGATCACTTTTGCCTCCTCCGAATCCAATGTCTCGATTGCAAGACGATGTATGCAAAGCATAAGAATGCTAATTTTAAATGATGCTCTATTCTAACCATCATAAGCAAGTAAGTAAAAGGGAGAAAGATGTGGGGTCGAAAGACATACAACTTATTACATAGTTGCCCTCGTGCAAGAGGGTGCAAATCAAAGTCCAAAAGTCCGAATTAAACTAATTATTACAAATCGAATGAATAAATAAGCGAGGCTAATTAATTAGCTAACTACACTATTACAACAAGGATAACCAAGACAAGTAAACTAGCTCTCTAAGCCAAATAGTTACAACAATTACAAAGGGACAACAATAATTATTTTAATTACAACATTAAATAAATAAATTAATTACAACAACGATCAAGGTGCAATCAATTGCATGCATGCACATGCACGATGTTCAAGAACAACTCTGTCTGTCCCAGGATTGCTCTATTTCACCTCAGCCACTGTTCTCTATTTTTTGCAAAAATACACTGCTAACCAAGCATTGAGGACCGGTTGGCCCTCAATGAAGCCTGGCCGTGCCTTAATTTTGTGTAAAACTCTGTTTTGTGTTCTGAAGTGAAAACTGTGCAGATAGATTTGTTCAAGCTCTATTTGTCTCTTCCTTCCTTCTCTGTCATGGAAAAGCCTCGAGAGAAGATTAGAATTAGTTCAAAAACCGTCAATGAGCAAATTGATTGCTTGATGATTTCAGATACCATTTTGGACAAAAATCAATGAATGTAATGAATATTACCATGCCTTCCTCTTTATCATGGAATGAACTCAAAAAAGGGAAGTATAGACGCTTCAAGGGTCATCAAAACACCATGAATTAGCGTATGACCACTCTTGACACAATAAACTCGGCATAATGTCCGGGCCAAATCCAAGCAATATAACTCATTTTCTTTGTGGGTTGGTTCAATTTTAAGCCAATTTCATTAGTCTTGTTCATTCTTTAATCCGTTCGTTCGAAACGATGATTAAGTCCATTAAACGAGAGGAGATATCAAACGAGAAGTGATTCTTGGCATGAAAGAGAGCCTATGCCTTGACGATGAACCTCCGTAGAGATTAATCCATTGAGCATAGGTCTCTTTCCTATGCCTTGAACAACTGTCAATCGTTTGAAAAAACTCTCAAACAAAATAAAAGAAGAAAAGAGAGAGGTTACAAAGATGACCATGCGAGATTGATTATTAAAATGAGACTCTTGCATGAAAATTAAGTAGTAATCAAAAGCTATCAACTCGAATGATTCGGTGTCTAAGGCCTAAACAACTGAAGCCATGAGGACTTACAACACAACAAGCTAAGTATTCAAAGCATAAGCTATTTAAATATATTAAAACAGCCCCTAAAGTGCCCAAAAAAAAAAAAAAAAAAAAAAAACAGTAGCTAAAACTAAGAGAAGGTAAGTAAAAAGTGTAGAGAAAAAGCTATGGAACAAAGCCTAAGGAGGGTTGGCTAACCCCTCCACTTTTTGCAATTTTAAATCACATATTTCAGCCCCAAAATAGTCCAAGAACAGTCCCAAGATAGCCCAAAAACAGTGGTGAAAAGTGTGCTTAAAGAGCACAAAAAGATTGACAAAAGCAAGAGATATAAAGCTAGTAAGCAAAATTAGGGAGAAGTGGCTAACCCCTCCACTTTTGAGACTTTTAAACCATGTTTTATAGCCTTTTAAAACTCTGAAAATTAGTGTAAAAACCAAAGAAAGGAGTGGGAAAACAAGGGGTATGAGCTATGGGATAAGGTGCAAGAAAGGTTGTTAAACCTCTCTACCTTTGGTAGCCCTTTAATCCCAAGTTTTAGCACTTGGAATGGATCCAAAACATTGTATTAACACAAGAAAAAGATAGAAAATGATGGAAATGAAAGCAAGGAAAAAGGTGCAAGCTTATATCTCTTGAAGAGAGAAAGCTTTGGTTAAACAAACTTGATTCCAGAGCATCCTCAAGTTTATGAAATATGGTTTGAAACTCTACCAAAAAGCTTCGAGAACAAGCTCCAATGGTGTATGTATTGTGTATGTATAGTTAAAAAGAGGTTTGAGGGTCCAAGGAGGAAGGAAGATGGAAGGAGGCCATTTTAGCTCTTCAAAGCCTTTGGAAAATTTGCTAACCTTGAATTCTGAAGGAAGAGGTCCGATTTATAGAATTTGAGCCAAAAAGATCATAAATATCTTCAAACAAAGATATTTGTTCAATTCCCACCTGCTGTCTGTCTGGCACCACTGGGACCTGGCCGGGCCTCAAAACCCATGGTCGGGCCTAAAAAGAAACCCAGGAAAAGTTTTCATTGAGGCCTGGCCGGGCCTTAATGAGGCAAGGCCGGTTCTAAATAGACCCAGCCGGGCCTTAAAAATCTACATTCAGGCCCGACTTCAAACGGGCATATCGCCTCCATCTGGACTTGGTTTTAGGTGATTCTTGAGTCTAAATTGAAGCCCCGGAAGTCTAATTCCGAATGGTGGTGGCTTCACATCTAAATTATAAGTGTGAAAGGAGATATTCCTATTTTAGTGAAGACTGCTCATTCCTATCTTATTCGGATTGATACTCAACTTCTCCAAAACTTGTTTTCTTCCCTCCCCTCCTATTTTCTTGAAATCCAAACCTATAAAGAAGATGTTTTGAAAGATTTTTCAAAGAGTTCACCTCCCTTCCATGTATTTCCACTTTGTTCTTACTCGGTTTGTCGAGAGGTGCAATGTTTTAAACGAAATGCGAGCCTTCGAGCATCGTAGAAGCATTTGGAAAAATATTTTGAAAATGAGGGTTTTAAGGTCTAAAATAATTTGGCCAAAATGGGGTGTAAGGTTGGAATTAGAGCTTGAATCCGAATTTCTTCATTGAGAATTCAAAAGATTGCATAGTGTAACTTTCATTATCAGGTGTTCAAAATAAAGCACCTAAGTCTTAAGGGCGATAAAAAATGGGGTGTCTACAGGACGGCTTTCATTGCATGGAGCCATGTTCGGCCCATGATCAAGTTGTCGGAGAAGGGAAGCTTGACCACCAAAAACTCAACATCTAACATTCGAGTGCCGGCTAGTACTGGTAGTACGATTTTCCCTAAGGAATACTTCGGGTTGGCATTAAAGCCAAATAGTCGGTATTCAGCTGGTGCGAGGTCTTCATCCTTGAAGTTGATTTTAAGATATGTCCTGTAATACATTACTTTGAAAGTACTGCCCTAGTCAATCATGACACATTCTACGGCAAACTTATTCACCCGTAGCTCAATAATCAAGTGTCGTCCTGGGGTAGGGTCAAACCCTCCAAATTGACATTAGAAAAACTGATCTCATTGGTCGGTGCTAGCCGTTGCCGCTTCGGCTGCCTAATGGGTTGTGAGCTAGATTGGGATGATTCTGGCACTGATTGTAGTTGAATTGTAGTTACCTTATTTAGAGGTGGGAGGCTGTAAATTATGTGGATTAAGTCGAGTGGAGAAAACTAGGGTCGTATGGTTAATGCATTGGTTGGGCCAGCCTTCTTTGGGAGGTAGTCGTTCTGATGTCCTTCCCGCACCAATTCTTCTAAGTGATCCTTTGATGCATAGCACTTGTCGGTTGTATGGCCATGGTCTTTATGGTATTCACATCTCTAGTCCCTTCTCCTCATGTTCGGTGGTCCATAATTCTTAGTCCGCCGTTTGAAGAATGTTCAATGCTGAACTTTTGATAAGATCTGGCCAATCAACTTGGATAGTTTTGTGTATTTCTTGTCTGACCTTCGTGGACGTTTGTTGTCCACTTGGTACTACTCGCGACGCTGGTTTGAATCTCGACAGCTATCTCTCCTAGGCCTTCCTTCGCGGTTCCAAGTTTCTTCTCGGCAGTGTTGTGCTACTTGGAGGCATTGCAGCCAGCGGTTGTGCTGAAATCGGAGTTGCCGAGTCAGTGATTTAAAGCCCGTCTTGAACTCAGAGTGCATCATCTTCCACCTTGCAATATTCTTCCACTTTCTTCATCAAGGCCCACACCATTTTTGGTGGTTTACGAGTCAAAGTGCTTTGAAGTGTGCTATCCAATTTCAACTCCATTTTGAAGGCCGTGACTGTCATCAAATCATTACAACCATCATCTACCAGGTTAAAACAGTACCAATATCTTGCCGAGGACTCGCGCAAGGTCTCATTTGGTCCAATCTTCACTGACAATAAAGAATCGGCTTGTTTGGGTTGTACCTCATTGGTGATGAATCTGGCCCTAAAAGACTTTTGCAGTTGATGGAAACTTTTAACAGAAGATGACTTGAGCTTGTAATACCACCTAACGGCTAGAGATCCCAAGCTTCTAGGAAAGATTCAGCACATAAGAGCTTCATTATCTGCATGCAAACTCATAGCTTGCTTGTAATGACGTACATGATCGGTGGGGTCTGATTTGTCGTCATAAAGAGTGAATGATGGTGCCTTAAACTTCTTAGGAAAGACGGCCTTCGATATACATCATATGAAGGGATCATGCTTGTCCTCTAAATCATAATCATCGTCTTCTTTTCTAAGTGCACATCATGTTCGTGGAGAACTTCCTCCATCTGATGAACCAGATTGGCTGACTTAACCTCTCGTTTTGGGCTCCTCCCGTGATGAGTTTGATGTGCTGCTACAATCATTATGCCTTAGAGGCTGACATTGCTACTTTGCTTGTCTCCTCAGTGGTCGACCTCATTCTTGTCGTAGTGGCATTTGTTGGGATTATGCTAGCTCTTGACGCAGGCGATCATTATCAGTCGCCATATCCTCCAAACGCTACTTGTTCTGTTTTGCTTGGTATATCAAGGTTTGCATGGCTTCTTTCACTGATGTTAAAGGCAAAGAAGGACTAATGGGATCGAAGTTTAAAGACCTTTGTGCAGGAGGATTTTCTTGACCAAAAACTGCTCTAGGTAGAACATTGTCCTCCCTAACGATTGAAGGATCTTGGGATAGGTCTACCATGGTTGAGTTTGAGTATTGCCACAGACGACGCCAATTGTGAGAAATGGTTTTGGAATACTTTTTTAATCCAGACAAGCCCTTCGAGGGTCCTCGAAATATCATCTGAAATAGAGAAACAACTATGGTCGGTGGTGCCGGAATTAGCACTTTGACAAGCAAGTTAGTTTCTTTATGAAGAAATGTCTTTTGTTTCTTTAAGTGAAAGTTTTTTGGAACATACCTCTCTTCTCCAATCTTTTCCTCCATTTTTAGTCTTCCTTCATGATATTTTCCTTTGTAGATTAGTCCCTCATCATCCCTTTGTCAGGGCCCATTTCCCTACCATATTCTATAGAAAGGGATATCCTGGGTTCACCTAACGGGGTTGTGTCGACTTGTCCAACGTACTCGGCTTAGATGTGCAGCCCATGTACCCTCAACTGAGCACGCTCTTCACCCTATGTTTTGTATCTACTCGACAATGACTTTGAGTCCAGTGGGCTTTGGCTAAATTTGGCCCATCAAAGATGGGCTTAGATGCACTCCATTTGCCGATTTAGGTTTATTTTTACTCATCTCCCACACCATACGTTTCAATTATGACATTGTGATTTTTAGTTATAATATATTGTAGTGTTAATTATGACTTAATAATAGTGCTAATTATGACACATTATGATTGAAAATATCTTTAATTACAACTTCCAGGATAGTTGAATATAAATTTTTATTTTTTATTTTTATAATGAATGATTGCAAGAGTAATGTTATACAAATAAAAAATTTATACATAATGATGGAGTTTATTGGAAACCATTCACTTCAAAACAAAATATCATTGAAGATGAATTTATTTATAATAATAACATTTTCACATTATTATTGTCAAGTTCTTTTATATCAATTTTATGTATGTTTAGAATTTTTGTGATTGCCCACAAGGGCGGTCTTATATCTCCATTCACAGCCTCACCTCTATCTTCTCTCTCGTCCTTAACTGAAGATTGTAATGTATGCCCACAAGGCCGGTCTCCATTTATCTCTATATTTGGATTCCATTTGGAATGGAGAATGATTTGGGAATTTGTTTGAAAGATGATGTGGGTTTGGGTAACCCACATTTTGGCTCTGGAGGGGCTCAACAAATGTCTCAGTTTGATCTGCAACTTCTTTGTTAGAGATGGCTTAGACTAGTAAATCTCTGTTCTTAATTGGGTAAATTGGAATTACATGTATTTTTTTTTATGAGGTTTGGATGTGTTATACTTCCCTGTATCCTATTCGTATTGGATATCGTTATTCGTTGAATACTTATGGATACGTATAAGAAACTTATTAAAACTATCTAATATTTATTGATAAATTGTTTTTTAATTTTGAAGTATGGTATACTCTGAGTCACAAATTATAGTATTTCTTGCATAGAATTATAATATAATATCAATATAATAATATTTTTCTATACTATGTGTTAGTTCCTTGATAAGATGAACATAGTAAGCCAATGCAATATAATTTATTAAATTGACGTATCCTTATTGTATATATCATACATGTTTCTTATAACTACATAGAAAGTAAGGATTAACAAGAGAATATAAAAATAGTAAAATTAAATATCGTTATTCTATTATTCTTTATTGTAATCTAAACATGTTAAACTTGATATTGAAATGAAATATTTGTAAGACCTATTACAAAAATAAAAATAAAAAGTAAACTAGCTACTAACTTAAATTAATATATAATTCTTTTTTTTAATACTTAATTTTTAAAGATTAATATTTTGGATTATAAAATTATAGTGTGGTTTTTCAATATTCTTAAGTTTATGTGTAACTCATTGCTAATATAATTTTTAAAATTTTTTACAGATGTATTTTATTCACACTTGTATCCTATTTTTTTAAAGTTTTATCATATTGCCTTATACGTTTCTGTATCCATATCCATGCTTCCTAGCCTCTAGCATGCTTTTTTGGCATCTTACTGAAATCTTGATGCTAAATACGCAATTTGTTAGTAAAAGTTAGTGAGTAGATGCTTAGAGGTAAGATGCCTTAATTGAATAGAGTCTGTGTCTGTGTCCGTGTTTGATGTGTCAGAGACCAGTACTATAGTACGTGACCTTTGAGGAGGTTTTTGTGCTTCATAACAAAGCAGTGTTGTCTGTTTTTCTAAAATGGAAGTCAAATGAAAGGTAGTGTTGCCATCTACTTGAAAGTTTAAACATGTGGTAACTTGATTACTATAAGTAGCTAGTTTTAGGAAGGAAATACTTCCTTCTTGTTGTGCCCAAGACTTAGAAATAGACACAAAAATATGCAACTAAACAAGAAACACACAAGTTTTACGTGGTTCAACAATGCACCTACGTCCATGAGAGCCAATTTTCACTAATTTCAATAGAACAAACAGATACAACAATGGAGGAGGAGGAGACTCTCAAACTCAACTCATAGTCACTCACACTTTGCTTACACTTGCTCTAATTTGCTCTGATTATTTTTCACTTTACTAGTACCCTTATTTATACAACAAAATTGGTGGACAAAATGGTATTTTTCCATGGCTTCAACTTGTTAACTTGCTTGCAAATTGTACATGTAGAATATCAGTGCAATGTATCTAGCAAGATTCTAGAAGTGTAACTTGTCAACTTGCAAGCCTTTTACAATTTGAGCCAACCCAATGAGTTAACTCAATACAACACTTCCTTGATGTAATTTACGTATGGTAACCTGATTTTGAAGTTTGATTACTGTAACACTTAGAATAAGATGCAATAATTGCTCTAAGTTTTGCTGACATTCGATACAGTGTTGCAAAGAGCTGTTAATGCAGACTCATGTTGATTTTTTGGCTCTTAGTTGGAAGTTGAGAGGAAAAAAAGGGCAAGGGGAGTTTGCCTCATGTGGGATGAGTTTCAAAGTTTTCTACTAGTTAGCAATGTTCAATGGGGTCTCAATCGATTCAATGAAGGTGTGTTGGTCCTAAAAATCATTATATGTATGGCATCACTGGAAACCTACTCTCTTTTCTTCTTCTTCTTGATTTTTTTTTTCTCTTGTTTGTGTGTGTATCGAAGAAGTTAATTTATTTCTTTTGTTTGCAAGAATTAGAAAAATAGAAGTGAACGAATTAGTATGGCGATTTTTTTTTCTTTCGTTCTATTAATCCTAAAAAATGCATATGTGTTAAGTAATCTTATTTTCCTTTTGAAGACTTCCTTTAACAAATGCAAGATTCATACTCCAAACGTAACATTAAATTTTTTCTTCCATAACGGTCATAGTCACCAAAGAATAGTCTAAATTTTCGTGGTGGTGGAGAATTTTATCGATCGGTTCACATTTGATATGAATGTGGAACGAATATAAGGCATACTTGTTTATCTAAAAAAGTATTTGTAAATTGAAATATATTGATCGTATTTATTAGGGGAACTTACGTGTAAGTCCAACTAAGTGGACTTATTGTCCAATAGGTCTTATGATAATCAATGACATTTTTCATCATATACTGTTAAAAAACGTCACTAATTGTTAATTTTCAACGATAATTTGAAAATTTTGTTACAAAAAATGTCACTAATTATGTTGTAGCCACAGTTTAAAAAAATTGTCATAAAAAAGTTACTAATTTTCAAAATTTTAATGATATTTTGAAAAATTCGACATAAAAAAATGTTATTAATTATAAGTTTTAGTGACAATTTATAAAAATCATGACAAAAAAAAAAAGCCACTAATTATCAATTTTTAGTGACATACAAAAAATATCACAAAAAATTATTTTTAATGACGATTGTATTAGGACTTATTTTCAATAGGATTTGATGGGAATTAAGTCCAACTATTAGGACCTATTGATAGTTTACCCCCTATTGTTATTATTGGTATGAGCCACACTTGACACCTCAATATAATTAAATTGGCTGGGGCTTGCCTCCAGTCCACCATCAGGACTAGAGGGTCCAGTCCTGCCCATTGGGCCTATTTTTGGGCCTCTTTTCGATAATTTGAACCGTTCACATTTTAGGGTTTGTTGAGTATGTTTTTTTGTTTTTTGATCGGCAAAAGAAGCTTTATTGATGAAAAGAACAAGTACACGGTACAAGAAAAAACATCAATAAAGGAATAGGAAGTGCAAAAGCATCACAGTGAGCTAAATGATCCCAACTAGGTTGGCACCACCGAGCTCACCCTATCATTTGCTAGCGCCCCAAGTTGGTGAGAGACCAACGGAAAAGAAAGAAGAAGGAGAAACCAAAGCTGTAGTAGCTTTAGTCCCCTGAAGACAACACCAACTTGAAAAAACAAGTACATGCCACTCACAAAATACAAGCCTAAACCAACACAAGTTATTGGATAGAAGATAAACTCGTTGCGGGTTTCTTTCCCGCTTCTCTCTCTTCCTTCGAAATCTGCGTCTACTACGCGGTTTGCTTTTGCGTCAGTTGGCCGACAAAAGTAAACTTCATCGATTACCGCCCGCCTCGACTCTATCTCCATCTTGTCTTCTTCTCTTCTGTATTGTTCTGAATCAGCATCTTCCATCTTCTACTTATTCGATCAATACACCGAGACGGAGGAGAAAAGTTGTCTCAAAACTCAGTTTGATCTCTGTTATTTTTCTTACTCTCCTTTCTTGCTCTTTACCTCTCTCACCACGCATGGCCTCATCTCTCCCCCTCACTCTCTTTCCGAACCTTGATGATCCAAGCTCCTCTGGACCAAGAGTCCCTGCTCCTACCATTCCTAACCTTCCTGGACCGAGTGCCCCTGTTCCCATTCTTCCTAACCTTCCTGGACCGAGTGCCCCTGTTCCCATTCTTCCTAACCTTCCTAGACAGAGTGCCCCTGATTCCATTCCTCCCAGCCTTCCTGGACCGACTGCCCCTGTTCCCATTCTTCCTAACCTTCCTGGACCGAGTGCCCCTGTTCCCATTCATCCTAGCTTTCCTATGATATCAGTCGAGCAAATCATGGCTGCTCAATCTGATATTGAGGCCAACCACTTCACACTATGCTCCTACATGGAAACCGTGACTGCAGTTACCAAATTATCTCACCGGTTGCAGAATAGAACCATTGAAGTACATCATTTAAACTCCCAACTTTCTCTGCTTCAGCGCATGTACAAAGATGCTTGTGACGAGATTTTACACCTAAAGGCAGAGAACAAAGAGTTGAAGCGAAAGACCACCGTCATGACCCGACTCGGAGCACCTACATACTTCACCTTTGACAATCAATAGGGAGTCAAATCCCCCGGCGGTCCTGCACAAACTGAGGCAGAGCTTTCAAAGGTCAACCAGCAGGGAGTCAAATCCCCCGGCGCAGAGCCTTCAAAGGTCTCCCAAAGCGGCAAAAAAAGGAAGGGCTCGGCGGGAGAGACGAGTAAGTGAAGACGGCATGTGGCTGTTATCAAAATCAAGATCCCTCTTTTCTTTTCTTTTTGTTCTTTTTTTTTTTTTTTGTTGATGTTGTTGTTGTTGTTGCTGTTGTTGTTGTTGCTGTTGTTGATTCTGTTGTTGTTGCCTCTGTAATCGGGGATGTCATCCCCTGACTTCAATAAAATCAACTCTCTCGTTTAATTCTTCCATTCTTCTCAGATTTGACTTCACCTATGAAATGGGCTCAGTGGAGCCAGTAGTAAAGGAACTCCACTGGTCCCATATGCAGCAAAATTGTTATGATAACACCATCTGTTCTCCAAATAGGTAGGTGAGAAGCGCCCTTAAGTGCCATGTTCCTTACGTAGAATAGTGTCCCATTGAACAAGATTTGGTCATCCCTCAGGATTCCATAAGCGGAGGAGACCACCCGCACTGCCGACAGCGCCAAACCCCTAACATCCCAAGATACTAACTTCATCTATAACACAATAAACACTCAACTGACCCCATAAGCAAGCCGAGAGCCTAAACAGCCCCTTCGGCCTCCTCCACCCTCTCCCTATCCTTTAGTTCTAGCAACACAATTCGGCTAGCAACCTCCTGCTCCTTATCTTTACTATCCATCCCAAGAACCTTCCCTGCTTGCAAGGTAGCAAGAGCCTCCTCCCGTAGCTCCTCCCTCCTTCTTGTAGCATTACTTCTTGAATTAGAAGCTGAGATTGCGGCTGTTGCAGCTGCCTCCCGTAACTCCTCCCTCCTTCTTGAGGCATTACTTCTTGAAATAGAGGCTGAAATTGCGGCTGTTGCAGCTCTAAGAATAGCACCATTTCTGAGACTAGGACTGGGTAGAATCCCTCTTTGCATCGCAGGACTATGAAGGTGGTTGAGTCTTCTTCTCAGTTTGGAGCCGTGCGTCTTCCCTTCCTTCGCAGTGGCCCCCCTCCTTGCCGTGGTATCCTGAATGTTTCTGAGGACTCAGACTGGTTCTATAGAAGGGGGTGGCCCAGATTGAGAGTGGGCTGCACTTTCACTAAGGGTGGATTGCACCCCAGTGGGCCCTGCACCTGCTGCCGCAGGCTGAAGACCACTTAAAACAACTTGGAGATTAATATTGGGCCTGACACGATCTGACTCACAAACGCTTCTAACAAATTCCTGTTTTTGAAGATTAGCTGGCGCCTCAATCGTTGGGCTCATCACCGGCTCCAGACAATCCACAATATTATTAACATTACATTTTGCATTACCCATACAATGCTCTGTGTGGCTGACCAGTGACTCTGCCAACACCTCAAAAGCTCCGTCCGCGTGCGCATGTGCTCTAAGCACAGTGTCTTCTGTTGTATTTTCCACCACCTCGTTGTCTGCCACATCCGTTAAAACTTTTGCCACCTCCTTCGAACTAACGGATCCATCATCCTCCTCTGCTTCACTGCCGTTACCTTGGATTAACTTCTGTTTGGTTGCTATACTCAGAGAGCAGGAAGCAAGGAACTCAGGATTCACCTCCCTTCTGAAATTAATGGCCCAATCAATCAATGGGTGTTCTTCGCAAACTCGAACAGGGAACTTACATGCATTGCACTCCAAAAACACCACTGAGTTAATAACCTCCAGAGTGATTCGAATACTTTTTTATGAGCCGTTAATTTTTTGACCGTCCATTTTTTTCCAGACAAAAGTGATCTGAATACATAGTATCCGTTATCCGATCAACGCTATTTTTTACAGGAATAATGTACTCAACAAATCCTAAATTGTGAACGGTTCTAATTATCGAAAATGAACTCAAAAGTGAATCTAATGAGCTGAATTGGGCCAGACTGTCCCAGATCTAGACTGGAGAGAGTCCGGACCCATTTAAATTTATATCATATGTTCAAATTCTTAGCATTTTGTTGAATATTTTTATGAGTATATAGCACTTGTATTTTTCTTTTGGGTATTAATATTAATTTTATCCCTGTTGTCACATTTGAAACATAAAAAGTTTAAAAAAATTTACATTTTGCCCACAAATTTCAAAAGAAAGATGCAGACCCACCCTTTCCTACTAGCAAACCACCACTACCAATCCCCACTTCAAGCCCTTCTATCTCCTTTCATATAACTTTGTTTTGCCTCATTTTTACGTCGTTGGATTCACCTCACGGCCTAGTTTTCATATCACCTCTCACAAATATTCTTCTTCTTTTTGCATGATGTTGGAGCTCTGAAAGTCGATAAAAAATTAGACTTTTCTTCTCGTTTCTGACTTTTCTTCAAGCCATCTTTCCGACTTCATATCTTTCTCAATTACTGACGGTTCTACTTCATTTCTTCGCCATTCTCTTCACCTCATTTCCTACTTCATCCTACAATACCTCGCTTTCTCACTTCTTCATGTAATGGACAGTTTTGGTATGCTGAAAGTTGTTCAAAAACTAACTTCGAAAATTTTGAAACATTCATCTTTTTTTTTTCTTTCTCCTATATCTTTCTCATTCTTCTTCTTCTTCTTTTTCTTCTTCTTCTTCACTTATAACATGCTGTGGAACATTGTTCTAGGAGGTAACAAAGCTAGTGACAGTGGTGATGGCGATCCGGTGATGACGGTGAAGCTCGCGGTGATTGTGGTTGTGGAGCTTGATGGTAGTGGTAATGGAACTTGGTTGTGAATGAGGTGGGTTTGGAGTTGAAAGGTGGTGGTGATGGTGATGCTCATGCTGGCGGCAATGGAGTTCGGTGGTGGTGAAGTTGGTGGTTCAAATGGTGATGTTGGTGGTTCGAATGGTGGCAGAAATGATATTGGTTCAGATGGTCATTTATCTATATATATATACATATCAATTATATATATATATATATATGTATATCATCTCTTCATCACCTTCATCACCTTCACCAACATCACCACCCGAACCACCAACTTCACCTCTATTGAACTCCATTACCACTACCATGAGTATCACCCATCACCACCACTTTACAACACCAAGCCTACCTCCTTCACAACCAAGTTTCATTACTACTACCATCAAGCTCCATGATCACCATCACCACGAGTAGTTTTGTTACCACCTAGAACCATGTTCCACATCATTTTATATGTGAAGAAGAAGAAGAAGAAGAATGAAAAAGATGGAGGAGAAAAAAATAAAAGAAAAATGCTTCAGAATTTTTGTAGTTAGTTTTCGGACAACTTTCAGCATACCATAACCACCCATTACACGAAGAAGTGAGAAAGCAAGTAGTGTAGGATGAAGTAGGAAGTGAGATGAAGAGAATGACGAAAGAATGAAGTAGAACCATCAAGAATCGTGAAAGATATGAAATCAGAAAGATGGCTTGAAGAAAAGTCAAAATGATAAGAAAAGTCTTATTTTTTTTTTATTATCAACTTTTGGAGCTCCAATGGCATGCAAAAAGAGGAAGAACGAGATTTGTGAGAGGTGATATGAAAACTAGGCTGCGTGGTGAATCCAATGACGTAAAAATAAGGCAAAATGTAGCTATGACGAAGGAGATAGAATGACTTGAAGTGGTGGTTGGTAGTGGTGGTTTGCTTGTAAGAGAGAGTGGGTCTGCATCTTTCTTTTGAAATTTGGGGCTAAAACGTAATTTTTTTAACCTTTTCCATTTCAAACGTGATGACATGGGCACAATTGATACGATTTCAAAAATTTTAGGGGTAAAATTGAAATTATTCAAAGTCTAGGGGTTTAATTTGAAAATTGTGACAAAGTATAAGGGTAAAAATGAAATTTTCTCTAAATATTTTATTGTTCTATATTTTTAGAGAGAAATCAACACCTTTCATCAATTTGTATATTAAATTAAATGTATTTTACAATGCATAGATGTTACATGTGATGTGTTGGAATACATTGGTGACAATGATGTTGATCATTCATTAAGAATGTATGCTGATCAGGAATTCATCGAAGAGCCACTCGGTTGACTAACGGACTCCTATTTAGCATGATCCTACTTTACCCAAATGATAAGATGCCAGTGTGTGAATCTTATGTCGAAAGGGAGATAACTAAGAAAGGATGAAGTGACAAACGTAATGCTAAAGGAACAATGTAGGAGTTAGAGAAAGGACAACATGGTGACAATGATGTTACTTGGTCAAGCTCAGTGTAGGGGACAAAGCCCAAGGCACTTAAACATGTGCATCTTGCTTACTTTGGGGATGAAGAGCAACAACCCAAATCCGAGGTCTATAAATACGAGAGGAACTCTAGAAGAAGTAATACGCTATAACTAAGTTCTAACTCAACTATCGAAGTGGTAATTTGGAAAACATCTTTGTCGGGCTTTGATGGCTTGTTTTTCTATGCAAGACCAGCCAAGTAGCATCTAGACGTCAATAAAACAAGAAGAAATAGCATGGCCCACCACATTAAATAATGTAATATACGATACGTGATATTTAATACAAATATAATACATACGATATACAAATACTTAAATTTTTTTTAGCAATTAGAAAAAATTGAATTGAACTTATTTTATATTACTTAATATTATAAAAATAGGTAAATTACACTCACCTCGCTTGTGGTTTGAGAAAAATTGTAACAATCTGTTTTGGGTGACCACTCGAGCGGTCAATCAGTTGCTCAAGCGGTGATGCGTAGCTTTCAATATCTTGCCTGTTTGCAGTCGAGACCGCTCGAGCGTAGAAATGAGGCTCCCAGTATTTTCACTGTAGCTCCACAAAACATCTGAGGCCTTGCGTTTACCGCTTAAGTGGTCTCTTTGATTTTGAGCACTTCGCTCGAGCGGTGATAGTTTGCTCGAGCGGTTTGTTCGAGACAACACATTTAAAAGTCAATCTAAACACTTTTTCCCTCACTTTTTCCATACATTTTCTCTCTCTATCCCCCATTTTCGAACCCTTACCCTAAAACACGTGATTTCCCTTAGTTTTACCCAACATCCACCTTATTTTCCAAAGAAGTTGAAGAACAAGCTTGAATATAATGTTCTACTGATTATTTCTTATTTCCTTGAAGTTTGAAGTTGGGTTTTCATCTTTTGCCTTCAATCTTGAGGTAGGGGTACTTTTAACTTGTAATATCTCTGATTTGAGACTCATCTGTGGTATTTTCATTATATATACGTAAAGATATTAATATGTGTGAAGATTTTGTATGTTATTTAATGGGTTTGATCAAAGGGGTTATACCTCATGATTTTCTTGAAGAGATTATGGATATATGTTGTTGATTATGTTATGGATAATGAGAATTGATCTTTAAATGCCTTATTTTCAAAATTGTTCAATAAAAGGGGATTTGGTTTAATTGACTTTCTAATCTTGAAATTGGATGTATTGACTTGATTTTTATGTTGGAATATGAAAATTTTGAAAACCTCTTAACACAGAACCTTGAAATGATAATGGGTATGACTTGCAGAATCACTTTATTTGGGAATGCTTAAATTGTTGGATTATTGCAAATTGAAACTACCTTAGGAAAATTGAGATTTGGAAACTCATGCATCATATGAATTATACTTTGTAGCTTGAAATTGTTAATGATTGGAAAGTGTTAGAAGAGGCAAATAGTGTATGAGTCCGGGTTGTGAGTTGGGCATGGTTTGAGTTGTGTAATGTATATTGGTACCCCTGCGGGAAGTTATTGTGCCCAATTGCCCTGTCTTGTGCATATCGCCTGATAAATGTGGGAAATGTTTTAGAGTGTCCACGAGCCTACCATTTTTAGAGTCGGCGAATGTGGAAAACATGATTTTGGGTATCCCCAAGCCCGCCGTTTTTAGGGTCGGCAAATGTGGATGAGTAAGGTCGTGGATGCCTAACGCTCCACCATTTCTGGAGTCAGCAAATGTGAGATTATTTTCTATATATATATCTATATATATATTAATTGTGGTATACGACTCTTGTATCAAGACGTCATAGCGTATTTATACCCATGTTTTGGATGAGAATTTGTTATTGACATTACTTAGTTTGGCATCATGGTTTTAAAAAGGGACGGACATGAGTTTTTCTCATCTGTTGTATGGCATGATGATATGTATCTCGATTAATTATATAAGTTGTTAATGGTATTTCTTACTAGGCGGTTGCCCACCCCAAAACTAGCAACCCTTGAGGGGATGATATGGCGTGCTACCTAAGTGATTGGCATCGAGATGTATTTTTGGATGGGAGCACCGAGGCTCTTTTATGTGCAATGTGTTGAAGCCTCAGGCAATTATTTTATGATGGAAAACTATATTCCATTTTTATTTTATTTTATTTTATTTTTGTATCAAAGGGCACTCCTTGAGAAGATGTTGCCTTAGGGCATTTATATTTTGTATTATCTCTTAACCATTAAACTGTTGTTATTATTTGAAGAATGTAATTGTACAATGATGTAAGCACATGAATAGTTCAAGGGGGAAGAGATGATTTTTGAGCCATATAATAGATATTTAATGCATTAACTTGATGCATTAGTTATAATGTTCTTAAATTAACATTGTGAATTGATGATGAAATATCGGGGTGTTACATATTGTTATTAGAGCTAATTGAGTTTGAATACCTGGAGCTCGTGGGATGTGGCTTATGCCATAATAGGTTTATCATGTTACGATGGGGCATTAACATCCTATATGTTTATGTGTTTATGTGGTTACGTGACTATGTGGGTATGGAGTCAAGTTCCTAGGATATGACTTGTGTCCATTACACTCATCGAAGTCCCATTGGAAAGGCATCTAATTAATGTTTTTTCCACTTGGAAGTCCTTGAGTGTCGTGGGACAAGTTGGTATCTTGGAAGGGTGATCCATATGTGCTATGTGTTTATGTACTTATGTGGTTTGGCTTATGTGAAATAGATATATGAGTATGGTTGAGATTATTCGGGTGTGATTCGTGGAATGACGTGTGAGTACGTGAATTGTGAGTTTATTTTTATTCTAGCTTTACTTTTATATAGAATGTCTAGACATGACAGAGGCAGTGGTAGACCTCATCGGATTAGTCGAGGTATTCCAGTCCAACAAGAACTTCCTTTCCAAGAAGAAAGGGTATGAAAAAATAATGTGGCCGCACCTCTGACCCAAGATGCAATAAGGGCACTAGCCTGAGAAATGGACATACTTCGAGCTGAGCAAGCGGCTAGAATAGTGGAGGGGAAAACTAGGGCATCCTTTTTGAATAAAGAGTTCTTCCATTCTAATCCTGCCGAGTTTAGTGGAGGATTCAATCCCATGAAAGCCGATGAATGGCTAGAGCAAATCATTAAGTCCTTTGAAATTATGGATATCCATAAGGGAAAGCTCCAAGTGGTGTTAGCGGCTTACCAACTAAGAGAGGAAGCTAGTCAGTGGTGGAAGTCAGTTAAGCACTAGGTTGAGCACACTTGGGAGGCTTTTTTTCATACCTTCCGGGAGAAGTTTTTGCCTCTCACTGCTAGGGAGACATTGAGGAAACAGTTTGAAGAGCTTTGATAGCTAGATACACCAGTGGTGGAGTTCGAGGCCACTTTCACCAATTTCACACGTTTTGCACCCTAGCTTGCGGCGACCGAGGAACGCCGATGCTTGGAGTTTGAGAAGTGATTAAGGCCTAAGATTTTGATAAACATAATGGGCAACATGTTTAGGGAATATGATAGACTTGTTGAAGCCAGGACATACGTAGATATCATATTGGAGGCTAAGGAGTCTAGGCAAAAAGATAAGAGGTCGAGCTATGCAGAGTCCCAAGGTGACACGGGATTTTCTAAGAAATTGAGGGGTTTTTCTTCTTCTTTCAAGTAATTACCACAACAGACCAAATCTTTAGGTTTTGCTTCTATGAGGAGTTCGGGAAACACTGGTCCGAGTCGTATTACTCGTTTTAAATGTGGCCAATAGGGTCACAAGGCTTTTGAGTGCAGAGAGAGTTTCGGTCAACAACAATCAGCTCATTCTCAAAGGCAATCTCAGGGGAGGGGTAAGTAGCCCGCATGTTATCATTGCAGACAGTCAAGGCATATGAAAAGGTCTTGTCTTTAGTTAGTTGGAACGATCGGTGCTTCAAGGTCCTAACAGGCGGGAGGTTATTAGGCAAGCCAGGTTTAGAGGCCGACTCATTAGCAAACTTAGTCTAGACAGGTATTGAGAGCGGTACATGGGGCCACGTCTAGACAGTCGGTTCAACCGGCCTACATTCAGAGGGGTGATCGAAGAGAGCAGGGACCACAGGGGTGAGTTTATACCATTACTCCATCCGAGCAGTCATCTGGACCCTTGGTAGTGAGAGGTACTTATCTTATCTTCAATACTTGGGCCAGTGTGTTGATAGATACCAGAGCATCTCACTCATTCATAGCATCCACATTTGCATCTTATTTGGGGTTAGAAAGTTAGCAACTAGAGTCTTCGTTTATGGTAGAGTCACCTGTTGGGGGTAAACTTGTCTTGAATCGGGGATATCGTGGATGTGTGATTGAAATTGTTGATCGCCGACTTCCTTTCAGCTTTGTGTTATTAGATATGTCGAATTTTGATGTCATTCTTGGCACGGATTGGTTGTCCTCCTACCATGTCGTCATAGATTGCTATCGGAGGAGAGTTACTGTATGCACATCGGGTGGTGACTGTTTTTATTTTCTGGGGAATAGAACCGATAGATTGTTACCGCCATTGTATGACCCACGTGGTCGAGGGGAAGTTAGCTTCCTTCTGGCTACCATTATAGATGATGGGAGTCGTATAGTTCGGAGTGCATTTCCTAGAGTGGTTTGCGAATATACAGATATCTTTCCTAAGGATCTTACAAAATTACCACCTCACCGTGAGGTTGAGTTTTCTATAGACTTGGTGCCTGGCACGGCACCCATCTCCATGTCACCCTATAGATTTGCGCTGGCAGAGTTACTCATCTTGAAGGAGCAGTTACAAGAGTTATTAGACAAGGGCTTTATACGCCCTAGTACCTCGCCATAGGGAGCATCGACTCTCTTTGCTAAGAAAAAGGATGGTTCGTTGTGGTTGTATATTGATTACCGCAAGTTGAATAGGGTCACGATAAAGAACAAATATCCATTGCCTAGGATAGATGTTCTTTTTGACCAACTTAAGGGTTCTTGATTTTTTCAAAGATAGAATTAAGAGCAAGTTATCATCAATTACGTGTGAAATAAGAAGTTATTCCGAAGACGACCTTTCATACTTGATATGGCCATTATGAGTTTCTTATAATGTCTTTTGGTTTGACCAATGCCCTTGCCACCTCCATCGACTTGATGAATCGAGTCTTTTGAGAGTATTTTGACAAATTTGTAGTAGTTTTCGTAGATGACATCCTTATTTATTCACCGTTCGGGGAGGAGCATGAGGAGCACCTCCACATTGTCTTGCAATTACTTAGGGACCACCGTTTATATGTTGAATATGAGAAATGTGAGTTTTGGCTTTCCGAGGTGAAATTTTTGGGTCACGTCATTTTCGGGGACAGGCATTTGTGAGACCAAAAGGCATCGCCAAGAACTCATAATGCCCATAACGGGTTCTAAAAGCGGTCTTAGGAACATCCTTAGCCCTTACCTTCAACTGGTGATAGTCTGATCTCAAGTCAATCTTAGAGAATACCTAAGCTCCCTGCAATTGGTCAAATAGGTCATCAATGCATGGCAAAGGATACCTATTATTCACTATGACTTTGTCCAGTTCCCTGTAATCAATACACAATCTCGTAGACCCATCATTCTTCTTCACAAACAACACAAGTGCTCCCCAAGGTGAGACGCTAGGCCTAATAAAACCTTTGAGCAACTCCTGTAACTGAGTTTGTAACTCCCTTAACTCCAACGATGCCATTCTATAGGGTGCTTTAGAGATAGGTGCCGTATTGGGGACCAAGTCAATGGAAAATTCGACCTCAAGGTTTGGAGGAAGACCAGGTAGATCCTCTGGAAAAAAATCAACAAATTCCCTCACTACAGGCAACTCCTTTAACTTCTACTCTGGCTGTACGGTACTCACCACACAAGCTAAATGACCATGACACCCTTTTCTCAACATTCGGTTAGCCTGAAGGGAAGAAATAAAACAAATAGAAGACCCTTTCCCATCTCCCTGAAAGAAAAACTCATGTTGCCCCGGCATAGCAAAAACTACCCTCTTTCTAAAACAATCAACAGAGGCACGACGCTTCGTCAACCAATCCATCCCTAAAATCACGTCAAAATCCTTCATCTCTAATGAAATCAAATCCACTGGAAAAATTCTACCATCCATCTCTATCTCGCAAGATCTACAAACATCTCATAATACTACTGTTTCTCCTAATGGAGTAGACACGGTAATACAAAAATCTAAAGGCTCGCAAGGAATAGACAATATGTGTAGATATCTAGGTGCCAACTCTTAACCTTCAAAATGAGATCAAGAAAGATTCAACACAAGTTTAAACAAAACTAACTCAACCACACACTACCAAGGACTATAGGGACTCGAACCTCGTCTAAATGATGAAATGCAAGATATGTAACTCAATAAATCTAATGCTTTGATACCACAATTGTCACACCTCAAATTCGAACATGACCGGCCGTGGCCCATAAGGACTCAGCGCAAGGCATATGTAAGCCTTAACATGAACCCAAAATCACGAAGAATAAATGTGACAATAGCCCATAAATAAATAAATCAAAAGCCAATCCAGTGACAAGTCACAAGTATAAATGGTAAAACCAACCATAACCAACTTCCAAAAATATATACTAAATGAAACACAAACCGCCCACAAAATAAAATAATTCTAAATAAAAATCCAACCACAATGTATGCACAAAACCCGACATAACAAGCTAAAACAAAATAAATGAATGTCCTAAAGGTCCATGCAATTGAGTCCCCGCTACGCTATAACTCTACTCTAAGTCCTTCTAACACCTAGAAATGATAAACAACTAAGTCGGTTGATAGCATAGTGAGTAGCAACGTAGATAGTAAATACAGTTTTGAAAACAGGGTTCAATTCCAAAATAAGAAATATATATATATATATATCACATAAACTAGATTGGCATACAGTTTTGATAAGATAATTTGTTTCAAAAGGAAGGTTCCACAGTTCAACAGTTAAAATACTCATATCTCTCAAGAACATGGTAAATAACATTTTCCTCTTAAAACATATTACAACATGAACACTAATCATTTTCTGGGAACCAAGAATAATAGGTAACATGCCACACAGTTCTTAAGGCAATAAGCCCGTTGGATCCAATACTGAACCAAGAGTCATCCTCGGGGTGGCAACCCGGACCTTTTCTCTAAGACGATCCGAATGAAGGTCACTTAACCTAGCCTAGCCTAGGTCTTTTCCTTACAATCGTTGAGCACTGGAGTCAAAATGGCCCAACCCGAATCTGTTCCCTAGTGGCCAGAGTCATCATACACAGTGGAATTGTCATGACCCGAAGCCGCCCCTATGGGTTAAGGACATAACCGGCCAGTAATCAAGGGATTACCTACGGCCTCAAACCAAACAAGACATAACTCATCAGAATAAAGGGGCCTAACGGAAGCAATTTCAAACTTTTGTCCATAGAGCTGTGCTTACATGGCACGTCATAACAATCCATACTTACACATGTTAATAACTCACATCAAGATATGTAATAATATAAAGTTCTGTACATACAGGATCATTCAAGTCTAAGTCAGCCAATCAAAACTATATACAACTGTAAACCAAAGTTCTCACCAACACGACAAAAGATAGCAAACTAGCAAAAGGCGAAAACAAGTCTCGTGCGTGAGATGTGTGGTTGACTCTCCAAAACCTTGGCTGTTTCTCACAAACTTCACTGAGGCTGGGTTTGGACCTCCCTTGGCTCACCTACAGACACATGAATGAGCGTGAGCGAAAGCCTAGTGAACAATATCAAATAAAGAAGTTACACGAATGGCACTTAGAACAATATGCACTAAATGGCCTCGGGCCCAATTCATGTTTCTATCTAATATATATATGTACATAGGTCGAGTAACTGCAGTTCCAAACACATCGAACGGCCTCGGGCCCAATCCATTCATGTCAAACGGCCTTCGGTCCATTCATTCTTTCATTCATGTCAGACTGGCCTTTGGCCCATCCATTCTTTCATTCATGTCAAACTGGCCTCTGGCCCATTCATTCTTTCGTTCATGTCAAACTGGCCTTAGGCCCATTCATACTTTCATTCATGTCAAACTGGCCTTGGGCCCATTCATACTCTCATTCATGTCAAACTGGCCTTTGGCCCATTCATACTTTTATTCATGTCAAACCGGCCTTCGGCCTATTCATACTTTCATTCATGTCAAACCGGCCTTGGGCCTATTCATACTTTCATTCATGTCAAACCGGCCTTCGGCCCATTCATACTTTCATTCATGTCAAACCGGCCTTCGACCCATTCATACTTTCATTCATGTCAAACCGGCCTTTGGCCCATTCATACTTTCATTCATGTCAAACCGGCCTTCGGCCCATTCATACTTTCATTCATGTCAAACTGGCCTTCGGCCCATTCATACTTTCATTCGAATTAACGAACTTATAAGACTTACATAGAAGTAAATAATTGGACAAATAACATACTTCAGATATCTTTATTAAGATATTACTAACAGTGATCGGCTGGATGATTTGCCCTGGAACTCGACCCTACACATTCCATGAACACAATGGGTCACAAACAATTCAATCCGTTCTTAATTCACATATTCCTCTTTTGGCTTCATTCTTATTCTTTTAACTCATTTACAATGCTTAATGCATGCCTAAGAGTACTTAGAAGTGAAAGAGAACGGAAAATGAAACACATAACACTTTTACAAAATTCAGAAACAGGGGTCCCCGCTCGAGCGTGGACTCTCCCGCTCAAGCGGACCCATTAGGTCTGTAAAAGTACTGGTTGCCCCATTTTTACACTCGAGCGAGAACTCGGACGCTCGAGCTGAAGGTCATTGTACATAGCTCCCCACTCGAGCGGACATCATGTCTGCAAAAAGTTCTGGGAGCTCGTATTTCCCGCTCGAGCGGCGATTCCCCCGCTCGAGCGGACATAATAAATTCTGTGTTTTCCAGAATTGTTCTTCAAGTTCAAATTCAACCTCCAAAGGTTCAACACTCATAATTTTGGTTCCCAAACATGCAAATACATTATATATCATGAGTATACAACCAATATGAGGCCAATTGCTCCAAATCATGGTTCAATTCTTCAAAATCAATCAACATTTTTGTATAATCATGGCTCATGCTTTCAAACCTCATATGAGCTCCATATCTTCAATAATCAAACATGCATGCAATCTTTTAACTCCAATTCCATTTCAAATGGGTCAAGTGATGCTTAAACACATGAAATTCATCCAAATCATGCTTGCATGTACGATCCTACAACTCAATTTTTCATGATTAACAAACTACATGATAGATTATACAATCCTTGCTTATTTATGATAATTCTATGCATGCATGTACATTCTAGCTTCATTTTCAACTAAATCTTTGCCATGAGCTACCAAATCACTAGAATTCACAAAATCACAAGTTCAACTCATGAGTTAGGGGTTGATTACTCACCTAGGAGCTTTAAACACTCAAGTTCTTGAAGTTTAACTTCAAATTTCCAAGCCTTGAGCCAAAATTGCATAATTATCCCCCTTTCTCTCCCTATAGCCAGCCTCTCTCTCTCACTAAAGTATAAACTCAGATTTTGGAACTCAAAACAAATGAGTGTGAGTGCAAGTTGGCCTATTAATAGGCTCCTTTAATCAAATCTCTTAAGATTAAGTAATGCTGCTTTAATTAGCCATTCTGAATCTGATTATTTTGATCCAAATTAATTTTCAATTAAATTTCACCGTAGGCTCTAAAAATTACACCAATCACAATGGCGTAGCCAATTTCGGTTTCTATGGCCGATAAGGCCTTCAATTTTCAGTTTAAAACAGTAAGTTGAACAGGTACTCTTACGGTAAATAGATAGAAATTCAAAACCACATATATTCACATAAATGGCACACAAAATCATATCAGACACATAATCACATTTATAATAAAGACCAATTAGCATAGTACGGAATAGGGTTATCACAGTCTTCCCCCATTTAGGAAGTTTGGTCCTCCAAACTTAATTTACCTTCATTAGGAAACAAATGTGGATAGCGTAGTCCCATTTCATCATTTTTTTCCCACGTGGCATTTGTCTCATAGTGTTCTTTCCATTCCACTTTCACCATTAGGATGGACTTTCTTCTCAATTATTTCACTTGCCGGTCAATGATTTGTTTCGGCCATTCGGTGTACTCCATATTTTCATCAAGAGCTATCTAGTGATAATCAATCACATGAAACGGGTCTCGAAAATAACCCCTCAACATTGACACATGAAACACATTATGGATTTGTTCAAATCCCGGTGGCAGGGCGACTCGATAAGCAACTGGACCAAGTCTTTTCAGAATTTGAAACGGCCCAATGTAACGGGGCGACAACTTACCATTCTTCCCAAACCTGACTTGGCCTTTCATTGGGGTCACATGGATAAATACATGATCACCTACCTCATACTCGAGAGGCCTTCTTCAAACGTCTGCATAATTCTTTTGTCGGTCCTGAGCTGTTTTGAGCCCTTGCTGAATAGCTTTGATCTTCTCAGAAGTGTCTTGCACAATTTCAGGCCCAAGTAAAGCTCTATCCCCGACTTCTGTCCAACAAATTGGTGATCTACACCTTCTATCATACAAAGCCTCGTATGGTGCCATGCCGATGCTGGAGTGGAAGCTGTTATTGTATGCAAACTCAGTTAGTGGCAAATAGTCTTCCTAACTCCCCTGAAAATCTAAGGCACACATTCTCAGCATATATTCTAATATCTGTATGGTCCGTTCTGATTGCCCATTTGTCTGTGGATGGAATGCAGTACTAAATCTCAGTTCTGTTCCCATAGCTTCCTGCAAACTCTTCCACAATCTAGATACAAATTTCGAATCTCTATCCGACATAATAGATACCGAAACACCGTGTAAACGGACAATCTCATCAACATATATTGTAGCCAGTCTATAAGCATTAAATGTAGTCCTAGCTGGTAGAAAATGTGCAGACTTAGTCAGTCTATCAACTACAACCCAAATAGAATCCATACCCCGAGGAGTCCGAGGTAGACCGACAACGAAATCCATAGTCACATGCTCCCACTTCCATTCAGGAATAGGGAGAGGTTGAAGTAGACCGCCCGATTTCTGATGTTCAGCTTTAACTTGCTGACATTGAAGACATTTGGACACATATTCTGCAATCTCTCTCTTCATTTTAGGCCACCAATAGCTTTGTTTCAGATCTCGATACATTTTATTGTTACCTAAATGTATAGCAAACACTGATTTGTGGGCTTCATCTAAAACCCTTTTCTTTAGTTCCGGAATATCTGGAATACACATTTGGTTCTGAAATCTCAACACTTCGCCTTCAATGCTGAATTCTGCTTTCGGACTTGTCTCAAATTCATCAATCACTTTCTTCAGGAATTCATCCTCTTTTTGTTTCCGTTTAATCTCATCAATGATTGTTGGTTCAGCTGAAATAGCGGCTATCAATTCGCCCTGTTCACACAATACCACTTCAATTTCAGACTTCTCAAAATCTTTCAAGATTTCTTTCTGTTCAGTAAGCAAACAAGCCATACTTCCCGTTGATTTTCTGCTCAAGGCATCAGCAACTGTATTAGCTTTCCCGGGGTGATGCTGAATCTCAAGATCATAGTCTTTTATCAATTCAAGCCATCTCCTCTGTCACATGTTCAACTCCTTCTACGTAAAAAAGTATTTCAGACTTTTGTGATCTGTGTAGACTTCACACTTTGCCCCATACAAATAATGCCGCTAGATTTTCAAAGCAAAAACAACTGCTGCTAATTCCAAATCATGTGTTGGGTAGTTCTTCTCGTGTGGTCTCAACTGTCGGGAGGCGTAAGCAATAACCTTTCCATTCTGCATTAATACACAACCCAAACCTTTATAAGATGCATCACTAAAAATTACAAAATTTTCCATACCTGTGGGCAATGTCAATACTAGTGCAGCGGTCAGTCTCGTTTTCAGTTCATGAAAGGCAGATTCTCTTTCGTCATTCCATTCAAATGATTGCCCCTTACGTGTCAACTGGGTAAGAGGTACAACTATCCTTGAAAAGTTTTTCACAAACCTCCTGTAATACCCGGCTAAGCCCATGAAACTGCGGACCTCTATTACATTTGTCGGTGTAGGCCAATTCACAATTGCCTCTATTTTCTGTGGGTCCACTGAAATCCCCTCTTTGTTGATAACATGCCTTAAGAAAATAACTTCATCCAACCAAAACTCACATTTCTTTAGTTTAGTAAATAATTTCCTTTCCCTAAGTATTTCCAGGACAGTTCTGAAATGATGCTCATGTTCAAATCTATCCTTAGAGTATATCAAAATGTCATCAATAAAAACCACAACAAATTCATCAAGGTAGGTTTTAAAAATTTGGTTCATTAAGTCCATAAACACAGCCGGAGCATTAGTCACCCCAAATGGCATAACAAAAAATTCAAAATGACCATAGCTTGTTTTGAATGTGGTTTTCTCAACATCTTCTGCCTTTACTTTCAGCTGATGATACCCGGATCTCAAATCGATTTTGGAAAACACTTGTGATCCTTGCAACTGATCAAATAGGTCATCAATACGAGGTAGGGGATATTTATTCTTTATCGTTACCCTGTTCAGTTCTCGATAGTCGATGCACAAACGCAAAGTTCCATCTTTCTTTTTCACAAATAACACTGGTGCACCCCATGGTGAAGTACTAGGTCAGATAAACCCTTTATCGAGTAGGTCTGAATCGTTTTTCTTCAGCTTCTTTCATTTCTAAAGAGCTATTCTCAGGGAGTTTTAGAAATAGGCTGGGTGTCTGGCATAATATTGTAGACACCCTATTTTTGACCGACCTTAAGACTCAAACGTCATCGATTGAGCGCTCGGTGATGGTGCATGTTGTGCTCGTTCTGAGGTTTCGGAGTTTTTGCTGAGAGCCTTGCCTCCAGGCCTCAGAACTTTTTGCGTTTTGGCTCGGTTTGCGAACCAAGTTTTGTTTTCCCTTCCCGGAGGGAGGGAGTGGTCTTATAGACCATCTCTCTGTGTTTGTAGACTATTTTTCATGGTCGTAGGCCACTTTTCCCGTTTGGAGACTAGTTTCTGATTTTTGGAGCCTTTGGCCGCGCACCTTATCTCGAGACCGCTTAACATTCTCCGTTTGGTGTGGTTTTTGAACCACACCATGTTGCCTCTGCCTAAAGGAACACTGTGGCCCGGGAGACCACTTTTGTGGTTGCATACCACTTTTGATGCTCGTTAGTTAGTTTTCGGGGCTTTTGGCCGCGTGTTTCGCCTCCCGATTTCTCATCTTGCATCCGCTTTGGTTTGTTTTTGGTACAAACCTTGTTTTCCTTGTTTTGAAGGTGGTTCAAGGGTGAGAGACCAGTATTTCTCCTTGGAGACCACTTTTCCTTTTTCTAGCTAGTTTTCTTGTCAGATAAATGGCTTTCTTGGTCCTTGGACCATCTTTTTTGGTCGGCCACCACACCACCACCTTGCATTTAGTGTGTTGACCTCTCCCACCTATGGCCGACCAATTTTTACTCTGGTTGACCACTTAAAGTGGTCGGCCGACCACTTAAACTAGCAGGCCGACCACTTCAAGTGGTCGACTGCTTTTTGGCACCTTTTTGGAGATATTTTGGGATAGCTGGCACAGTTGGAGGGCACCAAAGCTATCCTCCATATACGTGTATGGAGGGTTTGCCTTGGCCCTTAGCTTCTCCAAGAAGCTTTGGCTTTCCTCTTCTATAAGAGGGAGGCTCCTCCTCCCTCCTCCAGGTTCAAAAATTTTCCCCAAGAGAGATAGATATAGCATTGTCTCTATATTGCCTTGTTTCTCCATTTTTGTGCATCAAAAGTGTAGTATTGTCTTACTTTAACACACAAACACACACCCAAACACCATCCTTTTGCTACTGAGGTGCTAAGAGGTTGTTTTTGGTGCTCTTGTACTGGTTTAAGCTTAAAGAGGCTGCTAGAGTTGCAGTTATAAAGGAGGTCTTCAAGAGTGAACATTTGACCTTTAAATACCCCTTTCTTGCTTAGGCTTTTAGCCCTTCTTGAATCTATTTTTAAGCTCAACTCATAACTAGAAAAAGTTCCATTTTTAAGTGCTTAAAATAGTTATTTTAGGTCACTTTTTCGTTTGGGGTGTTTTACCCCCTCTTAGGCCTTGTTAGGCCTCATTTTGAGCCACACCTTTAGGCTCTTGTTGAACCCTTTGCATGACCTTTCTACCATTGAAATCTAGAAGATTTTTAGTGGTGGAAAGGTGGTCTTGGTGTCCTAAATAGGAGAGGGTCATCCCCTCTCCTTTGTGCCTTGTTTACTAGCTTTGAATGCCTCATGTTTGAGCATCTTTACTAAGTGTATGTTGACCATATATTAGCTTGTATTTGTGGTTATTTTACTGTGGCATACCACTTTTTTTCCTTAGTTTGGTCACTCCATGCATGGTTAATACACTTGTAGTGTAAATCACACAATCTAGTCTTGTATGCCTCATGTTTGAGCATGTCTTTCTAGCTTGTTTTGGAGCCATCTCAGTGGGTTTTTGATGTTGTTTTAACATGCCTTAGATCTGTTTTGGGTTGGTTTTGTTGGCTCTTGCATGCCTAATACACTTGTAGTGTAAATCCCTTAAATTAGCTTTGTAGGCTTCGTGAAGTAGCATGTCATTTTAGCTTGGTTTGAGTCCATTTCAGCATGATTTTGGTGATGTTTTACCATGTCATACCTCTGTTTAGGTTTGGTTTGGTTAGCCTTTGCATGCTCCATGCACTTGTAGTGCAATCCCATGAAATAGCCTAACATGCATCATGTTGTAACATGTCATTTTAGCATGCTTTTGACTTAGCTTAAAGAAGACTTTGTTCATGTTTTAGCATTTTTAAGGTCTGATTTGTGCTGTATTGGTCATGCATGACTTGCTTTGTATAGCCTTGGTTCAATCTGGCTTGTTAGCTTTGTGTATTAAATCCTCTAGCATGCATTACTTGGCTTATTTCAATGATTTGGCATCACTTGTTATGTAATTTCAGTCCATGTTTCATGGCCATGCATTCACATTTGTTACTCATTCAATGCGTTGGAGGGCTGCCCCCTTTATGCCTTAACATGAACCGTTGCGTATGCCTTCATGCCATAGCTTGCGAGCCACCATTTCAATGTATTTTTGGGGTTATTATGCCATGATATAACTCTGATTTTTATTGCTTAAGTCATCCCATGCTTGGTCTTAATAGGGGTAGTGTAATCCACCTTATTTGCCTTGTATGTATCATGCCTTATGCCCCTCATGCTAGCATGTTTTGGCTTCCTTCCATGCATGTTTTAGACTCATTTTAACATGTACTAGGACTTTTTTGGGTTGCCTTGGTCACATGCTTCATGTTTTGTATACTTGTAGTACAAATGCTCTTGCTTGCTTCAAGCTTTGAGCACCATTGCATGCTTCATTTGTGTTGTGTACATGATTTGGCATCATCTAACATGACATTTCAGAGCTTATAGCATGCTTTAGTTCCTACTTCATTCATGCTTTGAATGCCTCTAAGTATTGTCCATGTTTGCCTAGCTTATGGCTTAGCTCGTATGCTTGCATGCCTAGGCCTTTGGGCCCTTATCTCAGCATGTTTTGGTCCTTGTTTTGACCTACTTGAGCTCTGTCCATGCTTAGTTCATGCATTCGTGCCATGTATTGCATGCCTCCTTTTGACCCTAGCATGCTTTACTTATGTTGTTTGAATGATTTGGCATCATTTCTTGCTTCATTTCAGTGCACTTAGTGTTGTTACACTTCCACTTTTGTCACTCATTGAGCAGTCTTGAGAGTTGTGCTCTTTGGCCTCTTTGATGGCCAATGCATGGTGCATGCATGCCTTGCTTTATGTGCCTTCATTTCATCACCAATGGCCGCTGATTTGGGCATGATTGAGGTCTACCCTTTCAGTTTAAGTCCATTGAGTATGTGGTTTGCATGTTGTTGCATGCTTGGTGTATTGCATATAGTTGCCCTTGTTGCATTGCCTTGTGCATGCATGCATTACATTGTGTTAAGAACCCTATGATTGCCTTGCATTGAGTATGCTATCTAGTTCTTAGCATTTAGCATTGTGTATGCCATGTTATTCCTTGTATTGTGTAAGCTAGGTTGCTAGTTGCATTGTGTATGCCACGTGGATCATAGCATTGTGTATGTCATGTTCATCGCATTGTGTATGCCTTATACCTCGCATTGTGTATGTTTAGGTTACATCATTGCATTGTGCATGCTAATTGATATTTGCATTGTGCTCACTAGTTGTTACATGCTTTAGCATTGTGCATTCCATTAGCCTTATTAGGTTGTTCATAGTGCATTGCATGTTTGCATGCTTAAGTCATATTGCATATTTGCATGATCGAGTCGTATTGTGTATGCCATGCTTGCTTGCATTGTGTTTGGAATAGGTGTTAGTCCAAACACGAGAAACAAGAGACGTTTCATACTTAAAGTGATAAAACGTGCCTTAATTCCCGGTCGCTGACGTTGTTGATCATACATGATAGAGTTTTGGGCTTTATGTGTTTACTTGTGCATTCATTTCATATTGAATTGTGGAACTTCGCCTCTCGGCCATCATGCATGGAAATGCGCGATTGGTGGCCCGAGGGTCGAGAACCTACACTCCCTTGAGTTCATGACATGATAGGGAGGGTGGTTGTGCACACATATCTTGCAAATACATAGCCATGCCCTTTTCTTGCTCTCTGTTGCAGAAAACTGGGATTTAGCAGCAACAACTGGCCGGCCAGCCAGAAAAAGTAGTTGGCCGACCACTTTTCTGGTTTTTCAACAACCAAAAGTGGTCGGCCACCCTCCCACAGGATTCCCAAGGTGGAGTTTCATCTTTCTGGAGCTTGGTGCAAGTTTCTAAGAACAAATGAAAATAGAGGCAAATCGGGGCATCGCATTGGATTTCCGAACGAGGCGACCGGGCTTGCATGCATTCCTCTCCCTCCGAGAACCTCTTGATTTACTGCTTTACTTAGCTGCCATGCTTAGATAGCTTGCTTTTGCTTTGGTTTGTACTTTAATTAGTTAATGCGTTAGCTATTCAATTCGTTTTGTAATAATTAGTTAACTAGGATTAGTTAATTAATTTGTTGTGTAATAATTACTTTAATTAGCTTAGACTAGCTAGTTAGCTTCTTATTCGGACTCTCCCTCAAGATGGCCAACTGTTGTAATAAGCATGCGTGTGTGTGATGCATGTCTTCCAACCCCAATTTCTTTCTCCCTTTTCCTTAACCGCTTACGATGGTTAGTTTTAGGGCATATTTCATTTAGCATACCTTATGCTTGCATGCGTGCATCCATTCATCTGTATTGCATGCATCGGGCTCGGCGCATCATACTAACTGCATTGTATTTTCAATACATTACTTGAATACGTGTTGAACAGCATGTACCAAGTTGCATTTTACATGACATTCTAGAATAGCCGAGCCTATTTTAGTTGCATTTTCGCATGTGTTGCATTAGCGATCTTAACATGAACTAGGATCATGCATTGATTTCTAACTAGTTCCTTGTTTTGGCTTGGAGTACACTGTGAGTGTTTATGCTTTAGCAAACCGCATGTGTGTTAATGTTGCCATGAAAGCATGCTTGCCATGAGGCTATTTGCTTACGTGATTGATTGCCTGAATGCCTGTGGGTGAAGGTTGGATTACTTGAGTTGGAACGATTCATTGAAATCCGCATTTTAGCCTACTTGCGAGTAGCAAACTTCAAACCATTTTCCAAACAAACAGATACGTGATGCTTTGTTCCAAATTAGGCGATCTAGTCTATACTTGTTTGCTGTGCACATCACATAGTAATTCTAGCTAATTAACCGGAATAAGAACGCATGTGTTTTCAAAAACAAGATATCATGTTTAGTAAAGGGCGATCTTTGATCGGGCGAGCAGGGGTGCTCATAGATTACCTTCCCCGATCGTACCCAAGTTCCTGAGCCGAGGCAACTTTGGTGACGACAGACACATGGCCTTAGGCATGAGGCAGGGTTTCCAAAATTTTCCCGAAATAAAATATTTAGGTGGCGACTCTGTATCTCGCAAAGCAGTCCATGTTTGGCACTTCTTTATAAAAATCAGTTTTCCAAAACGATTTGTCGGATTTGGACTCTTTGGTGATTTATCGATCTCACATCGCACATTGTGAGATTAGATTCAAAACCGTGGCATTTGAGTCCGAACTGTAGTAGCTCAGAGAACAAAATGAGGTTTCCTCGGGAGTTCTCTGCGGGGGCGCGTCTACAGTTTCTGGCGACTCTGCTGGGGAGTTAGAGAACTTGACTCGAACTCTTGATATCTTGTTTTGACTACATTTATGTGTTTCTTTGCATTGCATTTTGCATTGGTGTGCCTAGGACACCGTGTTTGCCGTATGCTATTCTTGAACGGTTTGTCGGAGGCCCGCTTTGAGAAGACAACGCTGACCGATTGCGGGCTCTGCCACGAGGGGAACACACACCTCAGTTTTTTACTGAGGCACCCTTTTTGACCATTCGACCCAGTACATATCGGAATCTGTAGTGACTATTCCAAATTAGGACAGGTTGCTTACCCAATTTTAGGTTGTTTGAAACCGCTGTGTGCGTAGTGAAACCCTAGCTCCTGACAAAATAGGACAGGGAAACCCTACCCCAACATAGGGGTGTTTTGGCTCTTACCTGCTTGTTATGTGCTGTTAGAGTGTGCCTCAACAAAGTTGCGATCGGTTTTATGTAGTCTGGTATCGTGCTTGAGGGCATCAAGATTTTGAGAATCGCTATATCTCATGCATCAGATTCAGTTTTGGGGCAGCTATTTGGGCAGCAGCGATCAGAGTTAAGGACAATGTATTTAGCTTACAAATACCGACTGTGTGTTGTTACGCTGATTGTGTGTTGTCAGGCCAACTATGTGTCGCCTTTAATTTATTCAGTTCATAACATAGCACTGCGCGTGTTGGTTGTTTATTTGCTTATTACGCTTTATTTATCTTTTTGCAAGGTAGTTTAGCACAATTGCATCCAACCAAGCAGATATTCCCTGAGCACTCTGGGTCAGAGGTCGAAGACTTAATTGATCCAGGGATCTAATAGACGGACAAACAGTGTTTCTTTCTTTACCCCCGGTTGCTAGGCGGAGGTCAAGAAGGCGCAGTGTATCAGTACAGAGGTTGTCAGATTAGTGGTCCTTGAATAGTCAAGCTGAGGTCTCAGTTTCTATTGCAGAGTTAGAGATACCGTTTGTTCAGTTAGATCAGCACAACATGGCAAGCTTGGAAGAGATGATGCGTCAACTCCAGGAAATTATGAAAACTATGCAGCAGGATGCTGCCCGTCAAACAAATTTGCTATACGCCAGGACGAGGTTATGGCTCAATAGGCAAAGGTAATTACCAGGCTACAGCAGCAAACCGGAGTGTCTGCTTCACACACACCTCCTCCCCCACCAAGAGTTCCAATACTCGGGGAGACAACTAATGTCCAGGAAGATACGGACATCCCCACAGGGCCAGCTCTGCCCCCAATCCTACCCGAGCTATCTAAATCACCCAATAACCTTGTGGATTCACCGTTCGAGTTCGAGGTGGATCCAACGGCGTTAAAAGTAAGCAAGCTGGAAAAGCTTTTCAAGAAGTCTCAGGGTGTGAAATCCATTGCGGATATTGAAGATGGATACACCGACTCAGCCGTGACTTTGCCGGACCGGTTTAAAATGCCGCACATCGACCACTTCGATAGGTCTGGAGATCCTATGGTACACCTACGGCTGTTTTCAAACATTTTAAGGCTGATGGGCCTCTCCAGATTACAGAAGCTTTCTCTGTTTGGCCGGACCTTGTTGGGTGTAGCAGCTATTTGGTATGCAAAATTGGAAGACTCCGTTAAGAGAAGTTGGGAGGAGATGGCTGAGGCCTTCATAGCTTAATACTCCTATAACACCCAGATCGAGGTCACAACACGTGATCTCAAGACCACCAGGCAAGAACCGAAGGAGAGCTTCTTCGATTTTGTGACCCGCGGGTGGGCTAAAGCCTCGATGATGACCATCAGGCCTGTGGACAAAGATCAGATACGGATGGTTGTGCGCAACCTCCAGCTCAAGCTCATGCAGAAGATGATCTTCCTCCCCCTACCCACCTTTGCAGACCTACATGAGATTGGGGTGCAAATAGAGGACGCCATGAAACAAGGCCTCATTGATAATGGGAGAGAGCAGCCCCGGAGGGCATTCAATTGTGGTACAAATGCAGGCACAAGTAGTGCTGTGGCTGGCATAACGTCAGATGTCGGGATGGTCACCACCACCCTTCCCAAAACCCTCACAGCTACCCCATTCACTGGTGCATCCGGTAGTAGCTCACAAACAGCTGGATATGCGCCCAGAGGCCAAAGAACCTTCATCCCACTATACATGCCCCTATCCAAAGCTTTGGGGGTTTTGATCAAGAAAGGGCACCTGAAGCCCCTAGAGCCGTGACCCTTGCTAGAAAAATTTCCTCCCTCTCATAACCCAGCTAAGTACTGTGCCTATCACCAACATCATGGTCACAACACTGACCAGTGCTTTAGACTGCATCACGAAATCCAAGATCTCGTTGACAATAAGGTGATTGCACCTCTAGAAAAACCAAACGTCACAACCAACCCACTCCCACCACATAACCAAGCTCCACCTCCCAAACGCATCAACTTTATCCAAACCGGGGTTGTGTCGTACGACCCTAGCGCATATATCACCTCTTCTCACCTACCTAAGCCAGAGGTACTCATTCCAGAAAGCATGGATTTATGCATGCTGGACATCTCCCAAACCCAACCTGAGCCAGTGGTGGTGACTATCGAAGATAGAATCAGGCTGATTGCGGGAACAGATGAAAATGAGTATTCAGAGCCTGAGGGGTCTGTAAGATTTGTGTACGACCCGAGCGGTTACTTTACACCAACAGGGCAGATTAGGTCAAGGGTAGAACTACCGGCCGGAGCAGAGATCTGTGTCATTCGAGAGGATGGACCTAATCAGGAGTTAGATAACCTAGCGGAATTGGAAGAGGACATAGCCAACCTTCAATTCTTCAATGAACAAGATTCGGAGGACGTGACTGTCAACTGGTTTGATTTAGATAGGTCAGCAGAAGCTACTGAATGGCTTAGTGACGAACCGAATGCTATTGAAGAACTTCAGCCAGACTGGGGGCAATTAGGGATTGGAATATCATCAGCAGTGGCTGGTGTGGCTGGAGATCAGAATGAACTACCGGGGAGCATCGGTGTTAAGAATTTTGCTCAGGATCAGAACAGTTTGAGTACAGAGGATGCTAAGCAGCAGGCCGCACTGAAACAGTTTGAGCAAGAGAAGATTGAAGATCAAGAGAGGGCTAGAAAGGCCAAAGCCCTCGTGGAGATAGAATGTGCTGAGGGCGTGGGATTGGAATGTGCTGTGCACATAGGAACAGTTGTGACAAAACCGGACAGTTGCTTGTCGATGGCTGATGGCATGTGGTGGGAAGATGACGACCTATGTCTTGCCCACACGGACGAGGATTGGAGGAACAACCAACCAGATGATACCTGGTATATTGGGGAAGTTGACCACATGACTAGGAGCAGGCGTTATTTCAAACCCCGCACTTAGATCAACCAAAAGCGTCCGGAAAGGACAAGAAAGCGGAGAAGCAAAAAGATAAGCTGTCAAGAGGAGGTCAGGTAAACAAATTAATAAGATCTGACAGTGACATCTCCATTTGGAGACTGCTTATGGCTTCAAGAGTATATAGACAAGCTGTCCTTTCTGCAATGGACAAAGCCAAACTTTCAATAGACACCACGCCTGAGCAGCTGGTAGGATTGGTTTTTTCGGGAGGAGCTTCCCCAACGTTAACCTTCACTGACAAGAAGTTGTCGCCTGAGGGCACAAACCATAACAAATCACTCTACATCTCTGTGGAGTGTAGAGACAAGTGGATACCAGTAGTTCTTGTTGATACCGGATCCGCCATCAACGTATGTCCATCAAGGACGGCATATGCAATCAGGTTAAAGCCCACGAACTTCGCACCCACTGCCCAGGTGATTCGGGCATATGACAATACCAGCAGAGGAGTGATGGGGACTGTGCAGATTCGGACTAAGGTTGGTCCAGGATAGCATGATATTGACTTCAATGTCTTGGACGTTCCCGCGACCTTCAATCTACTCCTAGGACGGCCATGGCTGCACCAGGTAAAGGTAGTCTCTTCCACCCTCCACCTGGTGTTGAAGTACCCCTATGGAAAGAGGGTGGCTATAGTTTTCGGGAATTCGTCAATCCATCCGCTGCCAGAGGTGTCTACGCCAGTCCTGGAGATCGAACATGGCGCAGAGGATGTGTTCTTGTCAGGATTTAGCCTAGCTGAGGCTCGGGTCGTATAGAACATACTAGCTATCAATGAGGGGTTACATGTCAGTGCATAGTCCGTGTACCTCATGAACAAACTCCAGCACATCCCTGGGATGGGATTAGGGAAAAGTGGCCGGAAAGGCGCTACAACGTCGGCTGAAGTGCCGCATAACCCACATACCTTTGGTCTAGGTTACTTGCCTACTAAGGAGAACTGGGTGAGAAAAGGGAAAGAAATGGCCAGAAGGGCCAGAGCTAAGTAGGCGGGGAAGCATTTTGAGTTGATGCACTGACCTATTTAGGGTACCCTGAACGGACGCTTTGTCCAGGAAGGGGAGGACTTCCCGTTCTGCGGCTTCCCAGAGCCATGGTTGAACGTAGAGAGGAGACGCTTGCCAGGGTTTGAGATCTTCTTTGACTTACAATTGTCTGAGGATGATGTTGCCGAGGAACAAACAGACTCGACAGCTGAGGCTAAACAGTGCAAAGAGGAGGTTTCCAAGGGCGCAGAGATTGAAATCGGAGTAGCACTGGCTTGTTTACTTTCAGATCCTCCGATCGTACATGAATGCTTGGGGAATGACCTCTCAGTGTTCATGATTGGGAATGAAACGGCTGCAAGCCCATCTTCAAATATCTTAGACGCGTCCATTGCACCTTCCCTCATCTGGCAGTAAGAGGAAGGATTCTTATCGAGCAGCACTAGGTTAGGTAGTGAGTCAGAATCTAATTCCACTGAGTCTTGTGAGTCGGAATCAGGTTCCAGCTCGTCTGAGTCTGAGTCCGATATTCCTGGGAGTGACAATCCGGATGCCACAGTCCTATCGAGGTCGTCTTTTTCTTTTTCCTTTGAGTCTATTGTAACAGAGGAACCAGGCGACTTGGAAGTGCTTAATGAAAATTGTGCGGCTGTGGCCTTCGATTACTTTTTTGTGCCCATAATTTATTGCATTAATCAGGATTTTCAAAATTTTGATGAAAACGACGAGGAAAAAATTACTCCGGTTTTACAATATTTGCTGGATCAAGAGTAGGAGAGGTTTGTTAAACCCTTGGTTGACGAAATCACCCAAATTAACGTTGGTACTAAGAAGGACCCGCGGCTGGTCCAGATTGGGTCCACGTTGTCTTCGGAGGAACGCGAGCGCTTAGTCGCTTTATTAAAAGATTTCGAAGATGATTTAGCGTGGTCCTACGAAGACATGCCTGAAATCGATCCTGAGATTGTATAGCACCGGATCTCTCTTGACCCAAAAGCCCAACCTGTTAAGCAGAAGCTTAGAAGGATCCACCCAGACTGGGCTCTCAAGATCAAAGAAGAAGTCACCAAACAAATTGACGCAGGGTTCCTACTGGTATCTGAATACCCAACTTGGTTGGCCAACATCGTTCCGGTGCCGAAGAAAGACGGCAGAATTCGGGTATGTGTGGATTTCAGGGATTTGAACAAAGCTAGTCCGAATGACGACTTTCCTCTGCCGCATATCGATGAGTTAGTGGACTTTACTGCTGGGCATGCGTTGCTCTCGTTCATGGATGGGTTTTCAAGATACAATCAGATATTGATGGCACCCGAAGACTGGGAGAAGACTGCTTTCACCACCCCGTGGGGAAGGTATTGTTATAGGGTGATGCCGTTTGGGCTGAAGAATGCTGGGGCTACGTATCAACAGGCTGCAACCACAATATTGCACGACATGATCCACAAAGAGGTTGAGGTGTACGTGGACGACATGATTGTCATGTCCAAGGAAAGAGAGGGCCACTACACCGCCTTGCAGAAGTTCTTTCAACGAATTAGAGAGTATAGGCTGCGGCTGAATCCTCAAAAGTGTACATTTGGCGTTACAGCAAGAAAAATGCTGGGGTTCTTGATCACACAGAGGGGCATCGAGGTCGATCCTTCCAAAATCAAGGCCATCTTAGAAATGCCACCACCAAGGACTGAAAAGTACGTGCAAGGCTTTCTAGGTAAAGTGCAATTCATAAGACGGTTTATTTCAAAATTAACCTTGACTTGTGAACCACTCTTTCGTCTCTTGAAGAAAGGAACGAAATTCCAATGGGACGGCCGATGCCAAGCTGCTTTTGAACAGATCAAACAATACTTACAGAACCCACCTGTGTTGTCACCGCCTAAGCCGGGGAAACCATTGATTCTGTACTTTTCAGTGACTGAAACTACAATGGGTTGCATGTTTGCACAAGAGTCTGAGGACAAAGTGGAGAGGGCTATCTACTATCTGAGCAAGAAAATGCTAGAGTACGAGACTCGCTACACTCCACTGGAGAAGGCTTGTTTGGCCTTGGTATGGGCTACCAGGAAGCTGCGGCACTACCTGTTAGCTCACTCCGTAACACTATTTTCGAGATTAGATCCCATTAAATATCTCTTCGAGAAACTGGCACTTACAGGTAGGCTAGCCCGTTGGTTGCTTCTGCTTTCCGAATTCGATCTAAAGTATGTGACGCGCAAGTCAATAAAAGGGAGAGCGATAGTAGAGTTCTTAGCCGATCACCCAGTTGACGGGGATGAAGCAGTTGAGTACCTATTCCCAGACGAGGCTATTTTGCATGTCGAAGACGAAACTTGGACAATGTACTTTGATGGAGCATCAAACCAATACGGGTATGGGATAGGGGTGTTATTGATAGCACCCGACAATTCCCGCATACCTTTAGCATTCAAACTCCGGTTCAAAGTCTCGAACAATGAAGCAGAGTATGAGGTATGTATTGCCGGTTTAGAAGCCTCCCTAGAACTAGGGGCAAAATGGTTATATGTCATCGGGGACTCGAACCTGGTTGTATCTCAAGCTAAAGGAGATTGGAAAGTCAAAGAAGAAAAAATGAGAATCTACCACCAAACACTGGACTTGATGATTCCTCGGTTTAAGAAACTAAACTTTGCTCATCTGTTAAGAGAGAATAACTGGTTCGCAGATTCACTAGCAACTCTATCTTCCATGATAGACATCCCTTTTGGAGTCTGGATGCGTCCGATCATCATCAAACATAAATTTGCGCCGGCCTACGAGCTGCTTGTTACCATAGAAGAGGTACAAGATGAGAATCCCTGGTATTACGATGTTTGGAACTTCTTTGAAAAAGAGACATATCCACCAGGGGCAAATGCCAAAGATAAGAGTGCAATTCGAAGAATGGCTGCTCAGTTCATCATCTGCGGAGGAAAACTGTACAAGAAAGGTCATCTCGGGATGCATAAGCTGTGTGTTGATGCCAAAGAATCAAAGCACCTGATGGAGGCCATCCATGGAGGAGAGTGCGAAGCGCACATGAACGGGGTGATGCTAGCCCAAAAAATCCTTAGACATGGTTATTACTAGTCCACCATGGAGGAGGATTGTATTAGCTTTGTTCGGCAATGCCACAAATGTCAAATCCATGCAAACCGCATTAACATTCCGCCGTCGAAGCTGTACAACATGACTTCGCCATGGCCATTTTTAGTCTGGGAGATTGATATGATTGGAGTTGTCACTCCGAAGGGGTCCAATGGGCATGAGTTCATTTTGGTAATGATAGACTACTTCACAAAGTGGGTTGAAGCCCAGTCATATGCGCTGTTGAAAGCTTCGCATGTCGCCAAGTTCATCAGGAACAACATCATCTGTCGTTACGGGGTCTCGAACGAGATCATTTTAGATAATGGTTCCCACTTCAAGAAGAAGGTGATCGACTTGTTGGAAAAGTACAACGTGGCTTTTCATAAGTCATCCACATATCGGCTGCAGACCAATGGAGCTAGTGAGGCCACCAACAAGAACATCAAGCATATAATGCAGAAGATGGTGGAAACCTACCGGGACTGGCCAGATAAGTTGCCATTTGCTCTGTGGGGCTACCGGACTTCAATTAGAACTTCTACTGGGGAGACTCCGTATTCATTGGTTTATGGGATGGAGGCCGTTTTACCCATCGAAATTGAGGTTCCGGGTACTGTCTGAGTGTCAGATAGCTGATGCAGATTGGCAGCAGAGCAGGTTCGAAGAACTCATGCTGTTTGATGAGAGAAGGCTGAAAGCACTGTACCATGTTCAGGGGTATCAACGAAGAATTTCCAGGGCTTTCAACAAGAAGGTTAAGTTCAGGAATTTGAAACAAAGAGATTTGGTGTTCAAAGACAACTGAGCTCCCATCCACGACCCTAGGGGCAAGTTCAGACCCAATTGGACTGGTTCTTATATCATCAAGTCTATCTGGTCGGGCAGAGCTGTCGTTCTGATGGATCTAGATGGCCTAGAGTTCTCCCAACCGATCAACATGGACAAGTTGAAGAAATACTTTTCCTGAGTGGCTTGTTAGGCCGAAAATCTAAAAGGGCGACCTAGGCAAAAGTTAGAGCACAGAAAATTTGAAATTATAAAAACTGAGCTCGCAAGGTTGAAAATCCGCAAAGGGCGGCCTTTGCAAAAGTTAGATCATAAAAGGTGAGGGTTAATACACGAGTGAAACTGAGCCGAACTACGTAAGGCTTGATTCCCATCTTTGGGATATGTAGGCAACTTCATCCTGAAGTCTGGCCATAAATACTTCCCCGATCAACTTTGTCCATGTGATCATGTTTGGTCATCTTTGTCTATTCAGCATTCAAGAGCTCGGTTGTGATCTCCGGTGCAGTGCTATTCAGACTAGGGACAACTTTCCAATTGCTGGAATCCGGGGTTGTACATCTTAGTGACAGATCTCAGGCGTGTCTAGTTCTGATCCATATCGAAAATGGTTTTGAAAAGTTTTAATAAAAGTTGATTTTGTTTAAATTAATCTTTTTACAACTTAGACCATTTTTGGACCAAACAGAAAATTTTCAGTATCCACAACCTTCAATTTCATTGATTTCAATACAGAGTTCTCCTACTCTTGAATACAAATTGAAGTTGCTTTTATTACATTCATAAAGAAAACTTGAAAGTACTGATAAAGCAATAAATCCGGGGCATGGATAAGTCAGGTGTTCCTGCGCCCCCCTCCCAGAGCCCGTCGAAGCCTCTGATGCCAAAGTGGGCCCTACATCTGCCTCTTCATTGAGCCAATCTATGCACTCATCAGAGAGGGTGCAGCTGAAAGTGGGAGCGGGGGCTAGAAGCTCTCTAGTCCTCTATGCCGTAGCAAACCGAGCCAGCTGTGTGCCTCGGATCGAAAATGTGGCAGGGTACTCTATCCCCTCCTGCGGACAAATCTGATCATGTCCAAACTAGCGTCGGATTCGGAACGGAAAGTAAAAGACATAGTGTGTCAGGCCAACTAACTGAATCCCGGGCTGGCGAGTCATGCTGTAGCTCATAGCCGGTAAATTGAGCTAAGGGCAACACCAAGCAATGCAATCTGCGGACAAACTGCACATCCAGTCAAACCACCATCCCTCATCAGGGGCATCGACTAGACGTCGTCCGAAGAAATAGCTGCGAGCTGAGTATGCGGGGTAGGAGTCCATAATCCTCAATTTGTCCATTAACCGTATCTGGGGAGGGATTAAAAACGAGAGATTAAAGAATAGAGACATGTTCGTTGAGAGAAAAAGTGAGAAAAGGGTTTTGAGAAGAAAAAAAAATCGAGCCTGAGGGCCGAGTGATGTGAGCAATATATGTGAAATAGGGTGGGAAGTATTACCTACAATAGTAGTGGACTCCCCGCGAATCTAGCAGTCTCCCGGCGATGAAAAGTGTCCAAGAATATCAATGTCTCAGCTAATGTCATGGCAATGGAGCTTTTTCCTTCTCGTAAGCCCTCGGCAACCTCAATCAAACGAGTGCTAAACCCACCAGAGCTTGGGGCAAGCAAGAAATGAGACAGCATGCACAAGAAAAGCGCATGTCGCCGATAACCCTGCCAATGATGGTCGCCGCGGTCACCGGCATCAGAAAACCGACAAACCAAGCTCGGAATGTCTAGCTCACCGTCGTGAATCAAGGACCGAGCGTCATGCAATGTAAGGCCGCACATCCTTCCTAAGGCTTGGATGTGGCCGAACCGCAACTGAGGCAAAATTTCTTTGTCGCGCTCGGATTCCATTAAAGCTTGGAAGTCTTCAAATGTGGGACACACTTCTTGTCCGCCAAAGCTAAAGACGTGTGTTACCGGGTTCCAAAACCTTGCTGCGGCATGAAGGAATGGAAAACGCAGCGGGGTGCGGCTCAACATGAATAGTGCATTTATGGCAAACCCCCGAAAATTCACCTTTTCCGAGCCATCCAAGGAAGCGATCCAACTTGTGAGATTTTGGATGAGGAACGCCTCCATTTTGGTGCAAAACTGAGTTTGAATGAGGGAACCACGAAGCTGGAACCTTTATAAAGGATAAGGCACTGTTTGGAGGACAGGTGTCACAAAACTGGAGGTTCCCAGGATAAGTGGTCGGCCGACCACTTTTTCTGGTCGGCCGGCTACTTTTTTAGGCTACAGGCAGAACAGCTGGTTGGCAAACTCTAAAAGTGGTCGGCCGTGTGCCAAAAGCTAGTTTCCAGTTGTTTCTTGTCTCTAGAAGGGAGTCTCTAGCTTTCCTGTGTGCTGAGAATACTGAAGGTCCAAGTTTACCTCTGTTTCAGATGCATTTTGTTGATTTGTTTGTCTCAAAATGCATTCGCTCTTCGAGTTGTTTTGCTTATCGAGTTGTTAAGTTTTTGCTTATCGAGTTGTTGCTTTTTGTTTATTGAGTTGTTGCTCGTTGCTTTTCAAGTTGTAAACTTGCTAAGGGTTTGTTTCTTAGTGAGTTAAGTTGTTTAGTATGTTGCGTCGGTTCACTACCTGACTTGGTAATACACATTGTTTTAATTTTCATTCAAATTGTTTTTTTGTGCAAAATGGTGCAATGTGATGCGATGCTAAGAATACAAGTACAACACTCTTTGAACAAAAAGTCGTTTTCATTCCGTCATGGCTTCTTTTTACAACATTTTACAAGAGGGTACAAGTTTTGAAGAAAAATAAAACTGCCTAAGCTGTACAATGTGCTACAACTACATGTAAAAAGGAAAATAAAGCAGGAACATCTGCATCAGTGCCATCAAGCTCACGACCGAGATGCCCTCTTCACCCTCTTCGGCAAAGCAGCCTCTGTGCCACCGGCACCGACGCCGTCATCTGAATCGGAGTCACCGCTCTCGGAATCCTCCTCGGTGTCGCCTCCATCCTCCGAACCGGAACCTTAGTGATCGTCCCTACTTGCAAATGTCTCAAACTGTGGATGTGCCAACTCTTTCTCCTCGCTAGACCCGTCATCCTGTCTGATAGGTGCCCTGTGTCCCCCACGGCCGCGTGCTGAGGCTCCTCTTCTAGCTGCTCGAGAAGGCCTGGATGGCCCAGTCCGCAGAGGCGGGACCTGAAAAGGGTAGTTTGAATGCGTCAGCCAGTATCTATATCAGTTGCAGATGTGAGAATGACATAGAGCAGGTGCATGCAGATATGGTGTGTGAATACGATGTGTCAGATGTGCTCTACACATATAATGAATCAATACAGTGAAATGTTCGATTTTCGTAAGTCATCAGAAGCATGATAAATGTGAGAAAATCGAGAAGTGCCTGAACGCTGGAGGCACAAAGCACTATCTCCCTCCGCAGAACCATGCCCTCGAGTGAAGCCACCACTCCGAGTAACCCCTCAGTATTCTCCTTGGGAGGCTGCACACACAAGTTCCAGTCATTAGTGAATGAATGAAGGTCTAAATATCTGAATGATAAATGAAAACTATGAAGCATACCGGTGGTGAGTCAGGGTCACCGACGTATCGGTGATCCGGCCGTGGAGGCTCTAGCGGGATCTCGTGTGGTGTCCCATACTCCCAACCTGTCAGGCCGGTCAGAAGATCTGGCCATCCAGCATACTGGCAAGTAGAAGGCATCCATCCAGCCCCACCCCTCGATGTGCCGGCTCTGCTGGTCGAATGAATGTCTCTAGCTCAGGCGCGACTCGAGGAAGGCACGTCAGCAACCCTCTTCCTGGAGGCACGGACATCTGACAGTGGAGGCATCAAGTACGTATGACGATATGTCGCGTAATCCCCCTCCTCCAGGAAAAGCACCGCGTCAATACCCAACATGAGGTCCACCATCTTCTAGGGTGTGAGATCCCCTGTAGACTGCATCTCTGGTGGAGGCAATGAAGGGACGTCCTGATCAGAGTCCCCATCGTCTAGCGCATGAAGCTCTCTCTGAGGAACCACGCTCTGCCAACCAGTCCCTCAAGCAGAACCCTGTATCGCGAAGTGCCTTATGCCCCAGTGAACAGAAACCGAGGATTCCCTGGCATGGCTATCCAAGGCTGCCAGTTAACCTACGGGTAGCAATTGCATGAGCTAATTAGATGTCATGAATATGCGAGATGAATCAAAACTGAAAGCATGAAGAACTGAGAGTTCTGGATTACCTCCGTCGTCCGTACAGTATCGAAGAACTGCCAGAGGAAGGGCAAAGTTTGCCGGGGCCTCGGCCGACACTGACCCTCAAATCTGCGCGAGTAGGGGATCTCAAAGGGTGCCTCAACCTCGAATTCAGGAGCCAGCATCGGGAAGTATGCATAAACCGACAGCTCTAAAAGGCAAGACAGTGGCCGTCAGAATACAGAATGTACAGAGAATACAGAATGCTGTGTGCAGTGTATAGAATGTACAAAGAATACAGAGAGCTGAGTACAGAATCAGAATATAGAATCTTGACCGAAAAGTGTAATGCGAAAGTACAAGATGCTGAATGTAGAGAGGTGAGTGCAAAATATACAGAAAATGCATAATGCTAAGTGCAGAATGTAGAATACAGAATATAATGTGTGCCGTGTGCAGTGTACAGATAATCGAAAATAGAACTGTAAATCAAGAGGGTAGAATGTACCTCCCAAGCTCGCCAGTAGCCCCCAACTATGGTCCCCCGCTCGTGGGTGGTCACACTCATGTAGCAGTAAAGGGTAGCGAGGGCAGCGCCACCCCAATTAAAGCACCGGACCTGTGATAGGTCCACCAGAGCACTCAGCAGATAAAGCCCAACTGTGTTCCCCCTGTCGGAGAACAGTGTCGTCCCGAAGAGGAACATCAAAAATCCCTGGGCATACTGATGTATGGCTTCAATGGTCTGGGGCATAGTCCTCCAGTATTGCTCGAAGAACCAGATGTGCCTGACCTTGCCTGATGATCTGTCGATCGACGGACGGTCTCCGAGCAGATAAATCCACGCGGACTCCCACTCACCCATATCTGCGTCGTATGGGATCGGCCAGCCTCCCACGTTAAGGCCCGTCAGCAGGGAGAAATCAAATAGGGTCATCGTCATGTCCCCGGTAGCTGAAAAATGGAAGGAGTTGGTGGTGTCCCACCATCTCTCTACAAGTGCACCCAGGAGGGTCCTACTCGCTGGATGACGTGACAATCCCACACTGAATGGGCCAAACCCTGCCTCATCCACAATGTGTCGGACAGTACCCAGGAGCTCCGCATACCACTCCATCCCAAGGATAGATCCATAACCCTGTGTGAAACGGGAGGACACCCGCATTCAGAATGAATAGATGTATTCAGTTCAGAATCAAATGTATGGGCTGCGTGCAAATGCAAATGTATGAGCTGCGTGTTCAGAATCAAATGTATGGGCTGCGTGCAAATGCAAATGTATGAGCTGCGTGTTCAGAATCAAATGTATAGGCTGCGTGCAAATCAAAATGTGAGCTGCGTGTTCACCACAATTTTTGAGTTGCGTGTTCAAAATTTCAAAAAATATGAGCTGCATGTTCACCATAAATTTTTGAGCTGCGTGTTCAAGATTTCAAAAAATGTGAGCTGCGTGTTCACTACAATTTTTGAGCTGCGTGTTCAAAATTTCAAAAAAATGTGAACTGCGTGTTCACCACAATTTTTGAGTTGTGTGTTCAAGATTTCAAAAGATGTAAGCTTTGTGTTCACCATAATTTTTGAGCTTTGTGTTCAAAATTTCAAAAAAAAAAAAATGTGAGCTACGTGCTCAAAATTTCAAAAGATGTGAGCTACGTGTTCACCATCAAAAAACTTGAGCTGTGTGTTCACCATCAAAAAATTGAGCTGCGTGTTCAAAATTTCAAAAGATGTGAGCTGCGTGTTCGCCACAATATTTGAGTTGCGTGTTCACCACAATTTTTGAGCTGCGTGTTCAAAATTTCAAAAAATGTGAGCTGCGTGTTCACCATAATTTTTGAGATGCGTGTTCAAGATTTCAAAAAATGTGAGCTGCGTGTTCACTACAATTTTTGAGCTGCGTGTTCAAAATTTCAAAAAATGTGAGCCGTGTTCACCATTCAAAACTTTGAGCTACGTGTTCAAAATTTGAAAAACGTAAGCTGCGTGTTCACCATAAAGTTTGAGCTGCGTGTTCACAAAATTTTTGAGTTGCGTGTTCAAAATTTCAAAGAATGTGAGCTGTGTGTTCACCACAAAAAGTTTGAGCTGTGTGCTCAAATTTCAAAATTGTGAGCTACGTGTTCTCAACCAAAGTTTGAGCTGTGTGCCAACAAAACAGAATGCTATGTTATGGACTGTGTGTTCAGATTGAGCGATGTTATGAGCTGTGTGCCAACAAAATAGAATGCTATGTTATAGACTGTGTGTTCAGAATGAGTAGTGTGATGAGCTGTGTGCCAACAAAACAGAATGTTGTGTTATGGACTGTGTGTTCAGATTGAGCAGTGTTATGAGCTGTGTGCCAACAAAACAAAATGCTGTGTTATGGGCTGTGTGTTCAGACTGAGCAGTGTTATGAGTTGTGTGCCAACAAAACAGAAGATAACGCTTTGAGAAGATAACGTTGACCGATTGCGGGCTCTGCCACGAGGGGAACACAAACCTCAGTTTTTTACTGAGGCACCCTTTTTAACCATTCGACCCAGTACATATCGGAATCTGTAGTGACTATTCCAAATTAGGACAGGTTGCTTACCCAATTTTAGGTTGTTTGAAACTGCTGTGTGCGTAGTGAAACCCTAGCTCCTGACAAAATAGGACAGGGAAACCCTACCCCAACATAGGAGTGTTTTGGCTCTCACCTGCTTGTTATGTGCTGTTAGAGTGTGCCTCAACAGGTTGCGTATCAGTTTGCGAGTCTGGGTATCAGGCTTGAGGGCATCAGTATTTTGAGAATCAGTTATATCTGCGGGTATCAGATTCAGTTTTGGGGCAGCTATTTGGGCAGCAGCGATCAGAGTTAAGGACAATGTATTTAGCTTACAAATACCGACTGTGTGTTGTTACGCTGATTGTGTGTTGTCAGGCCAACTATGTGTCGCCTTTAATTTATTCAGTTCATAACATAGCACTGCGCGTGCTGGTTGTTTATTTCCTTATTATGCTTTATTTATCTTTTTGCAAGGTAGTTTAGCACAATTGCATCCAACCAGGCAGATATTCCCTGAGCACTCTGGGTCAGAGGTCGAAGACTTAATTGATCCAGGGATCTGATAGACGGACAAACAGTGTTTCTTTCTTTACCCCCAGTTGCTAGGCGGAGGTCAAGAAGGCGCAGTGTATCAGTACAGAGGTTGTCAGATTAGTGGTCCTTGAATAGTCAGGCTGAGGTCTCAGTTTCTATTGCAGAGTCAGAGATACCGTTTGTTCAGTTAGATCAGCACAACATGGCAGGCTTGGAAGAGATGATGCGTCAACTCCAGGAAAGTATGAAAACTATGCAGCAGGATGCTGCCCGTCAAACAAAATTTGCTATACGCCAGGACGAGGTTATGGCTCAACAGGCAAAGGTAATTACTAGGCTACAGCAGCAAACTGGAGTGTCTGCTTCACACACACCTCCTCCCCCACCAAGAGTTCCAATACTCGGGGAGACAACTAATGTCCAGGAAGATACGGACATCCCCACTGGGCCAGCTCTGCCCCCAATCCTACCCGAGCTATCTAAAGCACCCAACAACCTTGTGGATTCACCGTTCGAGTTCGAGGTGGATCCAACGGCGTTAAAAGTAAGCAAGCTGGAAAAGTTTTTCAAGAAGTCTCAGGGTGTGAAATCCATTTCGGATATTGAAGATGGATACACCGACTCAGCCGTGACTTTGCCGGACCGGTTTAAAATGCCGCACATCGACCGCTTCGATGGGTCTGGAGATCCTATGGTACACCTACGGCTGTTTTCAGACATTTTAAGGCTGATGGGCCTCTCCAGATTACAGAAGCTTTCTCTGTTTGGCCGGACCTTGTCGGGTGTAGCAGCTATTTGGTATGCAAAATTGGAAGACTCCGTTAAGAGAAGTTGGGAGGAGATGGCTGAGGCCTTCATAGCTTAATACTCCTATAACAGCCAGATCGAGGTCACAACACGTGATCTCGAGACCACCAGGCAAGAACCGAAGGAGAGCTTCTTCAATTTTGTGACCCGCTGGAGGGCTAAAGCCTCGATGATGACCATCAGGCCTGTGGACAAAGATCAGATACGGATGGTTGTGCGCGACCTCCAGCTCAAGCTCATGCAGAAGATGATCATCCTCCCCCTACCCACCTTTGCAGACCTACATGAGATTGGGGTGCAAATAGAGGACACCATGAAACAAGGCCTCATTGATAATGGGAGAGAGCAGCCCAAGAGGGCATTCAACTGTGGTACAAATGCAGGCACAAGTAGTGCTGCGGCTGGCAGAACGTCAAATGTCGGGATGGTCACCACCACCCTTCCCAAAACCCTCACAGCTACCCCATTCACTGGTGCATCCGGTAGTAGCTCACAAACAGCTGGATATGCGCCCAGAGGCCAAAGAACCTTCACCCCACTATACATGCCCCTATCCAAAGCTTTGGGGGTTTTGATCAAGAAAGGGCACCTGAAGCCCCTAGAGCCGTGACCCTTGCCAGAAAAATTTCCTCCCTCTCATAACCCAGCTAAGTATTGTGCCTATCACCAACAACATGGTCACAACATTGACCAGTGCTTTAGACTGCATCACGAAATCCAAGATCTCGTTGACAATAAGGTGATTGCACCTCCAGAAAAACCAAACGTCACAACCAACCCACTCCCACCACATAACCAAGCTCCACCTCCCAAACGCATCAACTTTATCCAAACCGAGGTTGTGTCATACGACCCTAGCATATATATCACCTCTTCTCACCTACCTAAACCAGAGGTACTCATTCCAGAAAGCATGGATTTATGCATGCTGGACATCTCCCAAACCCAACCTGAGCCAGTGGTGGTGACTATCGAAGATAGAATCAGGATGATTGCGGGAACAGATGGAAATGATTATTCAGAGCCTGAGGGGTCTGTAAGATTTGTGTACGACCCGAGCGGTTACTTTACACCAACAGGGCAGATTAGGTCAAGGGTAGAACTACCGGCCGGAGCAGAGATCTGTGTCATTCGAGAGGATGGACCTAATCAGGAGTTAGATGACCTAGCGGAATTGGAAGAGGACATAGCCAACCTTCAATTCTTCAATGAACAAGATTCGGAGGATGTGACTGTCAATTGGTTTGATTTAGATAGGTCGTGAAGCTCTGGGATGGCTCGATGTGAGCGAATGCTATTGAAGAACTTGGCGGGCCAGGGCAATTAGGGATTGGAATATCATCGGCGATGGGGTGTGGTGGAGATCGTAATGAAGCTAGGGAGCATCGGTGTTAAGAATTTTGCTCAGATCGTAATGCTTGAGTACTGAGAGGATGCTAAGCGGCGAGAAAAGCAGTTTGAGCAAGAGAAGATTGATGATCAAGAGAGGGCTAGAAAGGCCAAAGCCCTCGTGGAGATAGAATGTGCTGAGGGCGTGGGATTGGAATGTGCTATGCACACAGGAACAGTTGTGACAAAACCGGACAGTTGCTTGTCGATGGCTGATGGCATGTGGTGGGAAGATGACGACCTATGTCTTGCCCACACGGACGAGGATTGGAGGAACAACCAACCAGATGATACCTGGTATATTGGGGAAGTTGACCACATGACTAGGAGCGGGCATTATTTCAAACCCCGCACTTAGATCAACCAAAAGCGTCCGGAAAGGACAAGAAAGCGGAGAAGCAAAAAGATAAGCTGCTCGAAGAGGAGGCTGTGCTGAAACAGCTGAATAAGATACAGGCAGACATCTCCATTTGGGGACTGCTTATGGCTTCAAGAGTATGTTGACAAGCTGCCCTTTCTGCAATGGACAAAGCCAAACTTTCAATAGACACCACGCCTGAGCAGCTGGTAGGATTGGTCTTTTCGGGAGGAGCTTCCCCAACGTTAACCTTCACTGACAAGGAGTTGCCGCCTGAGGGCACAAACCATAACAAATCACTCTACATCTCTGTGGAGTGTAGAGACAAGTGGATACCAGTAGTTCTTGTTGATACCAGATCCGCCATCAACGTATGTCCATCAAGGACGGCATATGCAATCGGGTTGAAGCCCACGAACTTCGCACCCACTGCCCAGGTGATTCAGGCATATGACAATACCAGCAGAGGAGTGATGGGGACTGTGCAGATTCGGACTAAGGTTGGTCCAGGATAGCATGATATTGACTTCCATGTCTTGGACGTTCCCGCGACCTTCAATCTACTCCTAGGACAGCCATGGCTGCACCAGGTAAAGGCAGTCTCTTCCACCCTCCACCTGGTGTTGAAGTACCCCTATGGAAAGAGGGTGGCTATAGTTTTCGGGAATTCGCCAATCCATCCACTGCCAGAGGTGTCTACGCCGGTCCTGGAGATCGAACATGGCGTAGAGGATGTGTTCTTTTCAGGATTTAGCCTAGCTGAGGCTCGGGTTGTATAGAACATACTAGCTATCAATGAGGGTTTATATGTCAGTGCATAGTCCGTGTACCTCATGAACAAACTCCAGCACATCCCCGGGATGGGATTAGGGAAAAGTGGCCGGAAAGGCGCTACAACGTCGGCCGAAGTGCCGCGTAACCCACATACCTTTGGTCTAGGTTACTTGCCTACTAAGGAGGACTGGGTGAGAAAAGGGAAAGAAATGGCCGGAAGGGCCAGAGCTAAGTAGGCGGGGAAGCATTTTGAGTTGATGCACCGACCTATTTAGGGTACCCTGAACGGACGCTTTGTCCAGGAAGGGGAGGACTTCCCGTTCTGCGGCTTCCCAGAGCCATGGTTGAACGTAGAGAGGAGACGCTTGCCAGGGTTTGAGATCTTCTTTGACTTACAATTGTCTGAGGATGATGTTGCCGAGGAACAAACAGACTCGATAGCTGAGGCTAAACAGTGCAAAGAGGAGGTTTCCAAGGGCGCAGAGATTGAAATGGGGGTAGCACTGGCTTGTTTACTTTCAGATCCTCCGATCGTGCATGAATGCTTGGGGAATGACCTCTCAGTGTTCATGATTGGGAATGAAATGGTTGCAAGCCCATCTTCAAATATCTTAGATGTGTCCATTGCACCTTCCCTCGTCTGGCAGTATGAGGAAGGATTCTTATCGAGCAGCACTAGGTCAGGTAGTGAGTCAGAATCTAATTCCACTGAGTCTTGTGAGTCGGAATCAGGTTCCAGCTCGTCTAAGTCTGAGTCCGATATTCCTGGGAGTGACAATCCGGATGCCACAGTCCTATCTAGGTCGTCTTTTTCTTTTTCCTTTGAGTCTATTGTAACAGAGGAACCAGGCGACTTGGAAATGCTTAATGAAAATTGTGCGGCTGTGGCCTTCGATTACTTTTCTGTGCCCTTAATTTATTGCATTAATTAGGATTTTCAAAATTTTGATGAAAACGACGAGGAAAAAATTACTCCGGTTTTACAATATTTGCTGGATCAAGAGTAGGAGAGGTTTGTTAAACCCTTGGTTGACGAAATCACCCAAATTAACATTGGTACTAAGAAGGACCCGCAGCTGGTCCAGATTGGGTCCACGTTGTCTTCGGAGGAACGCGAGCGCTTTGTTGCTTTATTAAAAGATTTCGAAGATGTTTTCACGTGGTCCTACGAAGACATGCCTGAAATCGATCCTGAGATTGTATAGCACCGGATCTCTCTTGACCCAAAGGCCCAACCTGTTAAGCAGAAGCTTAGAAAGATCCGCCCAGACTGGGCTCTCAAGATCAAAGAAGAAGTCACCAAACAAATTGACGCAGGGTTCCTGCTGGTATCTGAATACCCAGCTTGGTTGGCCAACATCGTTCCGGTGCCGAAGAAAGACGGCAGAATTCGGGTATGTGTGGATTTCAGGGATTTGAACAAAGCTAGTTCGAAGGACGACTTTCCTCTGCCGCATATCGATGAGTTAGTGGACTTCACTGGTGGGCATGCGTTGCTCTCGTTCAGGGATGGGTTTTCAGGACACAATCAGATATTGATGGCACCCGAAGACTGGGAGAAGACTGCTTTCACCACCCCGTGGGGAAGGTATTGTTATAGGGTGATGCCGTTTGGGCTGAAGAATGCTGGGGCTACGTATCAACAGGCTGCAACCACAATATTGCACGACATGATCCACAAAGAGGTTGAGGTGTACGTGGACGACATGATTGTCATGTCCAAGGAAAGAGAGGGCCACTACACCGCCTGCAGAAGTTCTTTCAACGAATCAGAGAGTATATGCTGCGGCTGAATCCTCAAAAGTGTACATTTGGCGTTACAGCGAGAAAAATGCTGGGGTTCTTGATCACACAGAGGGGCATCGAGGTCGATCCTTCCAAAATCAAGGCCATCTTAGAAATGCCACCACCAAGGACTGAAAAGTAGGTGCGAGGCTTTCTAGGTAAAGTGCAATTTATAAGACGGTTTATTTCAAAATTAACCTTGACTTGTGAACCACTCTTTCGTCTCTTGAAGAAAGGAACGAAATTCCAATGGGACGGCCGATGCCAAGCTGCTTTTGAACAGATCAAACAATACTTACAGAACCCACCTGTGTTGTCACTGCCTGAGCCGGGGAAACCATTGATTCTGTACTTTTCAGTGACTGAAACTACAATGGGTTGCATGCTTGCACAAGAGTCTGAGGACAAAGTGGAGAGGGCTATCTACCATTTGAGCAAGAAAATGCTAGAGTACGAGACTCGCTACACTCCACTGGAGAAGGCTTGTTTGGCCTTGGTATGGGCTACCAGGAAGCTGCGGCACTACCTGTTAGCTCACTCCGTAATACTAGTTTCGAGATTAGATCCCATCAAATATCTCTTCGAGAAACCGGCACTTACAGGTAGGCTAGCCCGTTGGTTGCTTCTGCTTTCCGAATTCGATCTAAAGTATGTGACGCACAAGTCAATAAAAGGGAGAGCGATAGTAGAGTTCTTAGCCGATCACCCAGTGGACGGGGATGAAGCAGTTGAGTACGTATTCCCAGACGAGGCTATTTTGCATGTCGAAGACGAAACTTGGACGATGTACTTTGATGGAGCGTCAAACCAATACGGGTATGGGATAGGGGTGTTATTGATAGCACCCGACAATTCCTGCATACCTTTAGCATTCAAACTCCGGTTCAAAGTCTCGAACAATGAAGCAGAGTATGAGGTATGTATTGCCGATTTAGAAGCCTCCCTAGAACTAGGGGCAAAATGGTTAGACGTCATCGGGGACTCGAACCTTGTTATATCTCAAGCTAAAGGAGATTGGAAAGTCAAAGAAGAAAAAATGAGAATCTACCACCAAACCCTGGACTTGCTGATTCCTAGGTTTAAGAAACTAAACTTTGCTCATCTGTTAAGAGAGAATAACTGGTTCGCAGATTCACTAGCAACTCTATCTTCCATGATAGACATCCCTTTTGGAGTCTGGATGCGTCCGATCATCATCAAACATAAATTTACGCCGGCCTACGAGCTGCTTGCTGCCATAGAAGAGGTACAAGATGAGAATCCCTGGTATTACGATGTCTGGAACTTCTTTGAAAAAGAGACATATCCACCAGGGGCAAATGCCAAAGATAAGAGTGCAATTCGAAGAATGGCTGCTCAGTTCATCATCTGCGGAGGAAAACTGTACAAGAAAGGTCATCTCGGGATGCATAAGCTGTGTGTTGATGCCAAAGAATCAAAGCGCCTGATGGAGGCCATCCATGGAGGAGAGTGCGAAGCGCACATGAACGAGGTGATGCTAGCCCAAAAAATCCTTAGACAGGGTTATTACTAGTCCACCATGGAGGAGGATTGTATTAGCTTTGTTCGGCAATGCCACAAATGTCAAATCCATGCAAACCGCATTAACATTCCGCCGTCGAAGCTGTACAACATGACTTCGCCATGGCCATTTTCAGTCTGGGAGATTGATATGATTGGAGTTGTCACTCCGAAGGGGTCCAATGGGCATGAGTTCATTTTGGTAATGATAGACTACTTCACAAAGTGGGTTGAAGCCCAGTCATATGCGCTGTTGAAAGCTTCACATGTTGCCAAGTTCATCAGGAACAACATCATCTGTCGCTACGGGGTCTCGAACGAGATCATTTTAGATAATGGTTCCCACTTCAAGAAGGAGGTGATCGACTTGTTGGAAAAGTACAACGTGGCTTTTCATAAGTCATCCACATATCGGCTGCAGACCAATGGAGCTATTGAGGCCGCCAACAAGAACATCAAGCATATAATGCAGAAGATGGTGGAAACCTACCGGGACTGGCCAGATAAGTTGCCATTTGCTCTGTGGGGCTACCGGACTTCAATTAGAACTTCTACTGGGGAGACTCCGTATTCATTGGTTTATGGGATGGAGGCCATTTTACCCATCGAAATTGAGGTTCCGTCATGTCGAGTGTCGAGATAGGATGCAGATTAGCGTGAGCAGGTTCGAAGAACTCATGCTGTTTGATGAGAGAAGGCTGAAAGCACTGTACCATGTTCAGGGGTATCAACGAAGAATTTCCAGGGCTTTCAACAAGAAGGTTAAGTTCAGGAATTTGAAACAAAGAGATTTCGTGTTCAAAGACAACCGAGCTCCCATCTACGACCCTAGGGGCAAGTTCAGACCCAATTGGACTGGTCCTTATATCATCAAGTCTATCTGGTCGGGCAGAGCTGTCGTTCTTATGGACCTAGATGGCCTAGAGTTCTCCCAACCGATCAACATGGACAAGTTGAAGAAATACTTTCCCTAAGTGGCTTGCTAGGCCGAAAATCTGAAAGGGCGACCTAGGCAAAAGTTAGAGCACAGAAAATTTGAAATTATAAAAACTGAGCTCGCAAGGTTGAAAACCCACAAAGGGCAGCCTTGGCAAAAGTTAGATCATAAAAGGTGAGGGTTAATACACGAGTGAAACTGAGCCGAACTACGTAAGGCTTGATTCCCATCTTTGGGATACGTAGGCAACTTCATCCTGAAGTCTGGCCATAAATACTTCCCCGATCAACTTTGTCCATGTGATCATGTTTGGTCATCTTTGTCTATTCAGCATTCAAGAGCTCGGTTGTGATCTCCGGTGCAGTGCTATTCAGACTAGGGGCAACTTTTCAATTGTTGGAATCCGGAGTTGTACATCTTAGTGACAGATCTCAGGCGTGTCCAGTTCTGATCCATATCGAAAATGGTTTTGAAAAGTTTTAATAAAAGTTGATTTTGTTTAAATTAATCTTTTTACAACTTAGACCATTTTTGGACCAAACAGAAAATTTTCAGTATCCACAACCTTCAATTTCATTGATTTCAATACAGAGTTCTCCTACTCTTGAATACAAATTGAAGTTGCTTTTATTACATTCATAAAGAAAACTTGAAAGTACTGATAAAGCAATAAATCCGGGGCATGGATAAGTCAGGTGTTCCTGCGCCCCCTCCCAGAGCCCGTCGAAGTCTCTGATGCCAAAGTGGGCGCTACCTGTGCCTCTTCATTGAGCCAATCTATGCACTCATCAGAGAGGGTGCAGCTGAAAGTGGGAGCGGGGGCTAGAAGCTCTCTAGTCCTCCATGCCGTGGCTAACCGGGCCAGCTGTGTGCCTCGGATCGGAAATGTGGCAGGGTACTCTATCCCCTCCTGCGGACAAGTCTGATCATGTCCAAACTAGCGTCGGATTCGGAACGGAAAGTAAAAGACATAGTGTGTCAGGCCAACTAACTGAATCCCGGGCTGGCGAGTCATGCTGTAGCTCATAGCCGGTAAATTGAGCTAAGGGCAACACCAAGCAATGCAATCTGCGGACAAACTGCACATCCAGTCAAACCACCATCCCTCATCGGGGGCATCAACTAGACGTCGTCTGAAGAAATAGCTGCGAGCTGAGTATGCGTGGTAGGAGTCCATAATCCTCAATTTGTCCATCAACCATATCTGGGGAGGGATTAAAAACGAGAGATTAAAGAATAGAGAGATGTTCGTTGAGAGAAAAAGTGAGAAAAGGGTTTTGAGAAGAAAAAAAAATCGAGCCTGAGGGCCGAGTGATGTGAGCAATATATGTGAAATAGGGTGGGAAGTATTACCTACAATAGTAGTGGACTCCCCGCGAATCTAGCAATCTCCCGGCGATGAAAAGTGTCCAAGAATATCAATGTCTCAGCTAATGTCATGGCAATGGAGCTTTTTCCTTCTCGTAAGCCCTCGGCAACCTCAATCAAACGAGTGCTAAACCCACCAGAGCTTGGGGCAAGCAAGAAATGAGACAGCATGCACAAGCAAAGCGCATGTCGCCGATAACCCTGCCAATGATGGTCGCCGCGGTCACCGACATCAGAAAACCGACAAACCAAGCTCGGAATGTCTAGCTCTCCGTCGTGAATCAAGGACCGAGCGTCATGCAAAGTAAGGCCGCACATCCTTCCTAAGGCTTGGATGTGGCCGAACCGCAACTGAGGCAAAATTTCTTTGTCGCACTCGGATTCCATTAAAGCTTGGAAGTCTTCAAATGTGGGACACACTTCTTGTCCGCCAAAGCTAAAGACGTGTGTTACCGGGTTCCAAAACCTTGCTGCGGCATGAAGGAATGGAAAACGCAGCGGGGTGCGGCTCAACATGAATAGTGCATTTATGGCAAACCCCCGAAAATTCACCTTTTCCGAGCCATCCAAGGAAGCGATCCAACTTGTGAGATTTTGGATGAGGAACGCCTCCATTTTGGTGCAAAACTGAGTTGGAATGAGGGAACCACGAAGCTGGAACCTTTATAAAGGATAAGGCACTGTTTGGAGGACAGGTGTCACAAAACTGGAGGTTCCCAGGATAAGTGGTCGGCCGACCACTTTTTCTGGTCGGCCGGCTACTTTTTTAGGCTGCAGGCAGAACAACTGGTTGACAAACTCTAAAAGTGGTCGGTCGTGTGCCAAAATCTAGTTTCCAGTTGTTTGTTGTCTCTAGAAGGGAGTCTCTAGCTTTCCTGTGTGCTGAGAATACTGAAGGTCCAAGTTTACCTCTGTTTCGGATGCATTTTGTTGATTTGTTTGTCTCAAAATGCATTCGCTCTTTGAGTTGTTTTGCTTATCGAGTTGTTAAGTTTTTGCTTATTGAGTTGTTGCTTTTTGTTTATTGAGTTGTTGCTCGTTGCTTATCAAGTTGTAAACTTGCTAAGGTTTTGTTTCTTAGTGAGTTAAGTTGTTTAGTTTGTTGCGTCGGTTCACTACCTGACTTGGTAATACACATTGTTTTAATTTTCATTCAAATTATTTTTTTGTGCAAAATGGTGCAATGCGATGCGATGCTAAGAATACAAGTACAACACTCTTTGAACAAAAAGTCGTTTTCATTCCGTCATGGCTTCTTTTTACAACATTTTACAAAAGGGTACAAGTTTTGAAGAAAAATAAAACTGCCTAAGCTGTACAATGTGCTACATCCACATGTAAAAAGGAAAATAAAGCAGGAACATCTATATCAGTGCCATCAAGCTCACGACCGAGAGGCCCTCTTCACCCTCTTCGGCAAAGCAGCCTCTGTGCCACCGGCACCGGCGCCGTCATCTGAATCGGAGTCACCGCCCTCGGAATCCTCCTCGGTGTCGCCTCCATCCTCCGAACCGGAACCTTAGTGATCGTCCCTACTTGCAGATGTCTCAAACTGTGGATGTGCCAACTCCTTCTCCTCGCTAGACCCGTCATCCTGTCTGATAGGTGCCCTGTGTCCTCCACGGCCGCATGCTGAGGCTCCTCTCCTAGCTGCTCGAGAAGGCCTGGATGGCCCAGTCCGCAGAGGCGGGACCTGAAAAGGGTAGTTTGAATGCGTCAGCCAGTATCTATATCAGTTGCAGATGTGAGAATGACATAGAGCAGGTGCATGCAGATATGGTGTGTGAATACGATGTGTCAGATGTGCTCTACACATATAATGAATCAATACAGTGAAATGTTTGATTTCCATAAGTCATCAGAAGCATGATAAATGTGAGAAAATCGAGAAGTACCTGAACGCTGGAGGCATAAAGCACTATCTCCCTCCGCAGAACCATGCCCTCGAGTGAAGCCACCACTCCAAGTAACCCCTCAGTATTCTCCTTGGGAGGCTGCACACACAAGTTCTAGTCATTAGTGAATGAATGAAGGTCTAAATATCTGAATGATAAATGAAAACTATGAAGCATACCGGTGGTGAGTCAGGGTCACTGACGTATCGGTGATCCGGCCGTGGAGGCTCTAGCGGGATCTCGTGTGGTGTCCCATACTCCAAACCTGTCAGCTTGGTCAGAAGATCTGGCCGTCCAGCATACTGGCAAGTAGAAGGCATCCATCTAGCCCCACCCCTCGATGTGCCGGCTCTGCTGGTCGAATGAATGTCTCTAGCTCAGGCGCGACTCGAGGAAGGCACGTCAGCAGCCCTCCTCCTGGAGGCACGGACATCTGATAGTGGAGGCATCAAGTACATATGACGATACCGCGTCAATACCCAACATGAGGTCCACCGTCTTCCAGGGTGTGAGATCCCCTGCAGACCGCATCTCTGGTAGAGGCAATGAAGGGACGTCCTGATCAGAGTTCCCCATCATCTGGCGCATGAAGCTCTCTCTGAGGAACCACGCTCTGCCAACCAGTCCCTCAAGCTGAACCCTGTATCGCGAAGTGCCCTATGCCCCAGTGAACAGAAACCGAGGATTCCCTGGCATGGCTATCCAAGGCTGCCAGTTAACCTGCGGGTAACAATTGCATGAGCTAATTAGATGTCATGAATATGCGAGATGAATCAAAATTGAAAGCATGAAGAACTGAGAGTTCTGGATTAGCTCCGTCGTCCGTACAGTATCGAAGAACTGCCAGAGGAAGGGCAAAGTCTGCCGGGGCCTCGGCCGACACCGACCCTCAAATCTGCGCGAGTAGGGGATCTCAAAGGGTGCCTTAACCTCGAGTTTAGGAGCCAGCATCGAGAAGTATGCATAAACCCATAGCTCTAAAAGGCAAGACAGTGGCCGTCAGAATACAGAATGTACAGAGAATACAGAATGCTATGTGCAGTGTATAGAATGTACAGAGAATACAGAGAGCTGAGTACAGAATCAGAATATAGAATACTGAGTGCAGAATGCGAGTACAGAAAGTACAAGATGCTGAATGTAGAGAGGTGAGTGCAAAATATACAGAAAATGCATAATGCTAAGTGCAGAATGTAGAATACAGAATATAATGTGTGCCGTGTGCAGTGTACGGATAATCGAAAATAGAACTGTAAATCAAGAGGGTAGAATGTACCTCCCAAGCTCGCCAGTAGCCCCCAACTATGGTCCCCCGCTCGCGGGTGGTCGCACTCATGTAGCAGTAAAGGGTAGCGAGGGCAGCGCCACCCCAATTAAAGCGCCGGACCTGTGATAGGTCCACCAGAGCACTCAGCAGATAAAGCCAATCGTTCCCCTCCGGAGAACAAAGGTCGTCCCGAAGAGGAACATCAAAAATCCCTGGGCATACTGATGTATGGCTTCAATGGTCTGGGGCATAGTTCTCCAGTACTGCTCGGAGAACCAGATGTGCCTGACCCTGCCTGATGATCTGTTGATCGACGGACGGTCTCCGAGCAGATAAATCCACGCGGCCTCCCACTCACCCATATCTGCGTCGTATGGGATCGGCCGGCCTTCCACGTTAAGGCCCGTCAGCATGGAGAAATCAAATAGGGTCATCGTCATGTCCCCGGTAGCTGAAAAATGGAAGGAGTTGGTGGTGTCCCACCATCTCTCTACAAGTGCACCCAGGAGGGTCCTACTCGCTGGATGACGTGACAATCCCACACTGAATGGGCCAAACCCTGCCTCGTCCACAATGTGTCGGACAGTACCCAGGAGCTCCTCATACCACTCCATCCCAAGGATAGATCCATAACCCTGTGTGAAACGGGAGGACACCCGCATTCAGAATGAATAGATGTATTCAGTTCAGAATCAAATGTATGGGCTGCGTGCAAATGCAAATGTATGAGCTGTGTGTTCAGAATCAAATGTATGGGCTGCGTGCAAATGCAAATGTATGAGCTGTGTGTTCAGAATCAAATGTATAGGCTGCGTGAAAATCAAAATGTGAGCTGCGTGTTCACCACAATTTTTGAGCTGCGTGTTCAAAATTTCAAAAAATATGAGCTGCGTGTTCACCATAAATTTTTGAGCTGCGTGTTCAAGATTTCAAAAAATGTGAGCTGCGTGTTCACTACAATTTTTGAGCTGCGTGTTCAAAATTTCAAAAAAATGTGAACTGTGTGTTCACCACAATTTTTGAGCTGCGTGTTCAAGATTTCAAAAGAAGTAAGCTGTGTGTTCAAAATTTCAAAAGATGTGAGCTACGTGTTCACCATCAAAAAAATTGAGCTGTGTGTTCACGATCAAAAAATTGAGCTGCATGTTCAAAATTTCAAAAGATGTGAGCTGCGTGTTCACTACAAAAATTGAGCTGCGTGTTCAAAATTTCAAAAGATGTGAGCTGCGTGTTCGCCACAATTTTTGAGCTGCGTGTTCACCACAATTTTTGAGCTGCGTGTTCAAAATTTCAAAAAATGTGAGCTGCGTGTTCACCATAATTTTTGAGCTACGTGTTCAAGATTTCAAAAAATGTGAGCTGCGTGTTCACCACAATTTTTGAGCTGCGTGTTCAAAATTTCCAAAAATGTGAGCTGTGTTCACCATTCAAAACTTTGAGCTGCGTGTTCAAAATTTAAAAAACGTGAGCTGCGTGTTCACAAAATTTTTGAGCTGCGTGTTCAAAATTTCAAAGAATGTGAGCTGTGTGTTCACCACAAAAAGTTTGAGCTGTGTGCTCAAATTTCAAAATTGTGAGCTACGTGTTCACAACCAAAGTTTGAGCTGTGTGCCAACAAAACAAAATGCTGTGTTATGGACTGTGTGTTCAGATTGAGCGATGTTATGAGCTGTGTGCCAACAAAACAGAATGTTGTGTTATGGACTGTGTGTTCAGATTGAGCAGTGTTATGAGCTGTGTGCCAACAAAACAAAATGCTGTGTTATGGGCTGTGTGTTCAGACTGAGCAGTGTTATGAGTTGTGTGCCAACAAAACAGAATGCTGTGTTATGGACTGTGTGTTCAGATTGAGCAGTGTTATGAGCTGTGTGCCCAAATGTGCTATGTGCCCAAACGAGCTGTGCGCGAATTAATGAAGCGTTGTGTAATGAGCTGTGTGCCAAACTAGTGGAGTGTTGTGTGCGTGAATATGTTCATGATGAGCAGATAGGATACATATCGAAAGTATGGAATGTGCAAATGTAGTACGTACCTCATGCACGTGATGAGATAGATGGGACTCCGGCTCCCGTAGCAGCAGGTCTGCAGGTGCCCGCCGCGCAAAGTCCGTGAAGTGGTAGAAGGTGCTAGGAGGGAGGATGTGCTCCTCCGGCTCGTACTCCTCTGAGTGGAATGGTCGTATCCTCGGAGGCAACGGTATGATGTCGGGCTCGTCCTCTGCATATGGAAAGCCTCCGCCATACAGAATATCGTCGGCCATCTGAAGAAATCTACAAAAGATGCAAAAATGACCGAAATAAGCCAAAATCGCAAAAAGTCAACAAAAGTCAACTCTCGAGAAGAGAAAAAGTCAACGCCCGAGAAAAGGTGCCAAACTTTGAGACAAACATACCTCAAGTGGTGAAAATGGAGAAAGAGGCTCCGAAAACAAATTCTAATCGGTTCAAATCGAAGAGAATCGAAAGTTTTCGTGAAACAACTTCGCGTGGGGCGTTGGAAAACGCATATAAAGTGCAGATCTGAGAGAGAAAAGGGTCTAGGGAGTGTATTTCGGCCTTGGAGGTGTGATACAGACTGATTTGCATTGGTGTACTTAAAAAACCGAAGCCTAAAAGACCAAAGCGCCTGAATTGTAATCGTCACCAAATGCGGTTTTTACGGCCAACCACTTTGTTGGGCAACAACTGGTTGGCCACTGATATAACTGGTCGACCACCCTCCTGGATGATCCTCAGTGCTCCATTGTTCTCCCTGTGTGTTTTGGTGATGATTGGAGTCCTCGGCCCTCGGGAAAGTGCAAGAAAAGTACACTTTTCGGCTCAAGAATTTCCTTGCGGGAACTTCAATTCAAGTCTTTGATGCATAGCTCATCGTTTACTCGTCAAGAACAAGGTGTATCCTTTTTGAGTATGTTGTGACCCCTTCGGGAGGTAAATCAAAGGGTTACAATCGAATTGCTCTCTTTAAGGCTTGTACTTCTTTATTCAGCATTTCCTTTCAAACACACATTTGAAGTTACGTAGTTCTTTTGCATTGTCTTGCACTTTCCACACGCGTTGTTGCGCATGTTTCACCTACTTTGTTATGCACTCAGTACTCTTGTTGTCACGCTCATTTTGCTTACATCATTATACGCACTCCTGTCGCATTGCATTATTATGCACACTCCACTTACATTGTTATGCTTCTTTTACCGCATTGTTATGCGTCACACTTAGGTTGCATTGTTTTGCATCCCTTCCCGCATTGTTATGCGTCACACTTAGGTTGCATTGTTTTGCATCCCCTTTCGCATTGTTATGCGTCGCACTTAGGTTGCATTGTCATGCATCCCTTGACTTGCTTTATTACGCACTTTTCACTTGCATTGCTATGCATGTTTCTAATGATATTGTACCTGTTGAGTTTCTCTCTTTTGCAGGCATGATATTGTATGTACGGTTCATTTGAAGCTGGCATGTCTAGACGAACTGGACAGGTATTGTATGTACTCCGCGTGAAACGTAGTGAGAATTGTATAATTCTCTTACATCCTTTCTGCATGTAATGTAGTTTGATTTGTATTCATTTGCTTAAACTGTTGCATTTATTTTGCATAATTGCTTCGTTACAGCTTTCTTTGCATGATCATAAGTTATGTTCGGCTTCTTGCATTGTCACTTGCATTTTGCTCCTGCCTGCTGGCACATTTCTTTGTTATCTTGCTTGTTTGTCTAAGTCTTCGGCCTTGTCAAAAATGGGTCATCTCTGGGCTTTGACATTCACTCCCGTCACTTATTGACTTCCGAGTTCTATCCAAGAGGGGCAACTGTAGACACCCCATTTTTGACCGACCTTAAGACTCAGACATCATCGATTGAGCACTCAGTGATGGTGCATGTTGTGCTCGTTCTGAGGTTTCGAAGTTTTGGCTGAGAGCCTTGCCTCCGGGCCTCGGAACTTTTTGTACTTTGGCTTGGTTTGCGGACCAAGTCTTGTTTTCCCTTCCCGGAGGGAGGGAGTGGTCTTGTAGACCATCTCTCTGTGGTCGTAGACTACTTTTCGTGGTCGTAGGCCACTTTTCCCGTTTGGAGACTAGTTTCTGGTTTTTGGAGCCTTTGGCCGCGCGCCTTGTCTCAAGACCGCTTAACATTCTCCGTTTGGCGTGGTTTTTGAACCACACCTTGTTGCCTCTACCTAGAGGAACACTGTGGTCCGGGAGACCAATTTTGTGGTTGCATACCACTTTTGATGCTCGTTAGCTAGTTTTCGGGGCTTTTGGCCGCGTGTTCGCCTCTCGATTTCTCGTCTTGCATCCGCTTTGGTTTGTTTTTGGTACAAACCTCGTTTGGAAGGTGGTACAAGGGTGGGGGACCAGTATTTCTCCTTGGAGACAATTTTTCCTTTTTCTAGCTAGTTTTCCAGTCAGATAACTGGCTTTCTTGGTCCTTGGACCATCTTTTCTAGTCGGCCACCACACCACCACCTTGCATTTAGTGTGTTGACCTCTCCCACCTATGGCCGACCAGTTTTTGCTCTGGTTGACCACTTAAAGTGGTCGGCCAACCACTTAAACTAGCAGGCCGACCACTTCAAGTGGTCGGCTGCTTTTTGGCACCTTTTTGGAGATATTTTGTGACAGCTGGCACAACTGGAGAGCACCAGAGCTATCCTCCATACACGTGTATGGAGGGATTGCCTTGGCCCTTAGCTTCTCCAAGAAGCTTTGGCTTTCCTCTTCTATAAGAGGGAGGCTCCTCCTCCCTCCTCCAGGTTCAGAAATTTGCCCCAAGAGAGATAGATATAGCATTGTCTCTATATTGCCTTGTTTCTCCATTTTTGTGCATCAAAAGTGTAGTATTGTCTTACTTTAACACACAAACACGCACTCAAACACCATCCTTTTGCTACTGAGGTGCTAAGAGGTTGTTTTTGGTGCTCTTGGACTGGTTTAAGCTTAAAGAGGCTGCTGGAGTTGCAGTTATAAAGGAGGTCTTCAAGGGTGAGCATTTGACCTTTAAATACCCCTTTCTTGCTGAGGCTTTTAGCCCTTCTTGCATCTATTTTTAAGCTCAACTCATTACTAGAAAAAGTTCCATTTTTAAGTGCTTAAAATAGTTGTTTTAGGTCACTTTTTCGTTTGGGGTGTTTTACCCCCTCTTAGGCCTTGTTAGGCCTCATTTTGAGCCACACCTTTAGGCTCTTGTTGAACCCTTTGCATGACCTTTCTACCACTAAAATCCAGAGGATTTTCAATGGTGGAAAGGTGGTCTTGGTGTCCTAAATAGGAGAGGGTCATCCCCTCTCCCTTGTGCCTTGTTTACTAGCTTTGAATGCCTCATGTTTGAGCATCTTTACTAAGTGTATGTTGACCATATCTTAGCTTGTATTTGTGGTTATTCTACTGTGGCATACCACTTTTTTTTTGCTTAGTTTGGTCACTCCATGCATGGTTAATACACTTGTAGTGTAAATCACACAATCTAGTCTTGTATGCCTCATGTTTGAGCATGTCTTTCTAGCTTGTTTTGGAGCCATCTCAGTGGGTTTTTGGTGTTGTTTTAACATGCCTTAGATCTTTTTTGGGTTGGTTTTGTTGGCTCTTGCATGCCTAATACACTTGTAGTGTAAATCCCTTAAACTAGCTTTGTATGCTTCGTGAAGTAGCATGTCATTTTAGCTTGGTTTGAGTCCATTTCAGCATGATTTTGGTGATGTTTTACCATGTCATACCTCTGTTTAGGTTTGGTTTGGTTAGCCTTTGCATGCTCCATGCACTTGTAGTGCAATCCCATGAAATAGCCTAACATACATCATGTTGTAACATGTCATTTTAGCATGTTTTTGGCTTAGCTTAAAGAAGACTTTGTTCATGTTTTAGCATTTTTAAGGTCTGATTTGTGTTGTATTGGTCAAGTATGACTTGCTTTGTATAGCCTTGGTTCAATCTAGCTTGTTAGCTTTGTGTATTGAATCCTCTAGCATGCATTACTTGGCTTATTTCAATGATTGGCATCACTTGTTATGTAATTTCAGTCCATGTTTCATGGCCATGCATTCACATTTGTTACTCATTCAATGCGTTGGAGGGCTTCCCCTCTTTATGCCTTAACATGAACCGTTACGTATGCCTTCATACCATAGCTTGCGAGCCACCATTTCAATGTGTTTTTGGGGTTATTATGCCATGATATAACTCTGATTTTTATTGCTTAAGTCATCCCATGCTTGTTCTTAATAGGTATAGTGTAATCCACCTTATTTGCCCTGTATGTATCATGCCTTATACCCCTCATGCTAGCGTGTTTTGGCTTCCTTCCATGCATGTTTTAGACTCATTTTAACATGTACTAGGACTATTTTGGGTTGCCTTCGTCACATGCTTCATGTTTTGTATACTTGTAGTACAAATGCTCTTGCTTGCTTCAAGCTTTGAGCACCATTGCATGCTTCATTTGTGTTGTGTACATGATTTGGCATCATCTAACATGAAATTTTAGAGCTTATAGCATGCTTTAGTTCCTACTTCATTCATGCTTTGAATGCCTCTAAGTATTGTCCATGTTTGCCTAGCTTATGGCTTAGCTCGTATGCTTGCATGCCTAGGCCTTTGGGCCCTTATCTCAGCATGTTTTGGTCCTTGTTTTGACCTACTTGAGCTCTGTCCATGCTTAGTTCATGCATTCGTGCCATGTATTGCATGCCTCCTTTGACCCTAGCATGCTTTACTTATGTTGTTTGAATGATTTGGCATCATTTCTTGCTTCATTTCAGTGCACTTAGTGTTGTTACACTTCCACTTTTGTCACTCATTGAGCACTCTTGAGAGTTGTGCTCTTTGGCCTCTTTGATGGCCAATGCATGGTGCATGCATGCCTTGCTTTATGTGCCTTCATTTCATCACCAATGGCCGCTGATTTGGGCATGATTGAGGTCTACCCTTTCAGTTTAAGTCCATTGAGTATGTGGTTTGCATGTTGTTGCATGCTTGGTGTATTGCATATAGTTGCCCTTGTCGCATTGCCTTGTGCATGCATGCATTACATTGTGTTAAGAACCCTATGATTGCCTTGCATTGAGTATGCCATCTAGTTCTTAGCATTTAGCACTGTGTATGCCATGTTATTCCTTGTATTGTGTATGCTAGGTTGCTAGTTGCATTGTGTATGCCACGTAGATCATAGCATTGTGTATGCCTTATACCTCGCATTGTGTATGTTTAGGTTACATCATTGCATTGTGCATGCTAATTGATATTTGCATTGTGCACGCTAGTTGTTACATGCTTTAGCATTGTGCATGCAATTAGCCTTATTAGGTTGTTCATAGTGCATTGCATGTTTGCATGCTTAAGTCATATTGCATTCTTGCATGATCGAGTCACATTGTGTATGCCATGCTTGCTTACATTGTGTTTGGAATAGGTGTTAGTCCAAACATGTGAAACAAGGGACGTTTCATACTTAAAGTGATGAAACGTGCCTTAATTCTCGATCGCTGATGCTCTTGATCATACATGATAAAGTTTTAGGCTTTATGTGTTTACTTGTGCATTCATTTCATATTGAATTGTGCAACTTCGCCTCTCAGCCATCATGCATGGAAATGCGCGATTGGTGGCCCGAGGGTTGAGAACCTACACTCCCTTGAGTTCATGACATTATAAGAAGGGTGGTTGTGCACATATATCTTGCAAATACAATGCCATGCCCTTTCTTGCTCTATGTTGTAGAAAACTGGGATTCGGCAGCAACAACTGGCCGGCCAGCCAGAAAAAGTAGCTGGCCGACCACTTTTCTGGTTTTTCAACAACCAAAAGTGGTCGGCAGGTGTTTCTAGAGATCAAAAGGGGTCGGCCACCCTCCCACAATATTCCCAAGGTGGAGTTTCATCTTTCTGGAGCTTGGTGCAAGTTTCTGAGAACAAATGAAAACAGAGGCAAATCGGGGCATCGCATTGGATTTCCGAACAAGGCGACCGGGCTTGCATGCATTCCTCTCCCTCCGAGAACCTCTTGATTTACTGCTTTCCTTAGCTGCCATGCTTAGATAGCTTTCTTTTGCTTTGGTTTGTACTTTAATTAGTTAATGCGTTAGCTATTCAATTCGTTTTGTAATAATTAGTTAACTAGGATTAGTTAATTAATTTGTTGTGTAATAATTACTTTAATTAGCTTAGACTAGCTAGTTAGCTTCTTATTCGGACTCTCCCTCGAGATGGCCAACTGTTGTAATAAGCATGCGTGTGTGTGATGCATGTCTTCCAACCCCCATTTCTTTCTCCCTTTTACTTAACCGCTTACGATGGTTAGTTTTAGGGTATATTTCATTTAGCATACCTTATGCTCGCATGCGTGCATGCATTCATCTGTATTGCATGCACCGGGCTCGGCGCATCATACTAACTGCATTGTATTTTCAATACATTACTTGAATACGTGTTTAACAGCATGTACCAAGTTGCATTTTACATGACATTCTAGAATAGCCGAGCCTTTTTTAGTTGCATTTTCGCATGTGTTGCATTAGCCATCTTAACATGAACTAGGATCATGCATTGATTTCTAACTAGTTCCTTGTTTTGGCTTGGAATACACTGTGAGTGTTTATGCTTTAGCAAACCGCATGTGTGTTAATGTTGCCATGAAAGCATGCTTGCCATGAGGCTATTTGCTTACGTGATTAATTGCCTGAATGCCTGTGGGTGAAGGTTGGATTACTTGAGTTGGAACGATTCATTGAAATCCGCATGTTAGCCTACTTGCGAGTAGCAAACTTCAAACCATTTTACAAACAAACGGATACGTGATGCTTTGTTCCAAATTAGGCGATCTAGTCTATACTTGTTTGCTGTGTGCATCACATAGTAATTCTAGCTAATTAACCGGAATAAGAACGCATGTGTTTTCAAAAACAAGATATCATGTTTAGTACAGGACGATCTTTGATCGGGCGAGTAAGGGTGCTCATAGATGACCTTCCCCAATACCCAAGTTCCTGAGCCGAGGCAACTTTGGTGATGACAGACACGTGGCCTTAGGCACGAGTCAGGGTTTCCTAAATTTCCCTGAAATAAAATATTTAGGTGGCGACTCTGTATCTGGAAAAGCAGTCCATGTTTGGCACTTCTTTATAAAAATCAGTTTTCCAAAACGATTTTCCGGATTTGGACTCTTTGGTGATTTATCGGTCTCACATCGCACATTGTGAGATTAGATTCAAAACCGTGACTTTGAGTCTGAACTGTAGTAGCTCAGAGAACAAAATGAGGTTTCCTCGGGAGTTCTCTCCGGGGGTGCGTCTACAGTTTCCGGCAACTCTGCTGGGGAGTTAGAAAACTTGACTCGAACTCATGATATCTTGTTTTGACTACATTTATGTGTTTCTTTGCATTGCATTTTGCATTGGTGCACCTCGGACACCGTGTTTGCCGTATGCTATTCCTAAACAGTTTGTCGGAGGCCCGCTTTGAGAAGATAAGGCTGACCGATTGCGGGCTCTGCCACGACGGGAACACAAACCTCAATTTTTTACTAAGGAACCCTTTTTGACCATTCGACCTAGTACATATCGGAATCTATAGTGACTATTCCAAATTAGGACAGGTTGCTTACCTAATATTAGGTTGTTTGAAACCGCTGTGTGCGTAGTGAAACCCTAGCTCCTGACAAAATAGGACAGGGAAACCCTACCCCAACATAGGGGTGTTCTGGCTCTCACCTGCTTGTTATGTGCTGTTATAGTGTGCCTCTACAGGTTGCGTATCAGTTTGCGAGTCTGGGTATCAGGCCTGAGGGCATCAGTATTTTGAGAATCAGTTATATCTGCGGGTATCAAATTCAGTTTTGGGGCAGCTATTAAGGCAACAGGGATTAGAGTTAAGGACAGTGTATTCAGCTTACAAATACCGACTGTGTGTTGTTACGCTGATTGTGTGTTGTCAGGCCAACTGTTTGTTGCCTTTAATTTATTCAGTTCATAACATAGCACTGCGCGTGTTGGTTGTTTATTTCCTTATTATGCTTTATTTATCTTTTTGGAAGGTAGTTTAGCACAGTTGCATCCAACCAGGCAGATATTCCCCGAGCACTCTAGGTCAGAGGTCAAAGACTTAATCGATCCAGGTATCTGATAGACGGACAAGCAGTGTTTCTTTCTTTACCCCCAGTTGCTAGGCGGAGGTCAAGAAGGCGCAGTGTATCAGTATAGAGGTTATCAAATTAGTGGTCCTTGAACAGTCAGGCTGAGGTCTCAGTTTCTACTGCAGAGTCAGAGATACCGTTTGTTCAGTTAGATCAGCACAACATGGCAGGCTTGGAAGAGATGATGCTTCAACTCCAGGAAAGTATGAAAACTATGCAGCAGGATGCTGCCCGTCAAACAGAATTTGCTACACGCCAGGCCAAGGTTATGACTCAACAGGTAGAGGTAATTACCAGGCTACAGTAGTAAACCGGAGCATCTGCTTCACACACACCTCCTCCCCTACCAAGAGTTCCAATACTCAGGGAGACAGCTAATGTCCAAGAAGATACGGACATTCCCACAGGGCCAGCTCTGCCCCAATCCTACCCCAGCTATCTAAAGCACCCACTAACCTTGTGAATTCACCGTTCGAGTTCGAGGTGGATCCAACGACGTTAAAAGTAAGCAAGCTAGAAAAGCTTTTCAAGAAGTCTCAGGGTGTGAAATCCATTCCAGATATTGAAGATGGATACACCGACTCGGCCGAGACTCTGCCGGACCAGTTTAAAATGTGGCACATAGACCGCTTCGATGGGTCTGGAGATCCTATGGTACACCTGCGGCTGTTCCGTGTATAGAAATAGTACCTGAGACAACTGCATTGGCATTCCATGTATTGCCCGAAACAAGCGCAAAAACTCTCCCTTGTCTCACGGTATCTCCGGTGGTAGTAGATCTCATAGTATTTCCCGGCTTCGGGATTGATGCAATTGAGCTAGCAGCTAGCTTTCCACTGTTTTGATTACAATCACTGGCCATATGCCCTTGTTTACCACATTTAAAACAGGCTCCCAACACATGGTAACAAACCCCACGATGCCTTTTACTACAGATATTGCACATAGGAGATGTATCTTGGGAAGAATTTGAAGTCCTTGAGGAGCCCGTGTTTTGCTTTTTCAAAAATTTCTTCTTTGAAAAGAAGCCTTGCCTTTTGTTGTCTTTCCAATCAATTGTTGACTTAGCCTGCCTAGCTATGTTAGCTTCTGATATTATGGCCCGGTCTAGCACCCCAATATAGGTTTCCAGCTTCAAGACATTCACCGTCTCTAAAATGTCACTTCGAAGCCCACCTTCAAAATGCCTCGCCTTCTTATAATCAATATCAATCACATGTGGTGCAAACCTAGCCAATTCGGTGAATTTGGCTTCATACTCAGCCACCGTCATACTGTCTTGCTTTAGTTCCATGAACTCTGATACTTTCCTGTCCCGGACACATTGCGGGAAGTCCTTATCATAGAAAATTTCCAGAAATTTGGTCCAGTCAACATCTTTGTGATTCTCATGCATTAACATCCACCATCTTCTTGCCTCATCTTCTAGCATAAAGGTGGCCAGAAGTACTTTCTGTTTCTCCGAACAAGGGAACACTTCAAATAGCTTTTCGATGCCGAGGACCCACGCTTCGGCTTTCAACAGATCTAATCCCCCGTGGAACTATGGTGGTTTCATTTTCTTAAACTCTTTGGTGAGGGCTATTGTTTGGTTATCATTTTAATTATCTAGCACGGGTGGTGCCGGAGGTGGAGGTGGAGGATGTGGTTGCTGCAACTGTTGTTGCCACTCTTGTTGTTGCCTCAATGTTTCTGCCATTTCCTGAATCAATCTTTCCATCCTATCCATTCTGGCAGTAGAGGACTTCTCTATCTCATCACCTCTTGTTCTCACCATCTGATTAGACTTGCATTATACTTTATACAAAGATTCACAGGTATGCATATACTAAAGAGCATACATATTCAAATAATTTGCAATGCAAGCAGATCACAAACTTATAGCACATAATTGTTCATATTAAAACATTTAAGCGTATTCTTGATGCTTTCAAATTCATACTTATCACATGAATGCATCCTAGATTTTATCAAGACGCTTATTGCTCATTTGGACAAGTGTGTGAGTTATTAACTCGTGCTCTGATACCACTCTGTCATGACCCGAACCCGCCCCTATGGGTTAAGGACATAACCGGCCAGTAATCAAGGGATTTCCTATGGCCTCAAACCAAACAAGACATAACTCATCAGAGTAAAGGGGCCAAATGGAAGCAATTTCAAACTTTTGTCCATAGAGTTGTGCTTACATGGCACGTCATAACAATCCATACATACACATGTTAATAACTCACATCAAGATATGTAATAACATAAAGTTCTATACATACAGGATCATTCAAGTCTAAGTCGGCCAATCAAAACTATATACAACTGTAAACCAAAGTTCTTGCCAACACGACAAAAGATAGCAAGCTAGCAAAAGGCGAAAACAAGTCTCGTGCGTAAGACGTATGGTTGACTCTCCAAAACCTTGGCTGTTTCTCACAAACTTCATTGAGGCTGGGTTTGGACCTCCCTTGGCTCACCTACAGACACATGAATGAGCGTGAGCGAAAGCCTGGTGAATAATATCAAATAAAGAAGTTACACGAATGGCACTTAGAACAATATGCACCAAACGGCCTTGGGCCTAATTCATGTTTCTATCTAATATATATATATATGTACATAGGTCAAGTAACTGCGGTTCCAAACACATCGAACGGCCTCGGGCCCAATCCATTCATGTCAAACGGCCTTCGACCCATTCATTCTTTCATTCATGTCAGACTGGCCTTTGGCCCATCCATTCTTTCATTCATGTCAAACTGGCATCTGGCCCATTCATTCTTTCATTCATGTCAAACTGGCCTTGGGCCCATTCATACTTTCATTCATGTCAAATTAGCCTTGGGCCCATTCATACTCTCATTCATGTCAAACTGGCCTTTGGCCCATTCATACTTTCATTCATGTCAAACCAGCCTTCGGCCTATTCATACTTTCATTCATGTCAAACTGGCATTTGGCCTATTCATACTTTCATTCATGTCAAACTGGCCTTTGGCCCATTCATACTTTCATTCATGTCAAACTGGCCTTCGGCCCATTCATACTTTCATTTGAATTAACGAACTTATAAGACTTACATAGAAGTAAATAATTGGACAAATAACATACTTCATATATCTTTCGTAAGATATTACTCACAGTGATCGGCTGGATGATTTGCCCTGGAACTCGACCCTACACATTCCATGAACACAATGGGTCACAAACAATTCAATCCGTTCTTAATTCACATATTCCTCTTTAGGCTTCATTCTTATCCTTTTAACTCATTTACAATGCTTAATGCATGCCTAAGAGTACTTAGAAGTGAAAGAGAACGGAAAATGAAACACAGAACATATTTACAAAATTCAGAAACAGGGGTCCCTGCTCGAGCTTGGACTTTCCCGCTCGAGCAAACCCATTAGGTCTGCAAAAGTACTGGTTGCCCATTTTTACGCTTGAGCATGAACTCGGATGCTCGAGCTGAAGGTCATTGTACATAGCTCCCCGCTCGAGCAGACATCATGTCTGCAAAAAGTTCTGGGAGCTCGTATTTCCCGCTTGAGCGGCAGTTCCCCCGCTCGAGCGGACATCATAAATTCTGAGTTTTCCAGAATTGTTCTTCAAGTTCAAATTCGACCTCCAAAGGTTCAAAACTCATAATTTTGGTTCCCAAACATGCAAATACATTATATATCATGAGTATACAACCAATATGAGGCCAATTGCTCCAAATCATGGTTCAATTCTTCAAAATCAATCAACATTTTTGTATAATCATGGCTCATGCTTTCAAACCTCATATGAGCTCCATATCTTCAGTAATCAAACATGCATGCAATCTTTTAACTCCAATTCCATTTCAAATGGGTCAAGTGATGCTTAAACACTTGAAATTCATCCAAATCATGCTTGCATGTATGATCCTACAACTCAATTTTTCATGATTAACAAACTACATGATAGATTATATAATCCTTGCTTATTTATGATAATTCTATGCATGCATGTACATTCTAGCTTCATTTTCAACTAAATCTTTGCCATGAGCTACCAAATCACTAGAATTCACAAAATCACAAGTTCAACTCGTGAGTTAGGGGTTGATTACTCACCTAGGAGCTTCAAACACTCAAGTTCTTGAAGTTTAACTTCAGATTTCCAAGCCTTGAGCCAAAATTGCACAATTCTCCCCCTTTTTCTCTCTATAGCGGCCTCTCTCTCTCACTAAAGTATAAACTCAAATTTTGGAACTCAAATTTTGGAACTCAAAACAAATGAGTGTGAGTGCAAGTTGGCCTATTAATAGGCTCCTTTAATCAAATCACTTAAGAGTAAGTAATGATGCTTTAATTAGCCATTCTGAATCTGATTATTTTGATCCTAATTAATTTTCAATTAAATTTCACCGTAGGCTTTAAAAATTACACCAATCACAATGGCGTAGCCAATTTCGGTTTCTATGGTCGATAAGGCCTTCAATTTTCAGTTTAAAACAGTAAGTTGAACAGGTACTCCTACAGTAAACAGATAGAAATTCAAAACCACATATATTCACATAAATGGCACACAAAATCATATCAGACACATAATCACATTTATAATAAAGACCAATTAGCATAGTACAGAACAGGGTTATCATAGGAATAATTTCCTTAGACTAAACTATACAAATGGTCCCAATAATCAATACACATCGGCTTCACAAAACATGACCATTTTAAACATGAGACCATAACAAATAGTTTATAGTATGCCAAGTTTACACATGTTTCATAAATAATTTAATTCCATTGATACTATAATAATTTATCAAAACAGTTTAGTCTTGAAACAACAATTTAATTTTCCAATAGTTCAGGGTAGGGGAATGTTTATAAAAAAAAAATATGTAGCATGCAACTACTCACCTAAAAACGAAATAATATAATCCTCGAATAGAGTATGAAAGTCCAACTAGTGCCTTGAACCAAGTATGAAAACTATACATCACTACTAATTTAAAAATACTAAAGAGAATAATAAACTAAGTACCCCATACTAAAGCGCAGTAACACGGCTCAACCCAACTCACCATTACTCTTAAATATTACCTAAGCTCATTGTAGCTCGACTTTTTTGCGCCCTCTTTCGGAGAACTCGAATGAAGCCCAATAGTTCGGACTTCCGCGGTTCTGAATCTAATCTCACAAGTGCAATGTGAAACTGATAAACACCAAATAGTCCAAATCCTGCAAACCTTTTGAAAAATCGATTTTAAATCAAATAATGCCAAAATTGGACTGCTTTGCCAGATACAGAGTTGCCACCTAAATATTTTTATTTTTAGAGAAATTTAGGAAACCCTGACTCGTGCCAAAGGCCACGTGTCCGTCATCACCAAAGTTGTCTCGGCTTAGGAACTTAGGTACGAGAGGGGAATGTCATGAATTGAGCACCCCTGCTTGTCCGATCAAAGATCGGCCACTACTAATCATGATATGTTTTTTTTATAAACATTATGAGCTCCTATTCCGATTATTATTCTAACCTTACTATGTGATGCGCACAAGCGAGTATAGACTAGATCGCCTAAATTGGAACAATTCAACTCATGTTTGTTTGTGAAAATGGTTTGAATTTGCCACCTCAAGTGGGCTTAAAGTTTGCGAATTTACCACCACAAAGTGGGCTTAAAACATGATTTGCCACTCAACAAAGTGGGCTTAAAACGTGCATTCGTTTGAATCGTTCCAATTCAAACAATAAGCCTTCATCTATAGGCATTCAAATAATTTAGCATTTGAGCACATAGCCTCATGGAAAGTATGCTAAATATGGCAATCACTCACACTCATGCAAGTATGCTAAAGCGTAAAAGCTCACCTAGTACTCCGAGCTAGGAAGAAAACAAAGTTTAGAAAAATGCATGATTTCTAACTATACAAAATGCCTAATGCAACACATGCAAAGAATGCAATTAATAGGCTCGGCTACTAATATGGCATATGAATCAATTAAAGACATGCGGTCTAAATACGTATTCGAAGAATTATTGAAATGACAATGCAGTTTGAATGATGCGTCGAGCCTCGGTGCATGCAATACGAATGCATGGATGCAAACATGCGATATATTAATTGAAATGTGTCTATAATCTAACCACCAAAAGCAATTAAATAAAAGAGAGAAAGACGTGGGGTTAGAAGAAATGCACACACGTACGCACACTTATTAAAACATTACGCCCTCGCGAAGGAGGGTCCGAATAAATAAGCTAACCAACTAGCTACACTAATTAAGCTAACTAATTACAACACAATATTTAACTAACTATTTTAAGCTAATTAAATATTACAAAACAAATTAACTAGCTAGACACTTAACTAACTAATTACAAGGCAATTAAGCTAATTAATTACAATATGAATTAATTAACTACTCTATTCAAATAATTACAACGTGTATTTTATCTATTGCTAATTAATCTAATTAGCTAATCCTTGGAAGTGAGGGAGGCCCATGCATGCTCGGTTTCTCCACCCGAAAAGCCACTGCTTTGCCACTAAACGCCTCTGTTTGCACATTTGGACACCAACAGTGCTGCTAACTTCCAGAACACCTCTGCTCCACCTTACCTACACACTGTGCAAATTTCATTGGTGGCCGACTGACAGTGCTGCTAACTTCCAGAACACCTCTGTTCCACCTTACCAACACACTGTGCAAATTTCATTGGTGGTGATGCATGGCCCTTCTTTGATGGCGGTCGACCCTTCGATGTGGCTTGGTCCACTGTTTACTTGAACTTCCTCTTCCTACAACAGAGAGCAAACAGAGGCAAAGCAGTGTATTCTCAAGGATTGTTTGTATTGTTTACACTCCTTATCATCAAACAAGCTCAAAGGAGTGTAACTCTTGACCCTCAAACCACTAACCAAGCAATTTCCATGCATGATGGCTAAGGGACCAAGTTTGTACAAGCTTAATAAATGCGCAAACAAGACCAAAATGACCACCACCTTATCATGCATGATCAAGGACAATGGAGACCAAGGAAAATAGCTCATTTCATCACTTTTGAGTATGAAATGCTCCATTTTCCTTGTGTTCAAACTAACGTCCGATTTGAACACATGCAATGCAACACAAAGAATGTTTATCTTGTCTCTTTGACTTGTCCAATTTTGGTTACTCATTTTAATTACCAAACCATTCTTTAATCAATTTAGTCCATTAGTGAGTGTCCTCTAAAGGAAAGATGTCTCAAACCACAAGGTGCTTTGGGCATGAAAGAGGTATTACACTGTTGGTAATAAACCCCCTAAGGGATTAAACCATTAGGTGTAGCACCTCCATTTCACACTTAGGCAAACAAGGGGTTTAAAACTACTTTCAAAGCAAACAAAAGAGTGAAGACTTGAGGGAGATTGTAGAGATTAAAGTGATGAAATTAAGTGCAAAACAACACTAAAACATGCTATCAATTCAAACTAATGATGATTAAAGCATTAAAACATCAAGCTAGTAAAGGAATTAACACTACAATTATGCCATACAAGGCTCAAATGACCTAAACAACCAAAAACAGAACTGAAACAGGTCAAAATAGAGGCAAAAACATGCTAGACTAGAGCTAAGTTAAGCTAGAAAAACATGCTAACACATGAAGCTAACTAGGCATCCAAACAAGACACAAGGAGGGGAGGCTAACCCCTCCAATTTTGGACTTCAAAAATTGATTTTTACCATCGAAAAACCTCTGAGATTTAGTGGTTAAAAGGCCCAAAAAAGTTGATTTGAAAGTGATGAATAATAGCACAAAAGCTTAACAAGCTAAGAAGCAAAAAGGGTGGACAACCCCCTAACTCAAAAGGGCTCAAACCACCACTTTTAGGTCACAAAAACAGAACTTTTTACATGTCAAAACTAGCCCAAAAACAATTAAAAAGGATGGCAAAATAAGTATACAAAGTAAGTAGAAACAAGGTAAGTGTTATACCTTTGAAGCAAAGCACAAAATAGCCAATAATCCAAGCTCAAACCACCTTCTAGAGCTCAAAGAAGGTCCTAAGTTACCTCAGCCCAAAGGTGAGAGTATTCGGTTAAGGGTTGGTGTGCAAAACCTAAGAGAAACTAGGAAAATGTGTACAAAATATCGAGAGAGAGAGAGAGAGAGAGAGAGAGAGAGAATTCTAGAGAGAGAGATATTTTTTGGTCTAAATCTTCTAACCCTCAAAAATGGGAGAGGAACCCCCATATATATAGAAAAAAAATCTTAAGCTTAGGAACATCTCACTATACACGTGTATAGAGATGCAGCTCAGTGAGCAACAATTGGCATAACTGTCGATAAATATCTGGAAAAAAGGACTGATGGCCGTCGGCCACCACTGTTAGCCGACAAGCACAAGCCATGGCCGACAGGTCACCCACTATTCTAGACTTGAAACAACAAGCTTTGGGTCCAAAAAAAAATGCACAAAACAGATAAGGTTTCAAGGCTCAAAGGCAGGGTACTCCACCGAGGACTTCGAACACTTAAAACGAACACAAACAAGCACAATCATCAAGTGCACAAACGATGACGTCCAAGTCTTGAGGTCGGCCAAAAATGGGTTGTCTACACTCATGCTCTTTAAAGTTTGAAATCACTCAAGACATGGGTTCAAATCAAAACTTAATTAAAAGTAACTTTAAGATAAAATAAAATTTTAAACAAGCTTTTCCAATTTATTCACTAACTTTGAAAATTAAAAAACCCACTCCACGTTGTTCAAAAAATTCCAAAACTCTCTAGATGTCGACTAATATATCTTAAGTGTCAAACCCAATTGGTTTTACTTGATTTGCTTATCAAAATAATTATTTACAATTAATTATGCCCAAACATATTTTTTTTTTGCAGCACTTTAAAGAAATTAATGATTCTCTTAGTATACATGAGCAATCAATGCAAAGAAAAAAATCTAAGAAACTAGACTCATAACCGGTTCTAATGGCGCTGATTTGATAATTTTCGGATTTATATGCAAAGAGACCGACACTTTCGAAGTTACTGTTTTACATCAGTTTTCTAGACAGATTTGAATGCACTAGATAATATATATTGACTCCCAAAAATTTTGAGAAAATTCTGATATGAAATTCAATATGTAATTAATCTATTGTAAAAATTTCAATTCAAAATTCATCCATTTGATATGATTCTCAATTTTTAAAGTTTGTGGTTCTATACAGAATTTTTAAACTAAGAATTACACCCATTCTTTACCCACAATTTATTTCCTCAGTTTCTTGATTTTTTAAAGTTTATAGCTATGTGCAGAATTTCATACTCATAAATTGCACCCTCAACTTTATGTACCCATTTAATTCCTCATCAACTTCTTATAAAATATTAATCATAACTTTAAAATATCAATAATTGAAACAATGCTAACTCAGTATTATAGACTTATGTAAATCTGCTCTTATAATATATAAACAAATCCTTAATCAAAACCAAACCCACTTATTCATCATCACCACAATACCTCACAGCCAAACCCAAAAACCCACCACACTAACCATGAAATCTCCAAATTAAACCACACAGATAAAGTTTCAGCATGATACTAGAAGTAAGATAAACAAAGATTGAGTACCTGCTAGTCCACTTAGACTAAGTTAAGCAGCTACTTCCTCTCTCTCTCCGCCTCTCTCTTCTTTTCTCACTCTTAAGGGAGTCACGACTGCTATGATTAGGAACTCAAGGCTGCTGTTGTTGTTTTGAACAAAAAAAGAGAGTAGGGTTTGTGTTTATTTTATTTTACACTAGTGGTGGGCACACATAATGCATGTGCAGGTCAAATAAATAGATAAATATACAATATATATATATAAGTTATATGCAATTCAAATGGTAAGAGCCTTATTTGATAATTTTGTCGTCTAGAGTTCAAGTCACACCCTCTTCTCTATTTTTTTTTATTTTTATAATAAATCTTGCCTCTAAATTAAAGACTTTCACCATAAATTTATTGTAGGTTTAAAATTAATTAAAAGACCCTCCAATTATTTAATTTGCACTTTAGGATTCACCATCAAAATATTTGAGATTATAAAATTATTATTATTTAATTATTTATTTGATTTGTATATTCGGGTTCTCACAATATATACGTAAAGATATTAATATGTATGAAGATTTTGTATATTATCTAATGGGTTTGATCAAAGGGGTTATGTCCCATGATTTTCTTGAAGAGTTTATGGATATATGTTGTTGGTTGTTGTATAGATAATGAGAATTGACTTTTAAATGCCTTAAAAGGGAAAAGCCCGAAATTTCTTAAAACCCTAATTTTCAAAATTGTTCAATAAAGGGGGATTTGGTTCAATTGACTTCCTAATTTTGAAATTGGATGTATTGACTTGATTTTTATGTTGGAATATGAAATTTTGGGAACCTCTTAACATAAAGCTTTGAGATAATGATGGGTATGACTTGGAGAATCACTTTAATTGGGAATGTTTAAATTGTTGGATTGTTGGGAACTGAAACTATCTTAAGAAAATTGAGATTTGGAAACTCATGCATCATATGCATTCATTAATTGTACTTTGTAGCTTGAAATGGTTAATGATTGGAAAGTGTTGGAAGGGGGTAAATAGCGTATGAGTCCAGATTATGAGTTGGGCCTTGGTTTGAGTTGTGTAATATATATTGGTGTCCGCGTCGAGAGTCAAGGTGCCCAATTGCCCTATCTTGTGCATATCGCCAGACGAATGTGGGAAAGTTTTTAGGGTGTCCATGAGCTCGTCGTTTTTAGAGTCGGCAAATGTGGATAAGTAAGGTCTTGGGTGCCTAACGCCCTGCCATTTCTAGAGTCGGCAAATGCGAGATTATTTTATATATATATATGTAATTGTGGTATACGACTCTTGTATCGAGACGTCATAACGTATTTATACCCTATGTTTTGGATGAGAATTTGTTATTGACATTACGTAGATTGGCATCACGGTTTGACAAAGGAATGGACATGAGTCTTTCTCATTTCTTGCATGGCATGATCTAGGTATCTCGATTAATTATATAAATTGTTAATGGTATTTCCTGTTGGATTTATTTTCTGGTGTGGCCCAATAGCCTACATATTTTTAACATGTTTTATTTTATTTGGACTCCACAACTAGATAAAGCCAATATTTGAGATAAAGTTCAGTAATTATAATTTTAAATATGGGATAATTACTCTTGTAAGATAAGAACGAAATCTTGATGGACATGAATTCTTCTAATAGAGTTTATCTGGCCCTCTTCTCTCCTTCATATAAGGATGGGTGACTCCCCTTACATAATATGAGTACTTTTCCATCACTCTAAGTTCTATAATCATCCTAATTAAGAGAGACAGAAAGAAGAAGGTGAGCCAAGAATTCAAGGTTCAACTATTAGGGTATTTTCTCATTAAACTTCTCTAATTCAATGGCTGACAAAGATACATTCATTTTATTCTTGAGTTGTATTGAATTCAAGGTCCTACAAAGTTCAATTCCGCATTATTATTATGGTTACATGTACATTAATTTTTTACATATGGTATCAGAGCCTTAGTTTTGTGAATCAATATACCTTGGAATACTAATATATTTATGAATATTATTATTATAATTATTCATAAAACGGTACATCTCTTTTTATTATCAAAAGGAATATTAATGACAATTTCTTCAAAATGTCTTGTTATGTAATTTTTTATCGTGATATTATCTTTTGCCCATCAAAAAGAAAATAGATTTGGCAGTTGACAAAGACTTCCGTTACAAGTTTTCAATAAGTACACATCTTTAAGTGAAAAAACTGAAAGAGAATGATTCATTAGGGTATTTAAAAGAGAACTGCTGATAAATGTGTAATGTGCATGCTTCGATTTATTATTAACTTTAGCAATAATAATTTTTATATTCATTATAATATGACACTGAATTGAGTGTAATATTTATATTACCTACCGTTATGACAAAGTGCATAGACTAAAAGCAATTTTAGAATTTTGTTGAATCGTTCGGTCTATTAAATAAATATATTTATTTGACAGTATTATGTTAGATAATTATGTTTTTACCTTGTCTGATTATGTACACTTATTGTCTATTATTGTTGATATTTATATATATATTCATGTTCGTCCAGAGTTATTATTATTATTATTATTATTATTATTATTATTATTATTATTATTATTATTATTATTATTATTATTATATTGGTAATTGCAATCACATAAAAGAAATTTTAGAAATAAAAAAAAAATAGTGATTGAATTAATGATAATTAAATAACTCAAATTAATGAATAGACAATATTGTTGGTTAGTTTCGTATTCATAAGGTTAACTAATTTAGTAGCTGTCAAAGTGGCCTAGATTTGTAAAACTTATGAATATAGAATTACATAAAAGAATTGTTAAAAGGGTAACATTAAGGTCGATAATATTCTCAATTGTAGCTATAATTAGGACATTGAAACTAGCCCAAAGGAGAGTCACTTTCAAATAATTATGAATTGGGTACGGTAATGTAACTTATGTAATTTGAGAGATTAGAATTGAATACCCAAAGGTAACATGACTAACTGAAAAGTTGCATAAATTACTTTAGACCTACATAAGTGATTCTTGACGAGTGGACAATAAATATACCTAAGTTTTGCCTAAAGGAAAAACTTATGTGATATCAATAGTTCATCATTATAATTCTCAAAACTTTAATATGTTTATTGTTTATGGTATATTGTTTATGTCTATTTCTGCGTTACTTATGAGACCTTATGTTAATACCTATTGATGGCAACCGAGGAGTTTAGGATCACATCCTTAGTATGGCTGACAAAGCTACAAAGCTTAAAACTTTAGGGATGCAAGTTTATGAAACTTTCCTCATGCAGTTGATTCTCAACATTGAGGGAGGAAGGACGTCAAACTGCATTGGCCGTAACTCATGGAGCAATAAAGGAAAAAAAAAGGCAATTTTGTAAAATCAAAGAAAAATCCACCCTAGAAAAAAAAAATGGGCCTGGGGAAGAAAATCAGGCTTAGAATGGTTTCACTGTCAAGTGATACTTTTGTGGCAAGAAGGGACATGTGAAGAAAGGCTGTAGCAAGCGAAAGGCTTGGTTCGAAAAGAAATGTAAGAAATTTTCTTTTGTTTGTTATGAATCAAATCTTGTTGAAGTACCTTCTTACACATGGTGGATTGACTCTAGGGCCATGACCCACATTACAAATTCCATGCAGGGATACCTCTCAACTAGAAAATTGAAGGAAAGTGAAAGATTTGTCTATATGGGGAACCGTCTCAAAGTTGAAGTCGTAGCTGTAGAAACCTATCAACTAATCTTAGAGACAGATCATTAGATGGATCTAGAAGACACTTTTTATGTTCCTTCAATTTCTAGGAATTTAGTTTCGTTATTCAAATTAGATCATGTTGGATATTCAATTTTATTTAGTTGTGGAAAACTCAATGTTTAATTCAATAATGATTGATTCTAGTAATATATGTGATGGTTTATATAAAATTGCCTTAAATCATGAATTTGCACAATCATTAGTAACTCTGCATTTGTATATTGGTTTAAAACGTGGTCTAATTAATGAAAAATCCTCAATCTTGTGGCATAGACAGTTGGGGCATATCTCTAGAAATAGAATTGAAAAATTAGTGAAGAATGGGATTTTGGAAAACCTAGACTTCACCGATTTTGAGATATGTGTAAATTACATTAAAGCAAACCAAACCAAACACACCAAGAAAGGTGCCACAAGAAGTAATGAGCTTCTTGAGATAATCCATACAGATATTTGCGAGCCACTCAACATCCCATGTCTTAGTGGTGAAAAATAGTTCATCACATTTATAGATGATTTCTCACGTTATGGATATGTGTATCTAATTCATGAAAAGTCTCAAGCTATTGACATCCTTGAGGTGTACATAATTGAAGTTGAGAAACAATTAGATAGAAAGGTTAAAATAGTGAGATCAGACAGGGGTGGTGAGTATTATGGTAAATATGATTAGTCCAAAATCTTGGCCCATTTGCCAAATTCTTAGAAAAGAAAGGCATTCGTGCTCAATATACAATGCCAGGTACGCCACAACAAAATGGAGTTGCTGAAAGGCATAATCGTACACTTAAAAATATGGTTAGGAGTATGTTAAGTTACTTAATTATATCCATTTTACTGTGGGGTGAAGCTTTAAAGAGTGCAATGTATATATTAAACAGGGTTCCTAGTAAGGCAGTCCCAACAACTCCTTTTGAGTTGTAGACTAGTAGGAAACCTAGTTTGAGTATTTGAGGTAATCCAACAAAGGCGAGAATCTTCAACCCACAACAGAAAAAGTTGGGCTCAAGAACAAAATCTGGATATTTCATTGGTTATCCAAACAAGTCTAAAGGGTACAAATTTTATTGTCCTAATCACAGTATGAGGACAGTGGAGATTGGTAATGCTAGATTCCTAGAGAATAGTGAAATTAGTGGGAGTGAGAAAACACGAGTGGTGAATTTCAAGGAAATTAGGGTGGATGTGCCAACATTTGACCCTTATCCAAAAATTGTTGTTCCTCATACTATTCCACAGGCTGAGGGAAATGAACAACATAATGAAAATCCTTCACCACCTCATGTTCACCACTTCATGAAGATACCACTATTGAAAATATTGTAGAACCACCACAACCGGCAGTTCTGAGAAGATCTCAGAGGGAAAGAAAGCCTGCCATTCCAGATGATTACATGGTGTATCTACAGGAATCTGATTTTGCTATTGGGATTAACAAAGATCCAGTCTCATTTTCACAAGCCATGAATAGTGATCTTTCTACTAAATGGCTCGATGAGTGACAGTGGACTCCTCAAAGATAGATGTCGTACAGGATTGGAAACAACCCAAGAATGTTTTTGAAATCCAGAGTTTCTTGGGATTAGCGGGCTATTATTGATGTTTCGTAAGGGAGTTCTCTAGACTAGCTGCACCTTTGACTAGGTTGACTAGAAAGGATATCAAATTTGTGTGGAGTGAAGCTTGTGAAGAGTCATTCCAAGAGCTTAAGACTAGATTGACTACCGCACCGGTTTTGATCATTCCGGAAAGGGGTTTGAATTACACTGTTTATTGTGATGCGTCTGGGGATGGACTTGGTTGTGTCTTGATGTAAGAGGGAAAAGTTGTGGCCTACGGCTCACGACAATTGAAAACTCATGAGAAAAATTACCCCACCCATGATCTAGAATTAGTAGCAGTGATTTTTGCTTTGAAAATTTAGAGGCATTACTTGTACGGTGAGAAGTTTGAAGTCTTCTCTGATCATAGGAGTCTAAAGTATTTGTTTTCTCAAAAATACTTGAATTTACGACAATGGAGGTGGATGGAATTTATGGAGGATTATGACTTTGAGTTACACTATCATCGAAGGAAGGTCAATGTGGTGGCCGATGCCTTGAGTCGAAAATCTATGAGTAGTTTGGCAAGTGTGGCCATTCAGGAATGGGATATGCTAGATGTTATTGGCAAGTTTGATTTGCACTTGGGTGAGTTCGAAGAGAGTGCTACCTTGTTTACTTGGAATGCTCAACCTACCTTGGTTAGTAAGGTCATAGAGGCACAACGAGGAGACTGTGATGTGGAATCAATCTGTGTTAAGATTTTCAATGGGAAGGAAGAGAAAGGTTTGAACGGTCACTCAGATCTGAGTGTACGTTACCTAGACCGTTTGTTTGTACCAGAATCTTGTAGAGAGGAAGTACTTCAAGAGTTCGATCACTCACGCCTTGCGGTACACCTGGGAGGCACTAAAATGTATCATCATCTTAGTCGTCAGTTTTGGTGGGGGGGTATGAAACGGGATGTCGCTTTATTTGTATCGAAGTGCCTTACTTGTCAACAAGTGAAGGTCGAACACTAAAGACCAGCGGATTTGTTACAACCCTTACCGATAGCCCAGTGGAAATGGGAGCGTATTACCATGGATTTTGTAGTTGGGCTTCCTAGAACACAACGAGGCAATGACACCGTTTGGCTAATTGTTGATAGGTTACCTAAGTCTACCCATTTCATTCTGTTGTGCACCAGCGACTCAGTTGAACGCTTGGCAGAGTTGTACATTAGAGAGATAGTTTAACTTCATGGAGTCCCTATGACTATTGTATCGGATAGGGATCCTAGTTTTACTGCCCGGTTATGGCAAAGACTTCAAGAGGCATTGGGAACTAAGTTGACTCTTAGCACCGCTTATCATCCTCAAACCGATGGACAGTCGGAACGTACCATTCAGATTTTGGAGGACATACTTAGAGCTTGTGTCCCTGATTTTATGGGGCCTTGGGAAAGGCACTTACCATTGATTGAGTTTGCTTACAACAATAGTTACCAAGCTATTATTGGGATGGCACCATTTGAGGTATGGCCGACCTGTAGATCACTAGTTTGTTGGGCCGAAGTAGGTGATGCACCGTCACTGGGGTCCGAAAATTGTTAGAAAGACAACTAAGAAAGTTGTTCTCATTCGGAAGAGGTTAGCTACGGCCGAAAACCGACAAAAGAGTTATGCCGATAAGAGGAGACGACCTTTATCTTGTGAAGTTGGGGACCATGTGTTCATAAAAATCTCACCAAGGCAGGGTTTGATGAGATTTGGTAAGAGTGGCAAATTATCTCCAAGGGTCATTGGGCCTTTTGAGATCTTAGAGCGAATTAGGCAAGTGGCATACCAGTTAGCTTTACTACCATAACTTCCGGGAGTTCACAACGTATTTCATGTACCTATGCTTAGGAAGTATGAACCTGACCCTTTTCATGTGCTTGATTGGGTTGACTTGGAGGTAGATGAGGATGCCTCTTACAAAGAACGACCGGTTCAAATATTAGATACCCGGGAGCAAGTGCTACAGGGAAAAACTATACCGTTGGTAAAGCTGTTGTGCAGACACCATGGGGTTGAAAAAGCGACGTAGGAATGGGGGGCGGACGTGACGACCGATTTTGTGGTGCGTCTTTTGTTCCTCTTTGTTTACCTTTTTGGTTTACACTTGTAAAGTGTCGGTTTCAACGTGGAGTCTTGTTGCTCGTTTGGGTTAAGTTGTGTTTAGATTGTTCTCCAAAAGTTCTCACTCTTGTTCATGCTGGTGTTGAGTTTCACTTGTCTCGGAGGGTGCGGAGTCGGGTCTGGTGAGTCGGGAGTTAAATCGAGGAAATTTTGAGCTAGGGGCCAGGGCCGCACGTGCAGGAGAGGGGCCGCACGTGCGGGAAACAGGGGTAGAGGGTGTAGCATTCTGCTGAAAAGACAGGTGTGGGGTGAGGTGCGGGGGAAGGAGGCCGCACGTGCGGGGGTGAACGCCGCACGTGCGGGAGGAGGCTCCGCACATGCGAGAAGTTAGGTAGATCTAAAATTTTTTCCTTTCTTCTCTCTTTGGGCTGATTGAATGTCACTTTTTGTATCTCTCTCTCTCTCTAAAAACATTTCCTCTTCCTTCTCTCTACATTTCCTACCAAAAACCTCACAAGATCTTTGATTTCTACAAATCCATTGGGATTTAGATCCAAGTTCTTCATCAAAGTTGGTTGTCTAGGCGAGAGTTATGTTGTGTGCGGTGGAGATCGAGTTTTATCGTTGTTGGTTTTGGGATTTTCAACTCATTTCTTCTTCAAACTTGTGGTAGGGATTTTCTTTGAGTTATATATACTTTTTTGCAAGATCTAGATGATTTGAATTCATCCTTTGATTTGCTTTGAGAATGGGTAGTTGATTTAAGAAGATGAGTAATTTTTGAAAGTGGGTTTACTATCTTGTTTCCTTCAAAATAGAAGTTGAGGGTTTTGAACTATGTTGATTGAAGAAAGAGGATTTTGGTGAGAATTTTCTCAAATGTTTGAAGATGGATGGTTTTGGTGAGAAAACCAAGAAATTGGGAATTTTTAAAAGAAGTTGAAAATCCATGGTTGATATTGTAATATTTATTTTGAATGCCCAAAATAAGTGATGTTTGGAAAATTTCTTGTTTATAATGTATAAATGATAAATTTTGAGAAATATGAGAATTGTTGTTCATTTTGAAAATTATTATTCAAAATGTTGATTTGGTCTTGAAATGGCTAATTTGTTGAAAATGCTCGAAATATGGAAGATATGTTATTCCTCAGATGAATTGAAATAAATGTATATTTATTCATCTTGTGAAATTGCATGGAAAGGAGAAATGGGAAATTTGATCACAATGGTAGTATTGTGTAGAAGAATTGGAAATGGAAGAATTGTTGTATTGTATTGATTATTGTTGCATTGGCATATCAATTCATTTGATTACATTGAACTTTGAAAGTTGATTTGAAAACTTGCATTGAGAAAGGAATGTTGAGAAACAAGTTTTCATGAAATGGTTTTGGGGTAAATACAGTGGCAAGTCTTGAAAGGTAGTGTAGAGGATAGGTGTCGAGCCTTCCAGTTAATACTGAAAAAAATGACAGATTATGGGTGTCGAGCCCTCCAGTTGATACTGGTAAAAATGACAAATAGGTAGTACTTATATAGTCTACTTGCAGACACGGACCTTGGGACTACCAGAGTTGTATTTACCGCCCCTTGAGTTAAATTGTTAAGTTTTGAACAATGGAAAATTGCATGGCATCATTGAGCATGATGGTTTTCAAAAGATGATGATGTGAATTATTTACAAAAAGGTATAGCATGGCATATGCATTCATCTCTTGAGATTTGTATAAAATGTATATACTTTGTGAAGGATTTTCCTACTGGGCTTTATGCTCACCCTACGGGATTTTTGTGTAGGAAAAGGCATGGTGAATCCGCCTAATTGAGGCCGTGGTAATGTGTGTGTTGAGAGCACTACAGTTCTCATTTGATGTGATCCTATTTGTAAGCCAAGGGCTATCTATGTGTGGATTTGAATAACCATTTTGTGTAACCAGGCTTAAGCCTTGGGAGATTGTAAATCCGTGGGGGTGCTTATTTGGTTATTTATTTGTTGTTGAATCAATGTAATATCGCATGAGGAACTATTATTATTATGTAATGCAAGTATGGGAAGTTATGTTTGGTTTTCCTTTAAGAAAGCCAAGATTGTTGCATTATCATTTGGGCTAGAAATTCAGGGCGTTACAACTTGGTATCAGAGCTACCGGGTTTGAATACTTGGAGCTCGTGGGAAGTGGTTATTTTACCACAATGGGTTCATGTTGCATGATAGGTTGCATGATAGGAAAATGTTACTGTGATTATGTGCTAACATGTTTATGTGGTTATGTGGGTATGGGATTGGACCATTGGGATGTTGTTCGCGCCTGTTAAATTCCTTGAGGTCTTTTTAAAAGGGTACATGACCAATACTTGTTCTACTAAGAATTCTTGGTTTTTCGTGAGACGAATTTCGTCATGAAAGAATAATCCGTATGTGTTTACATGACTAAGTGCTTATGTGGAATGAAATTGAAATGTCTATAGAGTAGTGAAATGTATAGAATTGCAGTGATTAGGCGTGTGAGGTAAATTGCGGGCACGTATGGGTTAGTGTGCTAAATTATTTTTATTGTCCCTTATAGGATGTTAGGAAGAGGTTAAACCCGTGGTGGTAGAGGCGGGAGACGTGGTGGGGATCGCCGGGGTGTGCATGAGGTACTGGTCCATGAGGTCCTGGTGCAAGAGAAAGAGTCAGACCAAGCTAATATGGCCGAACAAACGGAGCAAGTGGGTCAAACCGCAATGGGGGCCCTAGCTAGAGAAATAGCAGGGTCTATGAACTTGTTGAGGGCAGAGAACCAAGCCTGAGAGAACACCTTAGAGGCAAGAGCGAGTTTCCTTACTAGGGAGTTTTTGCGGGCCAAACCGGATGAATTCCATGGTGGCCCCGAGCCTAAGAAAGCGGATGAGTGGCTCGAACAAACTATGAAGACATTTGAGATCCTTCACATTGATGATAGCGAGTTGAGAGTGACTCTAGCGAGTTACTACCTTAAAAGGGATGCGGGTTAGTGGTGGAAGTATGCCAAGAGTAGAGTGGAGCCAACATGGGAAGCCTTTGTAGTTGCTTTCCAAGATAAGTATTTACCTCCTGCTGCTAGGGAGAGATTGAGGCAAGAGTTCAAAGATCTCAAACAACTCGACATGACCGTGGCCGAGTTCGAGGTAGTCTTCTCTAGTTTATCTAGGTTTGCACCAGAGTTGGTGGCAATGGAAGAACGTCGTTGTATTGAATTCGAGAAAAAGTTGAAAACCAAAATTTTCTTTAAGATTGTTGGGAACATGATTCGGAACTATAGCCGTCTTGTAGAGTCGGTGGCATAGGTAGAGATTTCTATGCAAGCCGAGGAGGAGAGGCTTCGGAGTTCGAAGTCTAGGGGCCAAGAGTCTCAAGGAGACTATAGGTAGAATAAGAAGAGCAAGGGCACCTTTTCATCCTAGTCCTAACCATAGCAGTCTCGATTTACTTTTCCTTTGCCTAGTGCAGGTCCGGGAAAGAGCACATAGAGTGGCTTTTCTTGTTTCAAGTGTGGCCAGTCGGGTCACAAAGCCTTTGCTTGTCCATAAAAGGGAGAAGGGCAATTGATGTTGTCACCACCACCACCTAACCGATCACAGAGTTAGTCTCAGTCCCAGAATAGAGAACAAGGGTTCAATTGTTACCAGTGTGGTCAGCCAGGGCATATGAAGAGAACTTGCCCACAGTTGGGAGGCACATCTGGCGCATCAGGGTCGAGGCAGACTCAGAGCCACCAGCAGGCTCATTCAGCTCAGGCTTCACGAGCTAATCAGGGAGCCGCTTCAACTCAGTCAGTACATCAAGCCTATGTTCCGAGAGGGGAGCAAGTTAATCAGGGGCTACATGGGCGCGTGTATGTTGTTACCGTGCCAGAGCAGTTGCTAGAAAGCTCAGTTGTGAGAGGTATTTTTTTTGTGTGTAATACCTTGGCTAATGTATTGATAGACACGGGTGCATCTCATTCATTTATATCTGTTGCATTTGTTTCTGAATTGGGGTTAAAGGTGGCACAGTTAGCGTCTCCGCTCAGAGTAGAGTCACTTGTTGTGGGTATGATTGATTTAGACTGGGGGTGTCATGATTGTGAAATAGAAGTTGTCACGCGTCGACTTCCGTTTGCTTTTGTATTGCTAGATATGTCGAGTTTTGATGTCATTCTAGGCATGGACTGGTTATGTTCGTACCTCGCTGTGATAGATTGTTACCATTAGAGGGTTACAGTTTGCACCTTAGGCGGTGATCGTTTTTACTTTCTGGGAAACCGAGTTGATAGGACCTTGTCGCCAGTTTTTAACCCTCGTAGTAGGAGCAAGCTTAGTGGCCTTCTTGCAACACTTTTTGATGGTGAGAGTGATGAGGCCGGTGTTGAGTTACCAAGGGTAGTTTGTGAATACCCGGATGTCTTTCCCGAAGATCTTACCAGTTTGCCACCCCACCAGGACATAGAGTTCTCCATCGAATTAGTGATTGGCATGGCACCGATTTCCATGTCACCATATAGATTTGCACCAGCCGAATTGCAGCAGTTAAAGATTCAACTCCAAGAACTTTTAGACAAGGGCTTCATTCGCCCTAGTACATTGCCTTGGGGAGCACCGGCTCTCTTTGTGAAGAAGAAGGATGGATCCTTGTGGTTGTGTATTGATTACCGCAATTGAATCGAGTTACCATTAAGAATAAGTATCCTCTACCTAGAATAGATGATTTGTTTGACCAACTTAGAGGGTCTTGTTGCTTCTCAAAGATAAATTTGAGGTCGGGGTATCATCAGTTGAGAGTCCGGGAGGAGGACATCCAAAAAACAGCCTTTTATACGCGTTATGGCCACTATGAATTCCTTGTAATGCCTTTTGGGTTGACTAATGCACTGACTTCCTTTATGGATTTGATGAATAGAATTTTCTGAGAATACTTGGACCTGTTTGTGGTTGTCTTTGTGGACGGCATCTTAATTTATTCAACCTTCGACGAGGAACATGAGGCTCACTTATGGGTAGTGCTCGAATTACTTAAGGAGCACCGTTTGTATGCCAAATTTGATAAGTGCGAGTTTTGGTTCACCAAGGTAAAATTTTTGGGGCACTGTAACACGTCCGGCGGAGGACCTCGGCTACAGTTCGGACTCAATTTGTGTCACGATTCTAAATCTTGAACCAAAGAGTCCAAATCCGGCAAATCGTTTGAGAAAACAGATTTTGAAAAGTAGTGCCAAACATGGACTGCTTTGCCAGATTACAGAGTCGCCACCTAAATATTTTAAAATGGGAAGTTTAGGAAACCCTGACTCGGTGCCGAAGGCCACATGTCCGTCATCACCAAAGTGGTCTTGGCTCGGGAGCTTGGGTACGATCGGGGAAGGTCAGCTATGAGCACCTCCTTTCGCCCGGTCCGAAGACCGGCCTCTACTAACCGTGATATCCGTTTTTGAAAACGTTATGTGTTCTTATTCCAATTGTTAACCTAGAATTACTATGTTATACGCGTAGCGAACATGTATAGACTAGATTGCCTAATTTGGAAATAAACATTGCATATCCGTTTGTTTTGAAAATGCTTTGGAATTTGCTACTCGCAAGTAGGCTAAAACGCGGATTTCAATGAGTTTTCCCAACTCAAGCAATCCAACCTCCACCCACAGGCATTCAAACAGTAATATCACATAAGCACTTAGCCGCATGGCAGGCATACTGTCATGGTAACATTCACACGCATGTGGTATGCTAAAGCGTAAATACTTACATCGTACTCCGTGCCAAAACAAGAAACTAGTTAGCAAACATGCATGACCTAGTTCATGTTAAGTGGCTAATGCAACACAGGCATAGATGCAATCTAGAGTAGGCTCGGCTAACCCTAAACATGGCATGTGAAATGCGCGAGTAGCACGTATTCAATTTGGAATTGAAAATTGCAATGCAGTTTGTATGATGTACCGAGCCCGGTGCATGTCAACAAATGCATGGATGCACGCATGCGTAGCATAAGGTATGCTAAAATAAGTATGCCCTAATCTACCATCGAAAGCGGGTAAATAAAAGGGATAGAAAGAAATGGGGGTTTGGAAGACATACACCCACTCACACACCCTTATTACAATTTTGCCCTCGCTCGGAGGGACCGAAAGAATATACAAAACCGAATAACTAATTAACTACGCAAGCTAATTAATTATTACAAATTAACTAAATTAATTAAATAAATAATTAATCTAATTAAACAACAAATGCCTCGGGAAGAGGGCTCAAACGCGTCGCGCGCCCGGGACTCGCTCGGAATCGCACTGTCATGCAAGTGTGCCTCTGTTTTCCCTGCTACCCTCCTCTGAAGGCTGCCAAAGTCTCAGAAACACTTCCTTGGGCACTGGAGATCATCACCGGCTGGAGTAGAACACCACCGGCTAAAGGATGTGGCCACCGGCACTGGATGAAGCTATCGGCTGCCAATTTACTGCCGGTCGGCACTAAACAGTGCCGGCCGGCACTTAATACCTGCAGAACCTGCAACTCACAGCAGCAGAGGGCAACAACTTGCATGGCAATGTAATTCAAAGCATGTATGCACTAAACACAATCCTTATCATGTTGATGACTCAAAGGAAGGTGTGCCTTGGTTCTCGGACCACCAATCACGCATTTCCATGCATGATGGCCCAAGGATCAAGAATGCAACTTTGATTTCAAATGCATGCAATGCAAACAAGCCAACAAGGGTGTTAAACCTCTATCATGACTTGGTCAAGAGGCCTAACATGCATGCCAATGTGATGCACTCCTAGACATGGCAACTAGCATGCAATATGGCAATACAATGCAAACCTAAGTAAGCACACAAGGCAAGCATGCAAACCACATAGAGGATGGGCTTATACATGAAGTAGGCAACTCAAATAGTCCTAAAATCAGTGGCCAAAATGCTAAGTCAAGAGGGCCAAACACACATGCACACATGTATAAGTTAAGGCACCAATACTTAAGCATAACAAACAACATTCAAGCACACTTGAAATAAGTTAAGCATGGACAATCGATATGCATATAAAGCTCTGAAAATCACACAAAACATGATGCCAAATCATGCAACAAAGCAAGCCAAGTATGCAACAATAGGTCCAAGTACTTGAAGCAAGCCATGGAGGCTTACACTAAGGTCAAGTCCACCAAGCCTCACAAGGCCAAGGGGACTCAAAACAGGTCACAAGTAGACTTAAACAAAGCCTGAGGAGCACATAGATGGCATCTAAGAGGCTCAAGCACGAAGGCACACAATCATGACCAAAACATGGAGCATTTAACACATGCCTTTAAAGCATTAAAGAAGCCACTAAGGCAAGCATATAAGCACATCATAAGGTCTGAAATGGCATGCTAGGGGGTTCCAAACCACCAAAACAATGCAAGCAAGACATGCTACAGATTCATGCTCTTAAGGCTAACAAGCCAAATGCAAAGGAGCTATGTAATGCATGATGAGATCGACCCAAATGGCTATGGACAGAGCTAGATCATGGCAAAATGAGCATACAAGCTTCATGGATCTAGGCCTAAAACATGCTAGAAATGAAGGCACACAACCTAGGCATATTAAGGCAATAAGAGGCATTACAAGGCAACTATGCTAAACATGCATAAGGGACCTAAACCAACTTGAAATCATGTTATAACATGGCAATATAAGCATGGAAAACAAGTCAAACATGCTCAACACACACTCAAGCATAAAGCTCCATAAGGAAGCAAAACTTGCCCTTTTCAAGGACATCAAGGAGAGGGGGTGGCCCTCTCCTTCTTGAGACTCTAAGGCATGCTCTTCACCACTGAAATCTTAGTGGTGAAGAGATCCTAACACCACAGTCTCGGATCTCCCACAAAATAGCACAAAAAGTGGCCTTTTCAAGGCCTAAGGGTGGTCAAACTTGCTCAAACCACAAAACACTCTTAATGAACAATAAAGAGGCTTAAAAAACAGAACTTTTATGTGTTATATACTAAGCACAAAAACAGTTCTAAACTAGGTAAAAATAAGGTACAAAAATGGGGTAAAAAGAGGGTTAGTGTCTCACCCTTGTTGACCTCCTTGGCAAAGATGTAGTTGATGCTTCCTTAGGCTCAAAATCTATCAAGAACTTCAAAAACCAGCCCTTAGAACCTCAGTTGCAAGGAGAAGGTGAAACACTAGGTGTTTGTGTGCAATAGTAAGGCACAAAACACCTAGACACACAAGAGAAGGATAGAGATAGAAGGTGTATGCAACTCAAACCCTAGAAAAACCAGAGCTTCTCTCTCTCTTTTCCTCTCTAACTCTCTAAATTTTCTAACCTTTGAGCCAAGAGAAGAGAGCTTCTCCTTATAGGCACCAAAAGCTTACAAGTTAAGGCTCCCAAGGGCTCATCCCTCCATACACGTGTATGGAGGGGAAACAAGAGCTAAACAGCTGTCTAAAAATATCTCATAAAGCAGCTGTAAAGCAGTCGGCAGGGCAAAATGGTCATTTTGCCATAAAGAGTGCCGACCGGCACAATATAGTGCCGACCGGCACAATATAGTGCCGACCGGCACAATATAGTGCCGATGGCAACACCAGCCAGCCGGTGGCCTCTAGCTACAGCCGGTGGTATGTGGGAATGCCTCACAAAGCATTCCCTGCCCCTCTAAGGCAAAATACAGGTGTCTGGTGCAAAACCGGACACAAAACGGTCAAGTTCGGAGGTCCTGAGGCAAGGCGCGCGAGCCGAGAACTCCGGGAACTCCAAACGAACACGAACATGGATGATCACCGAGTGTTCAAGCGGTAACGTCCAAGTCTTGAGGACAGTAAAAAATGGGGTGTCTACAGGCACGTAGTGTCAAGTGAAAGAGTGACTGTAGACTCTTCAAAGATTAGACGTGGTGCAGGATTGGGAACAATCCAAGAATGTTTTTGAGATCCGGAGTTTCTTGGGGTTAGCACGGTACTATCGACGCTTCGTAAGGGACTTCTCTAGACTAGCTGCACCTTTGACTAAGTTGACTAGGAAGGGTGTCAAGTTTGTGTGGAATGAGGCTTGTGAAAAGTCTTTCCAAGAACTTAAGACTAGATTGACTACAACACCGGTCTTGATATTTCCGGAAAGGGGTTTGGATTACACTGTCTATTGTGATACGTCCGGGGATGGACTTGGTTGTGTCTTGATGCAAGAGGGGAAAGTTGTGGCCTACGGGTGCGATAACCCTATTCCGTATTATGCTAATTGATCTTTATTATGAATATGATTATGTGTTTGAAATGATTTTGAGTGCCATTTATATGAATATATGTGGTTTTGAATTTCTATCTGTTCGCTGTAGGAAAATTTGTTTGACTTTATGCTTTGGAATTTAAATTGAAGGCCTTATCGACCACAGAAATCGAAATTGACTATGCCATTGTGATTGGCGTAATTTTTAGAGCCTACGGTGAAATTTAATTGAAAATTAATTTGGATCAAATTAAATAGATTAAATTGACGAAATAGTGCTCAATTAATTAGTGTTAATAGAATTTGATTAAGAGGGGCTATAAAAGGGCCATTATACACCCACATTCCTTTAGTTTTGAGTTCAAAATCAGATTTTACATTCCAGAAAGGCAGAGGGTCGGCTCTAGAGAGAGAGAGAGAGGGAGAATTGTGCAATTTTGGGTCAAGGCTTAAGAATTGGAAGTTAAACTCAAAGGACTTGAGTGTTTGAAGCTCCTAGGTGAGTAATCAACCCTTAATTCATGAGTTTGAGTTGTGATTTTGTGAATTGAAGATTAAATGGTAAGTTAGATCATGAATTAAATTGATTAAGTTGAGATTGAAGTCCATGTGTTCATGCATGAAGAGAATTGCTATGAAATTACATAATCTAGCATGCAATATGTGAATCATGAAAGATTGAGCATTGAAGCATACATGCAAGCATGGTTTTGTTGAGTTTCATGGTTATAAGCATCATTGGTGCTATTTGAAATGGAATTGGGGTCAAAGACTAACATGCATATTGAAATTGATAGAGATATGAATTTGGTATGAAGTTTAAATGCATGGGTTTTGATCATAGAAAAGAAATTAGGGTTATTTGAGAATTAGATGATGATTTTGAACAATTTGGTGTCATACTCTTATATTCTCATGTAATATAATGTGTTTACATGTTTTTGAACTGAAATCATGAGTTTGGAACCTTTGAACATCAAAATTGAACTTCAAGAACAGTTCTGGAAAACCCAGAATTTGGTATGTCCGCTGGAGCGGGGAAAGCGTCGCTCGAGCGTGAATTACGAGCTCCTAGAACTTTTTGCAGACATGGGTGTCTGCTCGAGCGGGGAGCCATATAGTGTGACCTTCAGCTCGAGCGTAAAAATGAGGTAACCAGTACTTTTGCAAAACATGAGGGTCCGCTCGAGCGGCGGAAGCTGCACTCGAGCAGGGACCCCTGTTTCAAAAATTTTGTAAAAGAGTTATGTGTTTCATTTTCCGTTCTCTTTCACTTCTAAGTACTTTTAGGCATGCATTGAGCATCATGAATGAATTAAAAGGATAAGAAAGAAGCCTAAGAGGGATATATGAATTAAGAACGAATTGAATCGTTTGTGACCCATATGTGTTATGTAATGTGTAGGGTCGAACTCAAGGGTGAATCCACTGGCAGAACACTGTGAGTACTATCTTAGTAAAGATATTGAAGTATGTTATTTGTCCAATTACTTATTTCCCTATAAGTCTTATAATTTTGTTAATTTGAATTGTGGACACATGTTTGCTATGCCATATGGTTGGGCCAAAGGCCGTTGGATACAATTGAATGGGCCAAAGGCCGTATGACATGAATGATTGGGCCAAAGGCGGTCGGACAGGAACGATTGGACCAAAGGCCGTCGGACATGAATGAATTGGGCCTGATGCCGTTTGATGTGTTTGGAACCGCAGTCACTTGACCTATATGTATATATATATACTGGATAGAAATATGAATTGGGCCCAAGGTCGTCTGACGTATGTTGTTGTAAATACCGTTCGTGTATCTTCTTTATTTGATATTATTCACTGGGCTTTCGCTCACGCTCATTCATGTGCCGGTAGGTGAGCCAAGGAAGGTCCAAACCCAGCCTCAGTGAAGTTGGTGTGAAACAGTCAAGGTTTTGAAGAGTCAGCTCCTACGTCTCACGTACGAGACTTATTTTCGCCCTTTTGCTATTTTGTTATATTTTGTCATGTTGGCGAGAACTTTGGATTACGGTTGTATATAGTTTTGATTGGCTGACCATGACTCGAATGATCCTGTTGTGTAAAGCTTATATGTTAACTTTCCTTAATGTGAGTTATTAATGTATGTTTTGTGAAATGTTATGACGTGCCATGAAAGCACAGCTCTATGGACAAAAGTTTGAAATTACTTCCGTTTGGACCCCTTAACTCTGTTAAAATATATCTGATTTGGTTTAAGGCCTTAGGTAATCTCATGATTACTGGCCGGTTATGTCCTTTACCCATGGGAGCGGGTTCGGGTCATGACAACGGGTCACGACAATTGAAAACTCACGAGAAAAATTACCCCACCCATGATTTAGAATTAGTGGCGGTAATTTTTGCCTTGAAAATTTGGAGGCATTACTTGTATGGCGAGAAGTTTGAGGTTTTCTCCGATCATAAGAGTCTAAAATATTTGTTTTCTCAAAAAGACTTGAACTTACGTCAATGGAGGTGAATGGAATTTATGGAGGATTATGACTTTGAGTTACACTATCATCCAGGGAAGGCCAATGTAGTGGCCGATGCTTTGAGTCGAAAATCTGTGAGTAGTTTAGCAAGTGTGGCCATTCGGGAATGGGATATGCTAGATATTATTGGCAAGTTTGATTTGCACTTGGGAGAGTCCAGTGAGAGTGCTACCTTGTTTGCTTTGAATGATCAACCTACCTTGGTTAGTAAGGTCATAAAGGCACAACGAGGAGACCGAGATGTGGAATTAATCCGTGTTAAGATTTCCAATGGAAAGGAAGAGAAAGGTTTGAACATTCACTCGAATTTGAGTGTATGTTACCTAGATTGTTGTTTTGTACCAGAATCTTGTAGAGAGGAAGTACTTCAGGAATTCCATCACTCAAACCTTGCGGTACACCCATGAGGCACAAAAATGTATCATGATCTTAGTTGTCAATTTTGGTAGAGGGGTATGAAGCGGAATGTCACTTTATTTGTATCGAAGTGCCTTATTTGTCAACAAGTGAAGGCCGAACACCAAAGACCAGCGGGTTTGTTACAACACTTACCGATAGCTGAGTGGAAATGGGAGCAGGTTGCCATGGATTTTGTAGTTGGACTTCCTAGAACACAGCGAGGCAATAATGCCGTTTGGGTAATTGTGGATAGGTTGACTAAGTCTACCCATTTCATTCCGATGAGTACCAACGACTCAGTTGAACGCTTGGCAGAGTTGTACATTAGAGAGATAGTTCGACTTCATGGAGTCCCTGTGACCATTGTATCAGATAGAGATCCTCGTTTTACTGCCCAGTTGTGGCAAAGCCTTCAAGAGGCGTTGGGATCAAAGTTGACCTTTAGCACTGCTTACCATCCTCAAATTGATGGGCAATCGGAGCGTACCATTCAGATTTTGGAGGACATGCTTAGAGCTTGTGTCCTTGATTTCAAGGGGTCGGGAGAGAAGCATTTACCCTTGGTTGAGTTCGCATATAACAATAGTTACCAAGCTAGTATTGGGATGGCACCATTTGAGGCCTTGTATGGCCGACCTTGTAGATCGCCGGTTTGTTGGGCCGAGGTAGGTGATGCACCGTCGTTGGGTCTAGAAATTGTTAGAGAGACAACCGAGAAAGTTGTTCTCATTCGGAAGAGGTTAGCTACAGCCCAAAGCCGACAAAAGAGTTATGCCGATAAAAGGAGACAACCTTTATCCTTTGAAGTTAGTGATCATGTGTTTCTAAAAATCTCACCAAGGTGGGGTTTGATGAGATTTGGTAAGAGTGGTAAATTGTCTCCAAGGTTCATTGGACCTTTTGAGATCTTAGAACGAATTGGGGAAGTGGCATACCGGTTAGCCTTACCGTCGCAGTTTTCAGGGGTTCACAATGTGTTCCATGTATCTATGCTTAGGAAGTATGAACCTGGCCCTTCACATATTCTTGATTGGGTTGATTTGGAGGTAGATGAGTATGCCTCTTGTGAGGAGCGACTGGTTCAAATATTAGATACCCGGGAGCAAGTGCTACGAGGTAAAACTATATCGTTAGTAAAGGTATTGTGGAGACACCATGGGGTTGAGGAAGCAACATGAGAACGGGAGGCGGAAGTCCGCTCCAAATATTCGGATTTGTTTGAGAATGTTTGAGTTGCTTTTCGTTGTAACCTGCCCTAGTGTTTGAAGGAAATGTATTAAAAATGTTAATCATGTGTTGATTGTATGTTGTCAATTTAAGCATGAGGTTGATGTGGGTTGTCATTTCTTTTGAGAAACTTCATGTTTATGAGTAGTTGTGAGGTTGTTGATAATGAGGTCACCGTAATGTAATGGTGAGATTTGATTGGGAACTAATATTGTGATTTAAAAATGAAACAGCGTGGTTTTGATCGCTGGAAACCCTTGTTGAGTAGTTTGATCTAATTTCGGGGATGAAATTTCCTATGGTGGGGAGGTTGTGACGACTGGTTTTGTTGTGCGTCTTTTGTTCCTCTTTGTTTACCTTTTTGGTTTACACTTGTAGAGTGTCGGTTTCAACGTGGAGTCTTGTTGCTCGTTTGGGTTAAGTTGTGTTTAGATTGTTCTCCAAAAGTTCTCACTCTTGTTCATGCCGGTGTTGAGTTTCACTTGTCTCGGAGGGTGTGGAGTCAGGTCCGGTGAGTCGGGAGTTAAATCGAGGAAATTTCGGACTGGGGGCCAGGGCCGCATGTGCAAGGCCTTGGGCCGCACGTACGAGAGAGGAGCCGCACATGCAAGAGGCCAAGCCGCTCGTGCGGGAAACAGGGGCAGAGGGTGTAGCATTTTGCTAAAAAGGTAGGTGCAGGGTGAGGTGCGGAGGAAGGAGGTCGCACGTGCGGAGGTGAGGGCCGCACGTGCGGGAGCACGCGCCGCACGTGCGGGAGGAGGCTCTGCACGTGGGGAAAGTTAGGTAGATCCGAAATTTTTCCCTTTCTTCTCTCTTTGGGCTGATTGAATGTCACTTTTTCTATATCTCTCTCTGTCATGACCCGAACCCGCCCCCATGGATTAAGGACATAACCGGCCAGTAATCATGAGATTACCTACGGCCTCAAACCATGTAAGACGAAACTCATCGGAGTAAAAGGGGGCCAAACGGAAGCAAATTAAAAACTTTGTCCATAGAGCCGTGCTTATATGCACATCAAAATATTCCAGACATACATATGTTAATAACTCACAACAGAAAGCATAGCAACATAAATTTGTGTACAGACAGGATCATTCAAAACTGAGTCAACTAACAAACTATACGCAAATGTACTCGAAACTTCGCCGATATAACAACATAGAACAACACGACACAAAGGCGAAGGAAAGTCTCGTACGTGAGACGCAAGGGCTGACTCTCCAAAACCTTTGTTATTCCACACAGACTTCACTGAGGCTGGGTTTGAGTTTCCCTTGGCTCACCTACAAACACATGAATGAGCGTGAGCGAAAGCCCAGTGAATAATATCAAATAAAAAGATACAACAATATATAGAACAACATAATCCGAACGGCCTTGGGCCCAATTCATATTTCTAATTAACATATATATACACAATGTAAGTCAAGTGACTGTGGTTCTAAACATACTGGCCTTTTGGCCTCTTTATCTTTCATTTATGTCAAAACGGCCTCTAGCCCACTCATTCATTTCCATCGGCCTTTGGCCCAATCGTTCATTTCCATCGGCCTTCGGCCCAATCGTTCATTTCCATCAGCCTTTGGCCCAATCATTCATTTCCATCGGCCTTTGGCCCAATTATTCATTTCCATCGGCCTTCGGCCCAATTATTCATTTCCATCGGCCTTCGGCCCAATTATTCATTTCCATCGGCCTTTGGCCCAAATACACTTTCGTGTCAAAACGGCTCTTAGGCCCAAATACACTTTCGTGTCAAAACGGCTCTTAGGCCCACATTTATATCAAACGGCCTTCGGCCCACATTTTATCAATCGACCTTCGGCCCATATTTATATCAATCTGGCTCATAGGCCTTCCATTTCAAACTGGCACATAGGCCTTTCATATCAAACTGGCACATAGGCCTTTCATGTCAAACTGTCCACCATTCAAATTAATGAACTTTACAAAACTTACATAAGAGTAAGCAAATGGGACAATAACATAATTTAGATATTACTCACAGTGGTCGCACTACAACAAAATTGACTTTTTACGGCACCACATCAACGACATACAATAAATGCACGCCGTAATTTCTCACTTTTACGACTTACTTTTTTTGCACGTCGTAAATACTTTTCCAACCACGGCATGTCTATTACGTAGGCCGTGAATGGTAATAATGATGATTTTTTTATGGCTTGCAATGCACGCCGTAAATAATAAAACTTTCTACGACGTACATATGGCATGCCGTTAATACATTACTTTTACATGACACACATTCGCTAGCCGTAAAAAGTGAATGCTTTTCACGACACACAGAATGCCTACCATTAAAAGTATTATATTTTTTATGACGCACACATTACCTGTCGTTAAAAATATTATTTTTTCACGACGCGCAATGCATGTCGTGAATTGTAAGATAAAAAATATAAAAAAAAAACCACCAAAATGAAATTTGGGGCGCCAAATGCTTTTTTCCCAAAATAACAAATTTGGGATGCCAACATCACGATGGTTTCAATCTATCTCTCTATCTGATGATGATGAAGGCCGAATCTTGCTAGGGTGATCATCTCATCTCATCTCTTCTCTTCTCTTCTCTTCGCTTCGGTTGCTAGGGTTACTGAACCAATGATAGGTTTGCTTCTTCTTCCTCTCTCTCTCTCTCTCTCTCTCTCTCTCTCTATCTTTCTCTACAAATCCCATTTTTTCTCTGTATATTCGAACCTTGGATTATCCATCGCTGCCCTCTCTTTGATAACCAGGTTTTTCCCTTTCTTTCTCTATATCTCTCTACATATGTCCATACATGTATATCTGATCTGTTTGTCCCTTCTTCTAAGTTCAATCAAAATCCTTTTATTGTTTTATTATATTTATCTATTTGATTTTCTTATTTGTAAAATATAAATATTTTTATTTGATTTTATCAGCAATATATATATATATCCCATGATCTTCACAATCAGATCACAATCCCTAAAAAATTCCCTAAAACGAACCCCCATTGACACAATCATTCCAACCCTTTCCTATATTTACACCTAAAACCAATGGACGCAAATCCCCATGGAAGATACCCCTTGTGGTTCACATTAAGCCCACCCCTGATGCTCCCCTCATGGGTTTGGATTTGTGGCTAGCACTCTCGATCTTGTGACAGCAATGAGAATCAAGCAGCAATGACGCCCTAAGACTATGGATTCCGCCTCTCCCAAGCCCGGCCGCCACCGTCGATTGCTCCTCCTTCCACTCCACCTTGCGGTAACTCAGATTCTGTTTATTGTGATTATGAATTTGTAGTGATTTGAAAGATGTATGTGCTGATTTCAAGAGATTTGATGAATGCTATTGATTTGTATATGGGTTTTGATTGGAAAAAAAAAAAAAAAAAGTTTCATCTTTTGTGTGATGGAGCTCATGGAAGTTGCATTTCTGCATTGGAAACGCTTGGAATTATTAATTATTAGCTGACACGCGTTTGCCAAGTATTGAGTATATTGTATTTGTTTCTCAAGATTTGAAGATTTGTATTTTCATAATAACTGAAATGTTGTGAAAATTGGGAGATCTTATTATTTTTTCCTTTACATTCCTCATCTTTCGTATGCAATTTGGGTCATTTGATTTTTTTGGTAGGTCTATAAATTAGATCATATGTGTTTAACTGATATCTAAATGAATTTAATTGTATTTTCTTTAAAGAAAAGGTTGTTACTAGTTTACTATAGATAAATGTCTAAGTATAATGAGTCTTTGCCATATGCGTTTTCTCATCGTAGATCTGCTAGAGAAGGAATTGTTTGGAAATGTTTCTAAACCACCCTATCTTTAGTCATTTCATGGACATATATAATAAAGTGATAAGAAAAGCTTGAGTGTCAGTATTGCATATCTCTTAACTACATTAGCATCATAGTCGCTTTCTTATAAGTAATGTGTCATCAGGTGGGAAGTAAGAGATTGACAAATCATTCCTGAGTGCTAAATGATTCAGTAATTTAACCGATTTTTGTCCTCATTATCTGATGAAGTGGCGGATCAGATTGTCCAAGTGTAGGGATTTGTGTGGGGTTCCTTTTTGAGGGAAAAGTCTTTAGACACGAGTCGTTGATATAATGGTGTGGACCTTATTTATTTTGTCAAAAATTTGATTACGCAATGCCTTTTTTCACTATGGGTTGATATTAATGAATTCCTGTTGTGAAGTTTGGAATTTTGCACTTTTCCTATTATCTCACTCTTTGTAAAGTTGTCGCTTTCTTTGTTTGGTCTACAGCTTTAAAATCATGACTAGATATGACCTTCATGTTATGTTATTGAGAAAGTGGATATTCTGAGTAACGCCTTGTTTCTTTCCTTCCATATTTTAAACATCTTTTTCTTCAAAATTTTGGCTAAGAATATAACTTTATTAATGAGAAAATTGAGTATGGCAGGGTGGATGGAAGGTCAAGATCAGGTAAGTTTATGATCTAGTATAAAACCACTTCCAGGTCTGGACACTTGTTTTTAGGCACTTTCTACCCGTTCAGTATCTTTCTTATGTTGTTTAATTTCAGTTTCGTTCAAGGCTATTGTCAATTTTGATGTTTGGCCAATTTAGTATAGTTTTCTATTTCCTAATACTTCTCTTATTTTGTCAATAGTAGGTATTGAGGGATTTCCTATAGAATCATGGATTGTAATGGTTGGAAACAATTTGTGATTGTGTTCTTCGTATCCTTTGTGTGAAAATTAACAGGAACGAAAGAAAGCTATTGCTGGTCCATATGACGTTCTTTTCTTTCTACTGCAATATATATATATATATATATATTGTTTATAATAAATTTAATTGCAATGCCTCTATTTTTCATTTTCCATAGTTTAAACTCATTCCCTAATGTAATGCACCATAAGGCAATCATTATGTTTTACAGTTTTTTAAGCATTAGTGAAATTTTTTAGACAAATCCTTAATGGAAGCTCTCTTCTTACTGTTTTTTTATGAAATGACTTATTTATTTGCATCCATCAACACAGAAAGTCTTATCAAGATCTTTTTTTTAGTCAGTTCCATGTAAGTCCCTATTTTACTTCTCTGTCTAGGGCCATTTGTTGTCTTCTACAATTGCAACTTTTAATTAGTTTGTCAACTTTTAAAAATAAGTTTTCTCTGATCAATTTTGTGTTAAAGGTACTATATGATGATGGAGATCTGGAAGTGCTCTGTTTAGATAAAGAGCACCGGCAGCTTATTGACAATGGTCACAAGCCTACGAAGGTTAGGTTTCTAGTGTTTCCTATGTGTGAAGCTACAAACTTGTAGTTCCCATCGAAGCAATAAAATTTCTAACGTCATTTTTTCAACACCATTTACAGAAGTCAAAACCATCAAAGGGTTCCCCTCATAAAGAATTGTAAGTAATGCCTTTTATTTGATAGCTACAATCAACATGTCATATAGTTTTGTGGGGAAAAAATATTTATGTATGTACACTCGTGTGACTGTATTGATCTGTGAATCTAATTTTATTTGTTTTGCTGATCATCTGAGGAGAAAAATAAGTTTTTGAGCAGTTCACAGCAAAACAAAAAATCAATTGATATGTGAGTTGGAGATTTCATTCCAAGTGCTATTTTGAAAAAAATATAAAAAATTCATTTTATTTATTGTGTAAACTGCAATGAGTTGCAGAAATTCACCATCTAAAATAAGAGGGAAAAGAACTCCAAGGAAGAATTTGAAGCATGTACAAAAAGGTGCACCAAAGAGTAAAACTACTTGAATTGTTGGAAGGCGATAGCGAGAGGAGCCCAGGATATCGGACCACGAACATCTTTGAAATGCATAAACATGATGTTATGAACTCAGGTGAGAAGGTTTCACCGTTTATCCATTTATTTGCTCTAAATCAGAACTAAATTTGTCTAATGTGCACGATAAGGCCAGCAATGTTGTAAGGGATAGAATGTTGGGCAACTAAGAAACAAACATGTTTAAAACATGAGTTTAGGAAACTATAAAAAAAAAAAAAAAAAAAAAAACCTTTTTTGTTGGGCAAATAACCCTGTTTAAGAGAGAGGGGCATGCTATTTGTGCAGCATTGTATTGTAAAGTAATTGAAAAAGAAGGAAACTTGATGTTCAATACGATTGTGTTGCCGTTATAAAAAAAAAAAAAAAAGGAATAATAATATAGTGAAATAATAGTATGCATTTGTGGTCAGTTTGTTCAAGCTAATGCTTCTATGAAGAAGCTTCTACCAGTGTTTTATGCATACTTTTGGTCAACTTGTTCAAGCTAACTTCATTGTTGTTGAGGTGTCAAAGCCATGAGTTTCATCGCTTGGTGCAAATGCCACAACCTTTTGAAATTTCTTGTAGTTTCTTTCCCTATTAATTCATCTCTATCAATATCTTTCTGAAATATGTTTCAATTGGAAACTGAATCTTGGTTATTGTTTTAACTACTCAGTAGGACAAGATGTAAAATGTCTGCATTTTTTAATATTTGCAACTTTAAACTAGTTATTTATTTATGATTTTCAGCTCCTATTTCTCAGAAATAGTAATATATTTGGTTCACTAGATTTCAGAAGCCGTTGATTTGTGCACCAGGCAAAGGTTGATGCAATTTGCTTCAACAAAAATGTGTGAACGAATTGACATCCCTCAGATCTCCTTGGGGATTTTGAATGGCATGGTCAAATCTGATTTTCCTAATGAGAAGTCCCATGCTCAATGGAAGAAGAGACAAGTAAGGATCATAGTCATGTTTGTTTTATGATGAATTCTTTCTGCTTCATGAGAAAGTTTAGGGTAACTTCTGAGGATAAAGAACTTAAGTTTCTTCTTACTCGGTGAATTAATAGCTGATGTTGTTTGGCATAGATACCCCTCGTAATTGGGAAATTATATCAACAACCCTATTAGTTGCTGATGCAGTATGGCCCATGGTTAGTGTTCAAGCTAGGCCTATGATTGAAGTTAGTCACATTAAGCTAATCCTATCTTAAGCTTGGATGTAGGTAGTATAGTAAACCTGGTTTAGTCCTTTAATAGGAAATTGAGCCAGACCAATCCTATAAATATACAAAATTGTATTAAGTTAATACTGATTATAAATATAAATGAACTAAATTTATTTGGAACTACATAAAATTTGACACTTATCATGTGTCATTGTGCGTGTTGAAATTTGGACTTAAATTTCTATAGCCCCATCCAAAAGTCCAAGTGGCAGGAAATTCAAGCCCAAATGGTTCTACAGGCATGTCATGGCCACTCATCCCTTCTTGGATTGTTAATAGTTGCCTATGGCTGAAGAGATGTGATGCAAGGTGGTTCACATGTGCATTGATATGATGGAAACATTCTGCTTATCAGTTACAAAGGCCAAAATTTGTGGAATTTCTAAGTGATCCAAGTGAGGGATACAGAATATTTATGCCAAGTATAGCTGCTTTCGAAGTAGTTCATGAATTTTAATTATGCCATTCTAGGCGTTCAAATAATTTAACCAAAAAATATCTCTTCCCTAGTTTAAAGCTAATCATTCTAATTTGCTAATGTAGGTAAATATTCTTGAAGAACTGTTATGTTCTGCTAATAATAGAACAACTGAACAGCAAACAATTGGAAGCTTGCTTACAAAAGTAAAAAATTCAAAGGTACAACACCCCCCCTCCCTCCCCATTATTGGCATGTTTTGATGATATTAAACTCGAATGTTTGTTGGATCTGCTTGGTTTATTTTTTGTTGTAGGAATGGGACATCGTAAATCTAATTTTTTATTTTAATGAAGAGAAGAAAACAAATTAATGTGGTTGTGTTGTGTTTAGATGAACAATAAATAAAAGAGAACATGTATTATTTTATTTTTAATGTTTTGCATTTAGTTGGACAAATTAGTTTTTATTTTTTATTTTAATTATACAGCATTATACAAATATTTAAGTTACCTGGCTAATAGGACTTGCACAACTCAATAAGGCTGTGTCCTATTATGAGTGTCTTGATGCACAACTCAAAAATGCTGTGTCCCAAAAATGAGGTTGGCTACAAGAATTTTGTTTCGACATTCACGGATAGAAATATGAAAATGTTGAACAGCCAGCGCACTATTTTATTTTATTTTATTTATCTTTTCTGTTAAGAAAAGAACCTTTATGTAGAACTGAAGCAAATAAAAAACTGATGCTTCCCATTTTCTGAACTTAAAAAACTACAGTGAGTCTCAAAATGCCATACCATCTATTGGGCGAGAATTTAGCTCTGTTTTCCTTGGTGATAAGAATGTTGCATTGATGGTTGTTTTTGATGGCTGGGTAAAGGTATATTACTCTTGATTTGTGCATACATTTTTTATTTTAATATCGAATTTTGGTTGTCTATGGGTGGGCAATTGTTGAATCTGCTGGATACAGGTTAGGGATTAGGGTCAACAAAAAGAAAAATAGAAATTGAAAGCAATGATTAAGAAATTTGGATAGAAATTGAAAGAAAAATAGTTCATTCGAAATGAAATGGAATATTTTAAATTAGATGTCAACTTCTTAATCATTTTGTGAAGAATAAGTTGATTATTCTGCATGAACCAATGTTTGTATTACCTTTGTTGCTACATTGTTTGAGTTGGGTTCCTTATCATAAATGTTATATATTGCAGAATAAGGTTTAAGAGCTTCACAAGCCTTCTACAGAAGAAGGGTCAACGTCTATCAAAGATGATGCAATTGTTCATGCATTTAGTCCAGAACAGCATGGTAGGGTAAGAGGGCTTGGATTTGGAGCATTGCCATTGAAAGTTGATGCACAAGCATACCAAAGTTATAAATCATCTATGGATAGTTTTTGAGGACTTTGATAAATAGATTTCCATAATTTTTAAATAGTTTTGGGTAATATTTACAAACTTATATATGTACAGTTTTGGATGGTTTATAATTTTTTGAATAATTTAGAACTTAAAGGATAGTCCTTTTGGATGTTTGGAATGTATATATTGACAATTTTTGAATGTTTGTAATTTATAGATATAGTTTATTTTTCATGGTTGAAATAATATTTTTGTGGTTGATTAATATTTTGTGAAGCTTGTTTGTAATATTAGATTGTACAAAACAGGTCAAATATAAAATCTGTTGAATTAAAAAAAAAATGCACATTCTACGGCAAGCAAATTAGGTCATTATATAAAATATTTCACAGCATTTCATGTACGCCGTGGTATGTTCTACTTATTTACGGCAGGCTGAGCAAGTCGTTATATTATATATTTTACGGCGCGCAATCAGCATCGTTGTTTGTCTCACCAATTAACGGCGTGCAAAAGTAGTCGTAGAAAAAGTAACGACGATGCACAAAATCTGTCATTAAAGAGTCTTTAACGGCGTACTATAGCATGTCGTAGAAAAAGTAATAATGACGCACAAAATCTGTCGTTAAATAGTCTTTAACGGCGTACTATAGCATGTCGTAGAAAAAGTAACGACGACGCACAAAATCTATCGTTAAATAGTTTTTAACGGCATACAAACCAAGTCGTTGAAAGTGAATGACTTTCCATGACTGGTCATAATATGACGTGCGTCTGCACGTCGTAGAAGGGTTTTTACGGCGTGCATTGCGCGTCGTAAAAACCCTTTTTTGTTGTAGTGTCGGCATGTGGATTTGCCCTGGAGCTTGACCCTACATATCACATAACACATATGGGTCACAAATAGTTCAATCCGTTCTTTAATTCACATATTCCTCTTTAGGCTTTATTCTTATCTCTTTAATTCAATCACAATACTCAATGCATGCCTAAGAGTGTTTAGAAGTGAAAGAGAACGGAAAACAGAACACAGAATGCATTAACAGAATTTCGGCAAAACAGGGTCTCGCCGGCGTGGACTTCCGCCGAGCGGACCTAGGTCTAAAAAATCTTGGTTGCCCTCAATTCCCGCTCGAGCGCAAACTCGGCCGCTCGAGCGGACTTCCTGCCTACATAGCTCCCTCGGCGTCAACTTAACTTCGGCGGGAACCAGGTCTGCAGAAAATGCTGGGAGCTCGATTTCTCCGCTCGAGCGGAAGTCAAAATTCTGGAAATTTCCAGGTTGTGTTCTTGAGCTTCAATTCAATTTCCCAGCTACCATTCTTGCATGCAAAGGCTCAAATCTCAAATATAGTCATACTAACATGGTTCCCTTGCAAGATTATAGCATTATGAAGTTCAATTTCTTGATTTGCTTACATGCATGTCCCAAAACATAACAAACCCATCACCAATATAACAAGTTCATGCATTCAAGCTCATATCTTTAATTAATCAAACATGCAAGGCCATCTTGACTTCATTTCCATCCCAAATAATGCAAATGGTGTTCATTCTCATGGAACACAACAAAAACATGCTTGCATGTAGGATTTAACACTCATATTTCCACATTCAACTTAATATATGCTTGTTTATGTAAAATCATGGTGATCCTATACATGCATGTGCATTTCAACTTCAAATTCATCAATCATAACATAACTTACAAGTTCAATCTCATGAATTTACTCACCTAGGAGTTTAATCTTCCAAACTCTAGTCAATTCTTGGACTTAATCTTCAAGATTCCCAAGTCTTGAGCCAAAACCACACAACTCTCTCCCTTCTCTAAGGCCTAACTCTCTCTCTCTATTCTTGAGTTCAATATCAGCCAAATGAATTAAATAGGGGAGTTGGGTGTATAAAGCCTTGACAACAAAACCCACTAAGGCCATTTTAATAATAATAGAGTAGTTGGGCTCTAATTCATCAATTTAATCCATTTAATCTGACCAGAGTCAATTTTTAATTAAATTTCACCGTAGGCTCTAAAAATTATGCCAATCACAATGGCGTAATCAATTTCGGGTCTTGTGGCCGATAAGGCTCTCAATTTAATTTCCGAAGCGGGTTATCAAACAGATATTCCTACGGTGAACAGATAAAAACTCAAAATCACATACATTCACATAATGACACATAAAATCATGCTAAACACATAATCATACTTAAATTAAGGACCAATTAGCATAATACGGAACAGGGGTGTCACACTCTCTCTAAACACATTTCCTTTTCCTTCTCTCTACATTTCCTACCAAAAACCTCACAGGATCTTTGATTTCTCCAAATCCATTGGGATTTAGATCCAAGTTCTTCATCAAAGTTGGTTGTCTAGGTGAGTTACGTTGTGTGCGGTGGAAATCGAGTTTCATCGTCGTTGGTTTTGGGATTTTCAACTCATTTCTTCTTCAAACTTACTGTAGGGATTTTCTTTGAGTTATATATACGTTTTTGCAAGATCCAGATGATTTGAAATCATCCTTTGATTTGCTTTGAGAATGGGTAGTTGATTTAAGAAGATGAGTAATTTTTGAAAGTGGGTTTACTATCTTGTTTCCTTGAAAATAGAAGTTGAGAGTTTTGAACTATGTTGATTGAACAAAGAGGATTTTGGTGAGATTTTTCTCAAATGTTTGAAGATGGATGGTTTTGGTGAGAAAACCAAGAAATTGGGAATTTTTAAAAGAAGTTGAAAATCCATGGTTGATATTGTAATATTTATTTTGAATGTCCAAAATAAGTAATGTTTGGAAAAATTTTTCTTTATATTGTATAAATGATAAATTTTGAGAAATATGAGAGTTGTTGTTCATTTTGAAAATTGTTATTCAAAATGTTGATTTGGTCTTGAAATGGCTAATTTGTTGAAAATGCTTGAAATATGGAAGATGTGTTATTCCTTGGATGAATTGAAATAAATGTATATTTATTCATCTTATGAAATTGTATGGAAAGGAGAAATGGGAAATTTGATCACAATGGTAGTATTGTGTGGAAGAATTGGAAATGGAAGAATTGTTGTATTGTATTGATTATTGTTGCATTGGCATATCAATTTATTTGATTACATTGAACTTTGAAAGTTGATTTGAAAACTTGTATTGAGAAAGGAATGTTGAGAAACAAGTTTTCATGAAATAGTTTAAGGGTAAATACAGTGGTAAGTCTTGAAAGGTAGTGTAGAGGATAGGTGTCAAGCCTTCCAGTTAATATTGGAAAAAATGACAGATTATGGGTGTCGAGCCCTCCAGTTGATACTGGTAAAAATGAGAAATTGGTAGTACTTATATAGTCTACTTGCAGACACAGACCTTGGGACTACCAGAGTTGTATTTACCGCCCCTTGAGTTAAATTGTTAAGTTTTGAACAATGAAAAATTGCATGGCATCATTGAGCATGATGGTTTTCAAAAGATGTTGATGTGAATTACTTACAAAAAGGTATAGCATGGCATATGCATTCATCTCTTGAGATTTGTATGAAATGTATATACTTTGTGAAGGATTTTCCTACTGGGCTTTATACTCATCCTACTGGATTTTTGTGTAGGAAAAGACGTGGTGAATCCGCTTAATTGAGGACGTGGCAATGTGTGTGTTGAGAGCATTGAAGTTCTCATTTGTTTTGATCCTATTTGTAAGCCAAGGGCTATGTATGTGTGGGTTTGAATAACCATTTTGTGTAACCGGGCTTAAGCCTTGGAAGATTGTAAACCCGTGGGGGTGCTTATTTGGTTATTTATTTGTTGTTGAATCAATGTAATATTGCATGAGGAACTATTATTATTATGTAATGCAAGCATGGGAAGTTATGTTTGGTGTTCCTTTAAGAGAGCCATGATTGTTGCATTATCATTTGGGCTAGAAATTCGGGACGTTATAGCGGAAGCCCGCTCCAAATATTCGGATTTGTTTAAAAATGCTTAAGTTTTTTTTTTTTTTTTTTTGTAATATTCCCCAGTGTTGAGGGAAACGTATTTAAAGTTGTTAACCACATGTTGATATGTGCGTTGTTGTTTTAAACATAAGGTTGTTGAGAGTTGCCATTACTTTTTGAGAAATTTCATATTTATGCGTATTTGGGAGGCTGTTGTTATTGTGATAACCATGGTGGAAATGGTGGAATTTAGTTGAGAGTTAGTATTGTGATTTGAAAATGAAATAGCATGGTTTTGATCACTAGAAACCCCTTTGTTTGGGTAGTTTGATTTGAAATTTCGGGGACAAAATTCTTTAAGGGGAGAAGGTTGTAGCGATCCCGGTTTTGACCCATCTCTTTGTGGTGTTCCGAGCTCGGGATGGTATGGTTTTGAACGGTGTTACATATTTTAGTTCCCTGTATTCTTCTCATGTTTGTATCGGGTTGTAGCGTATCTTTCATGTCTTGCCACTTCGCTGACTATGTCAGGGATCGAGCTGCCCGGTCAGCTTGCTGGGGTCCAGGGGGCATCGCCCCTTGGCGGGTCTGAGGCAACGCTCAGGTAGGGACGAGGGGCAACGCCCCCGAAGCAAAAATGCAAAATTCATTTGAAGTTGTTTGTCTGCTCAAGCGGCCATTTATGCGATCGAGCGGAAAATGTTTGGTTTCAGAAGTTTGGCCTGTCTACAAAAGTACTGGGAAGGTGTATTTGACGCTCAAGCGAGGCTTTCCACGCTCGAGCGGACCATGCTATATCAGTTCGTGAATCTGATATTTCATATCACTTTTGTATATCTCTCTAAAAACTTTTCCTCTCCCTTCGCTCTACATTTTTCTACGCCAAATTGGATCAAAACCTTGATTTCTCAAGATCCATTAGAGTTCTGCCATAGGTTCTTCATCAAAGTTGATTAACTTCTCGAGGGCTTCGTTGTGTGCGGTGAAGATCGAGTTTCGACACCGTTGATTTTGGGGGTTTCATCTCATTTCTTCTTCAGAACTTGAGGTAGGGATTTTCTTAGAGTTATATATATATTTTTGCAAGATCTATATGATTTTCGAAATCATCTTTCGATAGCTTTGAAAATTGACTGTTGATTCAAGAAGTTGAGCAATTTTGAAAGTGGGTTTGTCTCTTGTTCTTTTAAAATGATCTTATGGGTTTTGATCTTCGTTGATTGAAGAAAAGATGATTTTGAAAAGTTTTCTTTCAAAAGTTTTGAGTTGTATAGTTTTGGTGAGAAAACCTAGAATTTGGAGATTTTTTTAAAAGAGACTGAACATCTATGAATGATATTGTTATATTTATTGTGTGTCAAAATAAATGGATGTTTGAAAATTTTCTTATTTATATTTATATAAATTATGAATTTCAGCGAATATGAGAATTGTTGTTCGTTTTGGAAATTATTGTTCAAAACGTTGAAATAGTCTTGAAATGACTAATTGTTGAGGATACTTGAGAAGAGGAAATTGTGTTATTCCTTGGATGATAAATTGGAATAAAAGTATTTATATTCATCTTGTGTTATTGGTATATCAATTTATTTGATTACATTAAACTTTGAAAGTTGATTTGAAAACTTGTATTGAGAAAAGAATGTTGAGAAACAAGTTTTCATGGAATGGTTTTGGGGTAAATACGTTGGTAAGTCTTGATAGGTGGTGTAGATGATATTGAATAAGTTGGCCTGAGAGTCCGGGGTGAAAGACCGAAAACCCGCGCGAATAGGTGTCGAGCCTTCCGGTTAATACCGGTAAAAATGATAAATTGGTAGTACTTGTATAGTCTACTTGCAGACACTGACCTAAGGATTACCAAAGTCGTATTTACCGCCCTTGAAATAAATTGTTAAGTTTTAAACAATTGAAATTGCATAACATCATTGAGCATGATGGTTTTCAAAAGATGAAAATGTGATTTATCTTCAAAAAGGGGCAAAGCATGGCATGTGCATTTCATCTCTTCAGACTTGTATAAAATGTATATGCTTTGTTAAGGATTTCCTACTGGGCTTTATGCTCACCCTACAGGATTTTTGTGCAGGAAAAGATGTGGTGATGCCGCCTAACTAATGGTGAGGAAATGTGTGTTGAGAGTATGAGACTCTCATTTTGCTGTGACTCTATGTGTAAGCCAATGGCTGAATGTGTGTGTGTTTGAATAACCGTTTTGTGTAACCAGGCTCAAGCCTTGGAAAATTGTAAACCCTTGGGGTATTTATTTGTTTATTTACTTGTTGTTGGATTAATGTATTGTTGCATGAAGAACTATTGTATCATGTAATGTAATTCGGTTTTCCTTAAAAGATTGTTGTATTATCATTTGGGTTAGAAATTTGAGGCATTTCAAGCACTCCTTGAGAAGATGTTGCCTTAAGGCATTTATATTTTGTATTATCTCTTATCCATTGAACTATTGTTATTATTTGAAGAATGTAATTGTACAATGATGTAAGCACATGAATAGTTCAAGGGAGGAAGAGATGATTTTTGAGCCATGTAACAGATATTTAATGCTTTAACTTGATGCCATTAGTTATAATGTTTTTAAATGAACACTGTGAATTGATGATGAAATATCGGGGTGTTACAAAAATACAATTAATCTTTCCTTTTTGACATAATTACACTAATCTTTTTTTAAGAAGGTTATAGCGTTGAAACTAATGCAGATGGTACATAGACATTGAAATAAATAAAGATAAATATACATTTGAGCATAAAAGAGATGATAATATTATTTTTTCATTCATATGACTAACAGATTATTGATGAAAATTGATCTAATTATTATGTAAATTAAAATCTCAAGGAAGATCAATATAATTATGTTAAAAAAGTAGGGTTAATTGTATCTTTTTAAAACTTTAGGAGATATGTGAGTGTAATTTATTCTATTAAAAAGTCAAAAAAGAAATTAAAATAATCACTTCCCAAATACCTAAATGATTAGTTAAAGAGGTATTTTTGCTAACCAAAAAGTTAAGACAGCATTTTATACATAATTTAATTCAACTGTACATTTTATATGCATTAAGTATTGAAGGTTATACATTTTATATGTATTTATATCTTTCGAGAATCTTATTTTTGTAATTTAAATATATTTACATTTTCTATAACTATACATTTATTTATACTTATTTTTAATAATATTAGAATATTTTACGATATATAATACGATACCATACGCAATTAAAAAAAAAATGATATTCGAATCGTATTCTTATATTTCATCCATAGTTGAGTGTTAGATGGCCATCTTTGTCAATTGCATCATTATTTATTTTTTATTTTTTTATTTTGTCTTAATTTTTGTGATTGGATGACTGTTTGGGTTTTTGACGAGCCAATTTGAATACTTTCTATCAAATTACAAATTTTATTTTTTGCCTGCCTCCCAAAGTGCCAAAACTTTCAATGGATTCCTGCGGAATTCCATGAACAATGGACACACTTTCCTTAATTTAAAGATATTTATATTTTCTATGGACACACTTTATAATTTAAAGATATTTATATTTTCTATAACTATACATTTATTTATACTTATTTTTAACAATATTAAAATATACCATACGTCAAAAAAAAAAAAAAAAAAAAAAAAATTGGAAAATGATATTCGAATCATATTCTTATATTTCACCCATAGTTAAATGTTAGATGGCCATCTTTGTCAATTGCATCATTATTTTGTTTTAATTTTTTTTGTTTTTGTTTTTTTGACAACTCTGTTTATCAGTCCCCATTCCGTATTTGATAATAATAACTAATTGTTAAATTGTGATCTTTAGATGAAATGTTGGATAATAATTGAAAGAAAAAAGTGTTAAAGAAGATTTGGATCTATATGGGATAGTCATTACCAAACGCCCTCATTGGAAGTCAAATCTGTAAGTCATCCACTAGTTTTTGATAAGCAAATCTAAAGTGTTAAAGAAGATTTGGATCTACATGGGATAGTCATTACCAACGCCCTTATTGGAAGTCAAATCTGTTAGTCATTCACTAGTTTTTGATAAGCAAATCTAAAGGATTCCTTTCGACAACACAATCATACGCATTTCTCACGGTTGTTACCATTATTGTCGTGGAAAAAAATTCTCTCTCATCCTTCAACATTTGATTATGTTGAATTATTTTAATATCTTTTATTTATTTTTTTTTATATTTTATTCATGAATCTTTTTTTGTCTTGTTCATGAATGAATCTTCTTTTGTCTTGTTCATGAATGGAGATTAATTAGAATTCATGAACTTGGTGGTGAGTTAATATTTGGATACACTCTCCTTTCTCTCTAGGTTCATGATCATTATTATTTTTTGGTGTATTTTGTAAAGTCTTAGTGGCCTATAAATA